>VZTG01004604.1:92536-122678 GCA_013397845.1 Melanocharis versteri
CCACCGCGCCGGGGACACCCTCCTTCCCCCCCGGAGCCCCCGCCTACCTCCAGCGTCTTCACCAGCACCCACATATAGACCTCGGAGATGCCCAGCGAGACGCCCAGCGCCGAGGGCAGCACGATGAGCCCGAGCACCGCGGCCAGCCAGGCGGCGCCCACCTGCCCCGCGGCCCACACGACCTCCATGGCGGGCAGCGCCGCGCGACGCCGGCAGCGGNCCCGGGGACGCTCCGGGAGCGCTGGCTGGGTGCTGGTTCGGAAGCTGGCGTGCTCGGGAGAGGAGCCCCGCGGGGCGGGAAGCAGCTAAAAGCGGGTTCGGCGGCCGGCACGGAAAGCTCCTGGTGTGGGGAGAAAACGGCTCTAACGGGCGCGGGCGGCCTGCCGAGTGCCTCGGGACGGGAGCCTGGGCTGCAAAGCCGTGGGAAGCCCGAAACGAGCAGCTCGGGGAGCAAAAGTGGAAAGGAACGCTGGGGATATCTCCTGGGTCTGTGGATATCAAAGCGGACAAGGATAGCTAAAGAAAGGAAAAGGGGCGAGGCCTGCGCTGCTCCACCTGCGTTTTCTCGTGCCTTGAGCTGGGAAGAGGGATTCACTGGGGGTCCAGCCCTCACCCCGGCATTAGGCCCACTCCAGGAGAAAGGAACTTTGTGGCGAGTGGCGAGATCGGGGTTTGCCTGCCCGGGCCTGTGCGCAGCAGTCCTACAGCACTTGGCGTGACACAATCCATACCAAGAAAGCGGTGTCAGCAGAAAAAGGCTGAAGAGGGATGGCAGCCTGGACAAAGCATCCCGGGGAAAGGGAATAACATCCTCTTCAGAGAAAAAGGCAGTCAGCATATTTTCCGCATGCATCTTTCATAAATATTTCATAGAAATGGGGTGTTTGGTTTGCATCTCCATATTCGAGAGATCAGAAATGTATCTGAGAGCCAAGTGCTTAGGATCCAAGGAAAAACCTGAATTGGAGCCCAAGGCTTAAAGAACTATTTCCAGGAGAGTCATGTGGATTAGGACGTTGCTTTCTGGCTTCTATTTTTGGCTTTGGTAGCTCTCATCCTACTCTTTGCCTCATCTGGTGAAATAATTTCTCTGAGGCAGAGGCAGGATGATCCCTGATGAAGCCTCTAGACACAACAACCACAATTGTCCAGCTAGGTCTGACATTGCCAAACAGCACTTCAGTGTCTTCATTCTTCTAAGTGTTTAGTTATGATCATACCCAAAAGGCCCAGTTAGGATGAAGACAATAACCTGCCAGTGCCACACACATGGTAATAAAGTGTTCTTACTATCTGTACTACAAGTGGTTTTTAAATATTACAAAGATGTGTGGATCCAAGTCAGTTAAAAGTGCCCACAAACCCAGAACAGAAACAAATCAAAAGAACATTACTTTCCAAACTGGCTGATATTTATAACACACCCATGGGTAACATAATTTAATTTTGTATTTTGTCTGTTGCTCCCCAAGCAGAAAGTGATACAAGTTTTTTTGTACTTGCGTGTGAATTTTCATCTGGGGTGCAAATGGCAGAGGCCAAAGGCTTTGTTGGTTTGTTTTCATCTGGCGCTAAGGAACAAAAGTCTTCATCCAAAGGACAGATGTAGCCCAAATAGCAACAGTGGATGCTGTCTAGATCCTGAGGAAAACAGTACAGTGGTCACAGTAAGGGGTCATACAGCTTTGTAGCTCCCTGACATTTCAGTACCTTCATTTAGACAGCAACATCTAATATTGTCATCTGGAGCAGGAATTGCAATACAGATAATCCTGTGCAAGGTGAAGTGTTGCCTCGTGTGTTTGTTGAGAAAACAAACCTTGAAAACTGAAAATAATTTGACTTAGTCCACGTGTTTGTTAACCTCTGCTTTAGTGAAATGGCACACCATATGTCGAATTTGTTGGCATGTGGCAAATTCCAGAGTCTCAGAAGGCTGAGATCCATCAGTGTACCTGGAGCAACAAAAGAAGATTCTGGAGACCTGTCCTTGTACTATTCATCACATGGAATTAAGGCATTGCTTTTTTTTGCTGCAACAGCCTGGCTATTGGACCTGCTGGCACTGTCCCCAGGCTCCATAAACAATGAGTGGGAAGAGAGCAGTCTCTACCAACATTTGTGTTTTAAGAGCAGGGGAAGGTGGCTGGTTTGACCCGTGCTCTCACTACACAACAGTGGGGAAAAAAACACTGTGAAAATGTATGATGACAGCAGGCAGTTTTAGGCACAGGCAGCCATCCTGCGCGAGCTGAACAGCACCAGGACAGAGGCAAGGCTTGCACATAAACACAAACTCTTATTTATTTCATCCAGGCTTCCCCTCCATGCTTGCATGAATAATTCACAAAGCCATTAATGTTAAATGGGAAGAAAAAAAATCAATTCTGTTATTGAGTTGCCTGAAAAACCACCTTCTCGGCCTGGGACAGCAGGAAGGAAACATGTCTGCTCATCCAACATCCTCCTGGTGACAGAGCTGCTGTCAAAGTCCTGTCATGACTGTGCTGAGACTGTGGCCTTTGCACAGATCTTGCACTCCCATCAAAGAATATCTGTCTGTTAACTGTAAAAGCTCTTGACTTGTTTAAAAAAAACCAACAAACCAACTTGCTCTCTTTACCAAGTGGCCTTTGCCTTTTAAAGATAAAGCTGTTATAAACTGCTGATCACCTATCTACTGATAATTTAGTTTTAAGTTAATTACATCATTACATTTTATTTGTTTGCACTGTAGTCTGTGAGGGCATAAAATTCCTCTGCCTCATTTTTACCAGTGAGCCAGTTTCCTAAGAGAGGAGGATTTTTTTTGTTCGAGCACTAGGACCATACTTTCAGTATGGGTAAGATAGCATGATTCTATTGAAGATACAGAAAGACTGCCAGTTTTAACAATTTTCCATGCTTTCATTTTTTCAAGGCCTATTTTATGTAGAAAGGCTACAGTTAGTCATGTTTCTAATGGAGTATTTTCCAGAAAGAAACATCCCATGAGAATATACCAGTGTCGCTATACTTGGAAGAAAACATTTTCATATATCCTTATTTTTCAATTTATTTCACAAAGTACAATGCATACCAAAAAAGCTTTGGTTGAAGTGATATGCTTCAAGTTTACCTAAATCAGGTGCTCCAAATGGATACAAAAAGTTTTGTTGTTTTCTTTCCTTTAAATTTGTGAGAAGTTTCCGAGATTTTTAATTTTTGTCCTATTAATACTAGCAGTAATGTATTTTTATGTCTGTAGCAAGAACACATTTATTGTCCAAGTGAATATGACTTTTTGATGTAACATGTGATTTTAATGGGGATTGGATTGAATCAAAGACAGAGGAAAAGGATCAGTCTTACCACAATGCTTTTCTAAATTTTTTTGTTGGGGTTTTGCTTGTTTGTTTGGCCACACTTATTTAACCCCCCCTAATTATCAGCACATCTCAAGTTTTGGTGGTATGGAACATGACTGCAAACTTGGTTTCCAGGATGGAGGAAGTCTTGTTAAACCAGCCTGGGAAGAGAGCCTAGACCTCATGTAGCAGTCCCAGTCTCCCTTTGCTAAGTTATTGCCTGTGGTATTGGCTTCTGGTAGGTCAGATCTAATAAAAACTAGCATTTCATTTGTCTCCTGTCACTGGAGCCGGGCAGCTTCAGAATATCAAACAGTTCCATCTCATGTAAATATCTGTGTTCTATTGCAAGTAAATAGGGTCAGGGTGGTTATCCCAGTGCTCCCTTTTATCTCGTGCTGTTGAGGAATGGCAGGTAGCCAGCAAACCACTCAAGGGAATTCTGTACTCTCTCGTCTGTCTTCTGGCTGCAGGCAGGTCATGCTTTCTCTCTACACTGTATTTGTTATAACTCACTGTAAAAATTGATACCTTTTATACAAGGAGTCAGATGTTTTCAGCTTCACTTTGTATCCTAAGTGGAATTTTACTGTCTGCTGTCATGGACTTCCAGTTCTTATTACACTGAAAATGAACAGAAGTAGTTTGGCTTCCACGCGGCCTTTGAGCCTGGCAGCGTGCCCTGTGTGTTGTCTCCAGCGAGAACGAGGCCTTATAAGCATGAACACAGCACCCAGGCGTGTCCCACCTCAAACAATTTAATTTCCATAATTTAGAAATTTAGGCTTCTAAGAATTCATCAATCCAGCTGCAATTAAAACCAACCGACCCAGCAGATGTGCTAGAATTTGTGACATCAATACAAGGAACAGGCCACAGGGATGGCACGTCCTTTGGCTGTCCACCATGACCTGGCAGCCTGGATTTCTACTGCACTGGGAGAGAGGAAAAAGTGAAGGAAAAAACATGGAATTATTATTCCAGAACCCCGTGATCTCTGTAATGACTGAAACTTCCAGGGTAACTAAATTAACCACTTAAAAAGAAACCGTCTTTTTCCATTCACACCAGGATTTTAAGGAAGGACAAAACATGCTGACAGCCGGTAAATTAATTTACCTTTGCATCTTGTTGTTCTGTTGTTTTTTTCTTGAGTGATATTAAAGCTTGCACTTCCCAAAAGAGCATTAATAATGTTCTAGTCCTCAAGGTGGCTTAGGCACACACAGAGGGGTGCCATCTCCTGGTGCTGCTGCGCAGTGTAATCCTGGAGCTCGATGCACCCGCTGGATCCCTGTGTCACACGGACACTGCAACATGCAAAGGATAACTTAAAAGCCCAAATGTCTTAAGACAGCACCTGAGTAAAAATCAGCCTCAGCTCAAATCTAACAAGAACGTAGTTTTTATATCGATCTCTCTCCTTCTAATCCCTTGTAGGTGGATTTCAGAAAATTATAATAATAAGACACTGGGGAGAGTGGTTACTTGAAGTATAACATACTTCAATTACTATTTCACTGAATGCATGTACATACATCTTATTTAAAGTTATAAGTTATATGAGAAAAGGAGGCTCCCATAGCCATATATGATGAGCATTTTAGAAAAAATAATCTCTTATATAAATGCAGTATTTAATGTATGAACTAATGAATGCTTACAAAAAAGGCTGTTTAACAGATGTCTGTATAAACTTAAAAGATAGTTATAATTAACTATCCCTTATAAAAAGAAATATACCTTTTGAAATTATTTAATAACCTACTTCTTAAAAGTTTGATATGCAAGGATATAGTACTTTTCCCAATATTACTCTTGATTAATATCCACAGTTTAGATATTACACGTCTTTCACCACATGCATCTTTCATACTGCCAAATAGAAATACCAGGGGATATCAACTAATGTCAGTAATCCACAACTGCACACAAATCATGACTACTGATTAGTAAAGCAATTATCATATTAAAAGAGTTCAACAGGGCTCAACATACTGAAAAATTAGAAATCAGTCAATACCACGGCCATTATATAGAATAGCATTGATTGGATGTACTAAACGTGAGCCTTGATGACAATTGATCACGATGAACTCTGCTCACAGAGGAGTCTGGTGCACTAATTGAGGAGCCATGCTTAAACAGAATAATAAATAGAGGAGGAGGGGAGAGGAGAAATGGCTACAAAGCTGCGGTCCTGCCTGTCTGTGCAACAAAACAATAGAAAACCAAAGAGCCAGGAAGGCCTCTGTCTGCTGGATGTCCACTAACTTCCAAGCCTCCTTTTCCAACACCAAATGAACCTGTGAACTCCTCACAGGTCATGTCCACAATCTGTGCCACAGCTGGGACACCTGCTCAAAAGAGTCTGAACAACACCTCAGCAGAAACATTTCCAAAAGCAAATTCCACCAAGAGGCCAGAAACCCCAGAGGTCTCTGCTGTGACACATGTGACCAATCTCCATTGGTCTGCTTGAAATCAGGCCTCAGATGGCACGTGTAACCAAAATACGATCCTTAGAGTGAGGAGCTGCCCAGGCTGCTTTTCTTGGTTTTGTGCAGGGCAAGCTGCACATGGAAGAGTTTGAGTGAAACGCTGTGTTGTTAAATTTGGCACTAACAGTTTGTAGTGCTCACTACAGCTTAAGGAAATGCATGCTGGTAGAAAACAAGTTCAGAACATCTTCATTATCCTGAAAACTCATTCTGAATGCATCCCCAGCCCCAGCCTCGTGATCAAACAGCATCAAGGTACTGAAGAAACTCATCCCAGCAAACGCAAATGTTTTTCTGCCTCCAGGACCATCCCAGGTTTGTCACCTCTACTGAGTTTTAAAATACAAAAAAAAAAAGCTCAGGGTTTAGACCCCTTCCTGATTTTGAATGAACTAAAGGATAGAAGTAGTTCTGGTTTTGGTTTGTGACAGGGAAGAGATGGCCTGGAGAAACCCCACACAGCACAGGCTGCTGAAACTTCAAGCAAGCACAAGTTTTGTTGGTAGTAAACCACGACCAGTGTTCAAAAATGCAGTGTTTGGGGTATGCAACGTTATTTCTACGTTTTCATGGTTTCCTGGAAGTGGAAGAGCAGGCTGTGCCAGGCAGTTTGCTACCAGTGACGGGACGCCACCAGATGGCCCCCGTTGCACATCTGTTGTAATGCCCAGCGGTGCAGTCGCGGGGACGCACCTTGAACAGACTGCCAGCCGGGAAAAGCCGGAGAAGAGCATTGAAACGTTCCCAAATGTAAGACAGCGCTAGAAAGAGACATTTGGAGCCAGGGGAATAAAAGACTTGAGCTACGTCAATCAGTATTGCAGGTATGTTACAGGGAAAGATTATTATAAAAATGAGCACACTGCCTGAGTTTCGTTACAGACATAAAAGGAGGACTTAAAAATATATCTGGTTTTCCATCCACACAGCTGTTCAAACAGTGATGTCTTCAAGAGTTAGAAGCAGCAGCTATTTTCATTCTCTGCCTCACCCACATAGCAAGAGGGAGTTATTTTATTCATTCATTCCAACCTACATTTATTTTCAACTCATGGCTCATTTCCTTAGGCAGCTCAAGTTCGGGATGAATGCACCCGGGACCACTGTGGTTTGTTTCAGTTTCCTGATGCATTAGTGCCACAGCAACAGCTAGCATCCCTTACATGCTTCATACATAGGTACCAGCCAGCTGCACCAAATCACAAAGCAAGGCTACCTACAATGTAGGTCTTCCCTGCACTGGGTAGCTGTATCATATTTAATTTGGAGATGAGGTCATCCAGTCAATTAAAAGAACAAGGCTCCTTGATTAAGGAGCAGAAGGGCAAATGCATTAAATGGTAAACAATAGATGAAATTTGTGCTCTGGAGTAAGACCGAGCTCACAGGCTTGTCCAAGATGATAATACATCTTGTCTATGTTGTTTGCACAGCTATTAGATAATAAATAAATTAAGAACACAAAACAACCAAAAAACTTTACTTCCAGTGACAGGGTTTGGGGGTGTTTTGGTTTTTTCCTTGATTGGCTTTGTTTTGGGCATTGGTTGCCTGATCCACCCAAATACTCAATTGCTTCCATTTTAGCCTATCATTTGACACAAATGAGCATGAGACCATGCTGCATTTGATCCTGCAAAGATACATGGTAAAAAAGAGGAGCTCTAATAGTTTAGAAGCCTGGTTCCTGCAAGACCAGTAGGAGATAAGCAAAGATGAGGAGTAACACAAGTACAAGATCCTCGATTGTGAAAAATAAGCTGTTTGTCAGCTTCCCACTCATGTGTTGTCAAAAGAACATGTTCTTTTTTACTGTTACCATGCCCTCCTGGTGGGGGAGGAAAACACACTTATCTGTGGAGACCTTCTGGATAATAATCGATTCCTCCATAACCTTGGCAGTCTAAGGGCAGTATACAATTTCAGGTAAAAGCAATTGCCAAGGCCTCTCCTCATATATTCTGTACTTCATTTGCATTTCAAGAGAAAGGAAAGGAGGAGGTGGAAGGTAGGCAGAGAAAATAACACCAAAAAATCAGAAACGCTTCTTTAAAGCAGGGCAAGACAAAGTAGTCTCTATTTCAAGTCACATTGGCATTTTTACCAGAAGCTAACAAAGCACACTTCACTTGTCATTGACAAGTTCGTGGGTTCAGCACTTGCTTTGTATTTCCCCATTCTATATGTAAGTACCCACTTCACAGAGTTTTCAGCTTGTTTTGCTAAGACAGCCAAAAAATGGCTGAGAAAATACTGACAATCCCACCACCCTCTCACAGATGACATGTCATACATTCAGAGGTCTGAGCTTTACTTTTACACAACTTGGAGTCATAACCATAATGAGGATCACACGTTCCAAGGCTCCTCTTGATGAGCTGGAGAAGTGCTGCAGGACAGGAAAAAAGGCACATCAATCTCCTAATTTCTTACAGAAGTAGAAAATTCTTCTTCCAACAGTTTTTCTTTATCTCCTGGTATTTTCCTGTGTCTGGGCCCCTCTTTTTGCCTATTCAGTCTCCCATTTTACCACTGAGCAGGAAGAAAGCACACAGTAGTGTGGGAAGGATGCTCTCAACACTTGTCTTACTGCAGTCTCTGTTAGCAGCTCCTAGAAATCAGTCACACAGAAAGAAAATCTCCCAGTTTTAAACACTGGCACACTGAAGACATTTAAGAGTTACCAGAATTGTCAATCACACTTCTTCACATTTTTATACCTAGAAAATAAATCAACAGCCTAAACAGCCATGGAAGCACATCTTACTACAGTTGGGAGCAAGTAGACCTGTTCCATAGCAGAAGAGCCTGAGGCAATTTTCCGTACTGCTGGCACTCTCCCTGCTTGGGTGGCTAAAAGCTGTGCAAAAGTGCAGAATCTCCTACTGCTTACCCATGACACCAACACTTACACTGACTGATCCACCAAAGAAATTCACATACCTGTAGCAATGCCAGGCCTGCCCACAGAAGAGGAGAGCCCAGTTCCGTGCTACTCTCTGCGCCATGCAACCTCAGGGCAATTATCACTTGTGTTAGCCCCTCCCCTGGATATTGTTTTTCTAGACTCTCCAGGGCTGGGCAGAGTTGTATCTGTGCATCCATCCCTCTGCAGGATGTATTTGTGCTCATCAAGACTGATCCCCTGTCTTTTCTGAGACTTCAGCCAACGGGCTGCTGTCATGGGAACTTTATTAACCATTCTTACACCAAGGTCTGTCTTAAGAGCATCTTGGCCAAAACAGCACCTATTTGTGTGTCTTTCCTTAGTGACACTCAGAGAAGCCAGATCCTTCCATATGGGAGCTACTGACCAGGAGAGCAAATATTTTATACCAATAAATACTGTAGGAGATGGAAATATTCCCACTGCATACTCCTTAAGTGCACTTGCCCTGTTCCTGGAGGATGGGCTTGTCAGAGGACAAATCCTCAGCCTTCACATCCAGTGGTAATACAAGCAAGTGGCAATCCAGAAATAACAGCAACAGAGGACAGTAGATGTCAAATCATAGGTTTTCTTTAATTTGTGTAATGCATACGGACAGACACAGGGATCTAACAAAATCACAAGATATAATTTAAAAACACAGTATATTTTCTGTGACACTGTCCTTGGCTGTGACTCCTTCAGCTTCACACACCCAGGCATCAGGGACGTGCCACCCTGGGCACTGTTCTGCTCTTTGTCACAGCAGAAAACTTTCTGCAACGCCATCCCTGGTCTTGCGACATGGAGGAGAAAGCCAGCATCTGCTTTTTTCCCCTCTGACATCCAACACTTCCTCTCCAACATGCAATTCAGAAAACATTTTTTGGTGAACTGCTTCATGTCTTCTGACATCAGGAGATCTATCCTCTAGAGAAACATCGTTACTGTGGCTTACAGGAATACTGCTAGTCCAAGCCCCTGAGAGAGTCTAGGAGTACAGAGGTGTTTTATTATAAGTAACCATTTAAGTCCTCAGGGTATTGCAAATATTTTAAAATGGTATTTGAATGAACATAATTAATTGTAGATCCTTCTCAGCATCAGGGAGAATTTTATTAGCATATTTTATGTTTTCCTATTTATAAAATTATAGTACTTTGCTTTAAATAAGGATATCTCTTTATGGTTATCCTGGTGTGTCACATGCAAAATATCTTACAGGGACAGAAGGAAAACATGTTGTGTTTAATATAAAACCAGTCTATTTTCTGGTAGAGACAAGTCATGGAAAAATGAGATAAAATAAATAGCATTTAACAAACATTTCCGTTTCCCACAGATCCATTTTCTATTACTATCTGGCAATATCTTTTCTGTTGCTCTTCCTTGAAAGACTCTTTGACCTTTTTCCTTTTCAGTCCCCCATCCCTGAAAGATACAGAAAAGAAACAGCCTTAAACTCACTTCAGGGTCAAGGCAGGAAAACATTACTATATTTAGACTGTGTAGTCAAAGCAGTTTCCACTCTTAATGTTGACTTTTGTAAGACAATGCTAAGTGATTTATACTGCCAAGACTTACCACACAACAATGCCCTTCTTTTAACCCAGCATTTAACAGGCAAGTAATTAATTTTCACCTAATATTGCCTGCTGTCTAGATCCACCTGTCAGCTCTGTTTCTCTCTGTCTACTATATTATTCTAATGGAATTGTTCAAGTAATAAAGTAACATTTTCTGAATCAGAGTCAGTAAGGGTGATGGACTACAGTGCAAAAAAGCAAGTTTTAAGGGATTCCATGCTAATGTTTCAGAGTATAGAACACCTAGATATGCTTTAAACCCAATTCCAGAGGTGTTGCTTCTTACCAAGGAAGCACAGACATTCCTGCCCGAGCAGCAATGACAGCCTTGACTCTGTCAGCAAAGTGAACAGCGTCTTCTTCTTCCTGAAAAAATATATCAATTATTTTCTTTACAACATAGACATCTTCTCTGTGCCTCACCTAAAGAGGTAGGTTTTGTCAGACAGCAGGCACTGGGGTTTATGCCAGACCCACAAGCAGAATGTGACCTGCAGGGCAGTCCAGCTGATCCTGGTTTGCCACTATTTGGTGCCAAAAAGAACTAAATGGGAGGCTCTCTGGGTTCTGGGGCAATCTCAAACAACACACAGCCTGAGGTCCCAGGTCTGGCCAGAGCAGGGGATGCATCCCACATAAATCCATGCTCACTTAAAATCGAGACTGTAGTGTTGATTCCTGGCCTTTGCCCATTAGGTTATTGATAAAGATTCAAAACCCCTTGCGTAGTAACACAGACCTCCTTCCAGACAGCACTTCACAAGCACTTTCAGAACATACAAAAGGGTAATAACCTCTTTCACCATCGGTGGCAGGTACCACACATTGCAGACAATAGCCCAGCTGGTCAACACATTGAAAACATAGGTCATCATGGAATGCTTTGTGCTGTTCCAGAAGGCATCTCCAAAGCGGGGATCATACTGGAAGACAAGAAGAATAAGCTGCCTCGGTTTAAACCACTTAAGTTACTTTTTTTTCAGCCACAAAGTCACAATTCAACTTATTAAATAAGAAGCAAATCTAATCACGCCTCCTGAAAGCATCAGTAACTTCAGAGTAAAGCTCCAGCATTTATTACAAGTTTCTAACAGTTAACCTTTACAAGCAATGCATGACCCCAAACTGTTACAGACCTGTTGAAACACAACTATAGCAAAAGATTTATTCAAAAGGTAAAAACTTCTCATCTACAGATATGCTGACTATAAAGGTTTCCTTGAAAATGCTCACACCAGTTTTAACAACTTCCATAAGATCAGGCAACATTACAGTTCCAGAAAAAGTGACTAATGTTTCCAAATCCAGAGTGGCCTGGCTAAAGCTACTCAGAAAGACTTGGAAGTACCAAGAAAACTGCCTTTATCCTCAGAGCACACAAAAGCCAGGAGTCTAGGACAGAAATTACATGTTTCCCATACTGCTTAAAACCACAAAAAGTTTCTGTGTCTCAGGGCTTATTCAGTACTTTATTCACACCAAATATACCCCTTTTCAAGGCTTACACATGAACAGCTTCCCTGACGTGAGAAGCTTTTGCAAACAATCCTTCCATGTTTGGAAAACTGCAGTTACAGTACCTTGATTGCTACTGGATGGATGGTTCCTCCTACCTCAAAGCTTCCCTTCTTAAACATCATTACCGATGTGTTGTTAATGCAGGTACCTGGTCAGAATTAAAACAGGTGAAGGTCTTAATCCACTCTGAGGAAAGTATCAGGAAATGAATCCTAAACTGTCTTAAGGAGACTTAGTTGCTAAAGGAGAAAGTTAGCTTTAGTTCTGGAACATAATCCCAAAGCCTTGTATGTCTTCATGATGTTATATGCTAAAGCAAATAAACTGTCATAAAACTATTGTAAAATACTAGAACCTGACTTTTAATATCTCACGAGACCTAATTAATTCTACAAACTAAAAACAAATACCTCACTTGTAAAGACTGGATATAATAAACTGCGCTCATTGGCAAGAAGTGAGAAGGGCAATAAAATCCATACAGTTGTTTCCTACCTTCTGGGAAAATTAGAATGGGTAACTTGGTCTTATCTGCAATGTGTTCTCTAATTCTGTGGAGAGAAAATAAAATTTCAGTGTATACTTCATATTTATGTTTGTCCAAGAATCTAAACATCCATTACCTCTCACACAAGACAAGTAAAACCCAATTGCCCTTTGCCAGTCAGTTGCCTCAGCTGGAATATGTGCTGGTTTCAGGCCTTCAGCTCAGTATCTCTTGCTAATTAAAAAAGTAGGTTTTCTACAAAGCTCTATGAAGTTTCATTTTACCATTTTAACCAGAGAATGGTGTTACTTGAAGCGTGTGAAAATAACTTCTCAGATTCCAGCTATGAATGCAGTCAAATTTTTCTTTAGACTGAAATATATTCCAAATGTATGTTTTTCATGCTTTCTAAGTTCACAACATCAGTTTTATGTGTATCTAATTATTCTCCACATTTAGTGAAGTGACAGGTCACTGTCTTACTACATTTGCTGCATCACTTAAAACCACAAGTATCACCACTAAGCAGATTACTGACACCAAAATTTTCCAAGACAACCATCTTTCCTACAACTCAAGAGCATGGAGCTCCTCTCCAGCCTGCATTAAAGAACAAACTCAAAACACCATATATCACAAAAAAAAAAAAAAAAAAAAAAAAAAAAAAAAAAAAAAAAAGGCAGAAAAAAGAAAATAAAAAGAGACAACTGATGACAAAAAATGACAACACTGATGACAAATTACCACACCTGACCAGACAACAAAGCAAACACCTCACTACCTTACTTTTTCCTCACCAGATGACGGTCTTTCATTTCCGAGCGTTCAAACAAGACATGCTGAGAGGTTTGCATGCAGGATTTTTGAATAAGTCCTAAAAGCCCTCCATGTACCTGGCTAACCTGTAAGCCCAAAATAAACTTGTTACAAAGCAAACACACACACACTTAAATGATTAAATTATAAACACAGATGCAACTAAGCTTATTGACAAATGATACCAATCCCCTTGGTCATAAACGTGCACACACCTGCCTGCATCTGGTTTTTTGCAGCCGGGAATGCAAGTTTGAATGCTGTCAAATCCCAATCTTTCCACGAGGAAGTTTATCCTCTTACCCAACACTACATCTATGGGCATCTCAACATTACTGATATTTACCAACTGTCTTGTTCATACCAAGGAATAGCATCCATCACTGGTCAGGATTAGGACATCCAATGGAGATGTGTGGTTGGCTACACAGATGCCTCCCTCCTGTGGTTTGTTTTCCCTGAAATGACAACCATAAAAGTAATTAGTTAATGTTTATTCTCCAGAAATACAGGCCCCATCAGGTGGCAAACACTGGAAAATATCTAAGTGTCCGAAGGCAGTGCTACATCAGCTACACACACCCTGCCAATACCCAACAGGAACCACTGGAGGGCATGTGAACATCCTGACAGAGTCTGGATGATCCAAACAGCTTTTTGGATCAAACTGTACCATCAGCAAGTATCCAGCCAGTATGGAATAAGAACCCTGCTCCAAAACTTGAGATGTCAAATACTGCAAGAAACAAATGCCAGACTAACAAGGGCAGGGTGGCAGCACTCACCTGTTGTGGAAATGAACAAGGCCACTCAGACATCGGACACCTAGGGTGGCACATATCATCTGGACCTGGTTGCTCAGCCAGCCTTTAAGTCTAAAAGAAATGAAGCCATAGATACATTTCCAGTTCTATGGAGTCACACATGCAATGTAAACTCTCTGAGTCATCCCCAATTGCTGTTACTACAAAGGCCATACTAAGGCTCACGCTGCATGTCTGCTTTCAGATGCCATTGCCATAACTCTCTCTCACAGCACTCTGTAAGTTTACAGGACAGAAAAAGTCACCCCATGATAGTCCACATCAATCCTCTGGACTCAAACAGAGTGTTCCAACTACTAGTTCAAATCCTAAAAGAAATACAGAAGAAATTGAAAGAGCCCTCAACAAACACCTACCTGCCATTTGGAAACTGTCCTACTACTGTAGTGGCCAACACCAGCAACAGGATGCTGAAAACAGACAAGCAGATGCTACAAAGTAAAATAATCTTAATTAAACTCCAAGAAGCAAAACTGGAGGAGTAAGCAGTAAAGTATTTTTATTTGATCCACTTCACAATGCTTCCTTCCAGAATTAATAGCATCTAACTAGCAACAAACCACTAGCTAACTAGCACACAAACCACTTAATCCATCTTTCCTGGATTTTAAAAGTAAATTAATTACTAATAAAACATACAGAACATGAGAAATTTACATTTTTTTAAGGGATATTTGAGTTCAGATGTCTTCTTGGAAAGGTCATGCCAGGTTCTCCTTCCTGCACTAGCCAACAGTATATTATTTCACAACTTCTGTAAAAAGTACTATGAAAAACGATCCCAGCAAACTCTGTCTGGCTCACCGGAAAGGCAGCAGGAGGCAATAGCGAATTAGGATGCCAGTGACCCACACAGCAGCCAGTTTCCAGCTGACATGGTGCAGGTTGGCATTGGTTCTGCTGAGGAGATTCCAGGACGGCAGCTCCTCGGAGGAGAACCGTCGAGTAACTTCATCTTCCGCCACTGCCTCACAGCCCTTCTTGGAGAAGTACATGACATCAGCCAGGCTGAAGCATCCCCGGCACCGGCCAGCAACCTCCTCTTCCATGGGGGTCTCATCTCTCTGGATGATCCCTGCATGAGGAAATGAGCCTTCCTTCCACACGGTGAAATGGACAATATGGATTCCAAAGAGAGTAAAATACATGTGCTTTTTAGAAATAGCTCTCCTCCTACCCAGGCACCATAATGGCATTGCTGTGCCTCATTTATGTACTGACAGTTCATTCCACAAGTTACTTCTCTAATCCTATGCCATACAACCCCCTAAACTGCTGAGGAAGGAGAAAAGGATTCCGATCAAGCTGCAAATAAAACCTTGAGCACAACACCTGCTTCATTGTTGTTTACCAAACAACATAGGTACTCACGCCTAGAAATGTCACCAATACACTGCCAAGATGGCAGATCCCTCCTGATGCCCTGACTCAAATTCAGGCAGAGTCTGTGTGATTGTTGTTCTTGCTGTTGTTGATTAGTTTTATTGTTTCCCAGCTGTAACAAACACTTTCCTCTGGCATTTTTTCCCTTTGAACCTTCTATCTTCCCCCATCTCTTCTTCTTTTAAAGTCACTTCACTACCAAGAACCCTGAAAGTGCCTAGATCTCGCCCCCAGACATACATAGCGTTACACAGACACATTGCGCAGGAAGAATGACAGAACATTCTTGCTCTATTTGTAAAATCACACCCTACAGGACAGCCACATAGCAAACCTCAGGTGTCTGCTGAGGTCACTCTGAGACCAGATTCTTATCTGGCTGGCTACATTGCCTAAAATTCTCTTGATTCATACCACCTAACACCTTGGTTTTTTGTTTGCCACCCCCTCACTCCCCCCCCGTTTTTGTATTTTTTTTTTGAGGAGGTGTATTGGCTGACATTAAATACGCATTGTAAAAATACACTTAATTTATCTTGATCAACCTGCTTCCCCCTGATCAGAATCACAAAACTTTCCTCCATCTGCACTTCAGTAAAACCTTCAGCTCCCAGGAAATCATCAGACCAGAAAATTATTGGCCGACAAACCAAGCAGCCTACGTGACTAATGACTAAAAACAGCACTAAAAGTAAGGATTACTATGAGAACTTGACCCACTCCCCTTTGGTCAAAGAAGAAAGGAAAAACAGTTGGGGAGAAAAAATTATTTGGATTTTATCCTCATGTCTAGAGAAGAGTGCAAATTGTAACTGTGATCCATGGGATGCCGTAACTCTTTTACTCGAGAGACCCGGAATTTTTTGCATGCTAGGAGCTACAAGAAGCAAAAGATAACCATGCAGAGCCACGTCAAGCACAAAGAACACTCATTCCTCCCAATTCTGTAAAGAGAGAGCTGACGGAACCAGAAAGCACAAAACACTTACGAAAACAGGGACGCTTCCCAAATGCTTATCAGCAATGTCTTTCTATACCCACACTAGTCTCTAATTCCTTTTACTCACAAGACTCAATCATTCAGAGATTATCTTTTTTATAACATGCTTTTGTAGGTTTGTAACTTCAATGGATATTTGCCCATCAAACTCCTTTCTAAGTAAGATTGCTCAATAGTTGCCTTTTTACAAGATAAATAGTGCTGTGTCCCCTTCGTCCAGAGATCTTACCAGTGGAGATTAAATTTTCAAGTGCCATCGCCTTCTGCTTTTTTACTTCCTCCTCAATCTGCAGGGCCGCCCACTGTTCCCAAAACAAGAAAAGTAGATGTTGATGGTTTTTATATCATCATTTCCAGATATTCTGTAATTATCTCAGGTGAATTGTCTGAGCCTCTTTTACTGCTGCCAGGTCTAAGATTCTCATTTTTCAAATTCAGCCTGAAGGCTGTCCTGCACACGTCCTGTTTCATTTGTTACACAGACTACCCTTTGCTATTTACAGGAAAAATTGTTTGGCTCAAACTTCTTTTCAGGACACAGGGAGTTGTTTTCTTCTGGGGGTCCAACAAATTACTGAGCTACAAATTACTGAGCAAATTACTGAGCTACCTATGAGACTCTATGAGATCCAATGTGTCCAAAACTCTCTCTTCTCCTGTTAGCTTCAGGCAACAGGATTATGCAAAATAATATTACTGACATTAGAGACACGCCAGAAAAATAGATCTAAAAAATGGATTTTAAAGAATAAAATAGATTACCTAATTTTGAGGGCATTCAAGTGGTCTCTGTTGGCAGAAAACAGAACTGGCAACATTTTGTATCAATAGTATTTCAGAACGTAGCAGCTTTGGTAATTAACTTTCACCCTTCCCTGTATTCATTTTTTTGAGCTAAACCAAGTCTCCCTTCCTTATGCAGAGCATCATAAAACTCTCCATTAGCAACATCAAATATAAAAATGTGCCTAATTTTTGAAGTTTTCCTAGTTTTGAATGTTTTCATCATACATACATAGACATATAAATAGTGGCTCTCATAAGTACTACATCTGCCTGCATTTATGTCAAGGTACCTGCCCTAACAAAGGGAACAGGATGCTTGAGCGTGGGCTCTGCTCATTATTAAAGGCTCAGTGACCTACTCAGTTTATGCCTTCACCTGGTATTAAGGGCTCCCATCTACAACAGATAAGGATAATCCATCTGCTTCATGTAAACTCTTGCTGAACACTGTATTTCCCTCTGACATGTGCAGCCACACAAGCCAGCACAAAGCTGATCCCAAATAGTCTTCACTACATTACAACATGTCTCATGTGCAAACACCAACCAGCTTTTTGCCACCCTTAAGTTTTGCATGCTCTCTACCAGCTCTTTCTGTAGCTATTAAAGTTAAGTCAGTAACAAAATGGACACTTTGCCATGACATAATTAGGATATTTTAGTTACCCTTAGCTGACTTTTTTTTTACCAGCCATCATAAAAGAAAAGAAAAAAGTGAAAGAAGAATAGGCTTTGATGTGGTATTTTATACTCCATGCAAACCGTCTTTGATAACACCATAAAACAAACAATGCCTCAAAAAAAGAAATTAAAAAACCCACACCACAGACCGTCATCCTGTCTATACTTCCCAATTATTCTCCTGGAAAGGTCAACAGGTACATCATCTTTCTCAAACTTTTGCAACACACGGAGAGTCATTCAGAATGGTGGAGCAAGGGGATGTCATGAAAACAGCAGCCCACACACTGAGAAATGAAAGAACATACAGAACAGGTACACCAACGTTGCAAAAGAGAGTAAAGGCAGATGTGGCAAATTTAACCTCTTTACAAAATACCACTGGTCCTCATCCCTTCCCCAACATCCTTTAGGATAGTTGCATGGCACAAGGGAAGAAAAATCATAAAAATCACTGAGCCTTCACATAAAGCCTTCTGCCTTAGTCTCTGCTTTCCTGTCTCCTGTCTACCACCCTTATCATGCCTATCATTGCCCTCCTACATAAAAAAGCACCTGTCAGCTGGCCAGCACTGCCAGAAATGAGTTTGCTCACACTGTACTGAAGGATTTGGAATACCTTCAGGAGGCTGGCTTTCGATTCCCAGATAGAAAAAGGGTGGTAATCACTGACCAAGATGACTCCTAAAATATGCATTAACTAATCTTAATGAACAAGACAAGTCAAAAACAACAAAAATTTATAAAACTTCCTAGTAAATTGTAAAATCCTGCCTCCTAACACAGAGAAAGCATGAGGCAAAAGTGGCAGACTTTAAATAGTCGAGGCTACAAAGGCAGTGGCCAAGGAAGATGAGGAAGAGCTTTCAAAGGCTGAACAGTTACACAGGGCTCGTTAGCTTGGAAAAGAGCTGGCTGAGATGGGTTAAGACAGGCATCTACAAAATCGGGACTGGCACAGAGCATGTGTTTAATGAACAGTCACCCTTTTTCTCTTCTACTACAAGAACTGAGGTTTACCATGGGAAAGTTTTGGGCAGAGTGTGTGAGCAAGGAAAAGGCAATGTATTTCCACAAACCATCGTGGGACACAAAATTCTCCTAACCCGTGACTTGGCATGGGAGGCTGAAGCACAAGCAGAGAGGAGGGAATGCAGCTGTACAGTCACCCAGGTCTTAGGCTTTCAGTCAAGCCACTGAATTGACACCTGTCAAAGCCGTCTGTCTGGGTCAAACTCTGGACTTAATTAACTCTGGAGTGGCTACTGTGTTGTTCTGCATTTGGTAGCATCTGTATGTATAATTTGTTTTCAAAAATGAAATAAGGCTTTGTGATCACCTTCCTATTGCACAGTATTGAGACAGAGCTGTCACGCTGGTCTTTGTTGCAAAACAGTAATGAAAGGATGTTTTAAATACCTCACAAAAAAAACACAGGTGTTGCAACTAACACAGAATTTAAGTATTAAATGTAGCAACTTCATTACTGCGTTTGCTGACTGAATGAGAACTCAGATGTTGTGCTTTCCTCACTCCCATTTCTGAAGTGATGAGGACACAAGGAGTCCAAACACCCAACGGTTAATCCCAGCTGGAATACTGAAGACTTGACAGCTTAACTCCAACAGTCCATTTGTTTGAGCTTCCTGTAATTACAACAGAGAACTGCAAACAAAAACAGTCACCTCAAATTTTCAGACCTTGAATCTTACTTTCACAAAATTATTTATTTTCTTTCTAAAGTAACAAGTATCTAGATTCCTTGTCAGAAAAGCAGCAGAGGGTAAAAATTATTGCCATACATGATTACATCTTTCCCATTTGTTCCAATCACCAGTCACAGTGCTAAAACACTTCAGTGAAGTCAGGAAATCAAAGTGGCTTATCTCATCATATACTACCATTACTCATTGCTTAGTGATAGATCTGAAAACTTGAGTTTTATTCTAAAACACCTTTTTTGCTCCCAACAAATTCAGTAAGGTCTAAAGATACACTTTCTTTGAAAACACATCTTTAAAAAATATTTTTTGAATTTTAAGTCCTTGATTTCAGTCTCCACTCTTCCATTTTTCTCAAGTTGCCAAACACAGGGGAAAATAAAACGTTTTCCCTCTGCTCAGCTGTAAGAAGCAGATACAAAGAAACTCCTCGGGTGAGAAGTTTTCTATAAATTTTGCTGATCTACATAACAGACTGAGTCAAATGCACCACAATGGAGAGACCAGCCATAGTGCTCAAGGTTGGATTTTTGCTGAAGCATCACCCAGTTGTTTGGCACCTCCTAGAGCAGTGATATTCCTGCAATATAGTCAGTAGTGTGCTAATACATGACTAAGCATCTTCAGCATTTCCAGCTCAGCTCTCTGGGAAGGCATCCTGTTTCACCATTCCAGAGGACAACAGGAACCATGGATGGTCTCCATGCATTATCCCATTAGCAATATCGCAGGAACACGCCACCACAGCTAGAAACCACTCAACACCTCTCTAGGCTTTCAGTGTCAGGTTGTTGATATCTCAAACAAGCCTGCTTTAAAGCTGACTTATCCCAAGCTGCAATTTTGGCCATATTCTGGTGAAAAAGCCCCAGGACTCCAAGAACAGGCCCAGCAATTCCATGCACAAGCTTTAACCTGGCGTTTTCCAGTGCTACCCTTTCTTCCAAAGAGCCTAGCGGGCCACAGCACAAGCAAAGGGGACCTAACATTCCCTCCATCCTTTCTCCCTCCCATTTCCCACCAAGATAGCTCTTAGTCACTCTTGTGGCACAATGAGAAGCATTTGACAATACTTCAAAGAAAATTGTCAGAATTAATTGTAAGATGAAAACAGAGGAAACTCATTTTTTGCCCACAGGACAATTAGGGAACAACTTTGAACAAAAGAACAAAACAAGCCAGCCTAACCAGCAGTTCACGGAGCTGTGCTGTTCCTGTTATTAGCTGCTGTGGCAACAGGGAGCTAGACACAAAAGGCTACAGCTGATCACATAACAATTAACTAATTTATTTTTCAATACATTGATCCTCCACATTGTGAGCACAGAATTATCATGCTCATAACCTGTTACAAAAACTGTGGAGAGAAAAATGCTTAATGTGCTTTACGAAAGAGAAGTGCCTTCCTACATAAAACATACCCTGAGTGGGTCAAATGTCTTTCAAGGTTGGGAAATGCATGGCGAAAAAAAATACAGAAATTATTTTGATGCCCACCAATTGCAGCAGCAAAGCTGTCAGGTTTGATATAAGAGGTTTATATCACAGGTTTGATATAAGAGTAGCTCTTAATTAAGGTACGAATAAGAATTTAATTAGCATACCACTGGCTGATTAAAAAATGTTTCACATATAAAGGCCAATATTACATGCAGCCACCACAGGCAGTCGTTGCCCATTGACAGTATCTGAAAAAAATAACTTTTGCAGTCATGTGCACTATGCTAAATGATGTTCATACAGCTGAAGACAGATACTGCCCAAGAGCTCTTAATCTGTATTAAAACAAATAAAATAAACAAACAACCTCCCCCAAACCCACAAACAAAAAACCTCTAAACAACAACAACAAAAGAGAACATAAGAAGAGTAAAAGACAGAATTGGCAAGGTAAGACGGTCATGATATTAACTGTATCACACTGTTACAGACATGTTCTTCTACAAAAGCAGATTACTCCAACAGCTTAATAATAATTGCAACAATAATAGTAACATGTTTTCTGCCACAAGTAGAAAGTATATTCACAGAAAGCAGGTTTATGCCAGAAGCACAAAGTTAATCTACTGGAAAACGGAAATGCTTCACTCTTCAATATGATGAATTTGCAGCACCTACTTCTGGCTAATAGTGGATATCAAAAGTCAAACTTGAAAAACTAAATGGGATTCTGACTTGTAAAAAGCCCCAGAAACCTTTTACTGATAGAAGCAGGAACAGGATCTTAGGCCTGATCTGTTTATCTCTAGAAAAATTTCACTTTTAGAAGGTTACACACAGATTACTTTAAGTCTTGTGCAGCAGAACTTGTAACTGCAGGATCCCCCAGATTTATAACTGGGTGAAGCAAACACACAGAAGCAGTGTTCTTACCCGGAATATTAATCCCATGCAATTAAAACAATCCAAATAAAACCACTGAAACTTATATACATCTAAAATACATGTTTTTATTACTTACCAATTCCCATAAACTATATTTTTCTTTATACTTGACTTGTCATGAGTATTCTACTTGCATGAAGCATTCTAACCAGCATGAACTAGAAGAAAATGTCATGGAATCTCTAACCCCAAAAAACCTCAAAGCAGTAGCAGATTATAAGCCAGCACATAACTAGATATCATTAAAGACATGCCTCAAGAGATTATCTCATAAAGTAAAGCAGCAAAAACCACATCCAAGTTAACAGATTTTTTTCTGCTGACTTTTGTGTCATTTCTATCAAATGTACAGATTTTTATTTTTTTATTAAACATGTCCTGTAGCAAACACATACATTTTGAACCCATTTCTCAACTTACCTCAAACATTTTAATTACAATTTTCACATAGAAATGAGAAATCCCCAGTGACACTCGAAACATCGAAGGCAACAAAACTAATGCCACAAACAAAATCATCCAGAGAGACAAAATCTTCCCTTCTGCAAGGCCATGGCCTTCTCTGTTTTCTTCCATGTTTGCTCCTCCAAAATGCCAACCAGCTGCCTTTCTGAGAATATATGCTCATCTGTAGCAGAGAATCTAGCAAGCTTCAAGAGACAGAGGCAAACAAAAATTTCACATTCTAAGAGCCAAAGCTGTCTCTAGGAGAAGGCTGTTGCTCACTGAAGACTCACACTACTGATACTTTCAATGATAAGGTAATTTCTACCCTTTGTCCCGCCCTAACTCCACCCACTTCCTTGAAATTGATAAGCATTTGCTCACCAGGGGAGAACAAAGAAAAAACGTGATAAGTAATAATATATTTTAGATAATTAGATGCTGCCAATAAGGAACATTGTCAATCTGACAACCAGTTTTCGCAAGGTGTCCTGCCAATAAATTACAATACAGAACTAGGTGGGTGTGTTTTTCAGACTGCCTAAAATCTTCTCTTCTAAATCTTATTAAAACACATGAAGCATTTCTCCAACTGACGTTTGCAAAAATTTGTAACTTATTCAGTCAAATTTTCTATTTCATGGTGAGATAACTGCCTCATTTTGGTATTCAAACAAATTAATGAAATTGAAGCTTGAGGTGCAAGTCAGGCTTTTTCTATTTTATTTTATTTTTTAATAACACATGTGAAATGAAGATGCGAGTTTCAGCAGGCAAGGATTGACAAGATAATAAACCTGCTCCCTCCACTGCTCTATCAGAAATTAGCCAAAAAACCTGTATTACGGGGTTGCAAAATACACTGTGGTGAAGTAACAAGCCAGCTGTCTTTGCACCTGTTCAACTACAGAATTGAAATGCAATAGATAATCCTGTTTCTCCTTCTAGCCTATCAAATGTCAATCATTTAATCCAGTATTTTTTAGAAAAGACCCAGCTCAGCCCCTTACAGCCACCCCTCTCCTGCCCTTTTGTGTGCATCACAGAAGATACAAAGGTGAATAACTCTAGAACCTCAGGGGAGCCCACCAGCTGCTCGTTTACAACCTTCCCACAGAACAAGTCAACCAGCCTCGGTGGAATGAGCATTTAGGGCACAACTTCCAAGACAATGACTTGCCAGTCCACAAAAGATCTTCCCTTTGCCAATACTTACATTGGTGTGTTTGTCTGAAGTCGGGGCTGCCCTTTTAAAATATTCCCACCCCCAAGTACCATTGCTTGGTTTGTATTGTGGAGCAGCTGGATTCCTCAGAAATGGAAGCAGCCCCAAAGATCCTCTCTAAAATGTGCACCCAACACCGTCCAGGCAGTAAGAGAAGCACAGCCGTCAGAGGGGGCTGCACCACCTCTAAGTGACACCACGCACCCGGGCACCAGCACGCAGACTCCTGACACTCACAAGCCCACGTGAGTCCAGGGCACGCTTCTTGTGCCACATAGTGAGTCGAGTAGCTTCTGTACCTTCAGATTTGCTGCTGCATGACATCCCTCAGGTCTTTCAAATTACACCGCAATCTTTTCCAGAAATATAACTTCTCTTTCGCATATTTTCATTACTTAGCTTCTCTACCTTCTTTCCCTTTGCTGGCTTCCTTCCGAGCCTTCTGTAACCTCTACAAAACCTCACTGGTTTGTTTTTTAAGTGTTTCTGCCTTCCCAATGCTCTTTCTCTCAGTGGCAACCTCAAGCCCCTCGTTCTAATCACCCTGCTGCTGCCAGGTGCACCATTAACCACTATTTCTCACCTGCCTCACCAAAAAGCTTCTCTAGGAACAATGCTCCATTCTAAAACAGCTTTGCTCAGTCATTTCTCTCTAGCTACCATCCCTTACTCTCATTTCTGGTCTCTTCCTCAAGTGGCTTGCCCAGCTAACACACATTCCCTAGCGTGGCCCGTGGTGGAGAGCTGGAGGAGAGGGCGTTGATCCACCTGGCAGCACCTGTGAATAGCTGCCATCAGCCTCGGCACAGGGGATCGGTATGCACCTCGTCTGGATGCTAAAAACCTCGTGGGCGGGAGGGTGGAGGTAATTTCTGGGACCTGATTTGAGGCAGGAAAGGTGGGCAAAATGAACTCTTGCAAGGAACAGGAAGATGTGGTGACTCGCTTGGTGGGATGCCTCAGCAGTAAGTTTAGGCACACACAAGACAGATCATTTCTTAAAAGCATAGAGGGAAAGACAGACTTCCCTAGCCTGGGTGGGAGGAAGAAGATTTTTCCTCTCCTGGGTAAGGGAGGATTGGTTTTCATCCTGTGAAACCATACAAAGAAAGAACTGAAGAGTTGCTAGTAGCCTCTCTATTGAGGTGGTCAAACTATCCAGCCCAAAGGTACAAGATCCATATGGCCAAGGCTCTTCTTACATTTATTCTTTGCTTTATACCTCCTGAAATAATGAAAAACATTTCAGTGTTCTTACTATTCTGTTACTTTTAATGTCACGTGGTTTGGAGAGGAAAACAAACAGCCAAACATAAAAACAAACAACCTGCACCTAAACCACCCAAACTGGGAATGACACCAAAATCAAGGAGATTCTGCACATCTACCTGTTAACAGGATGGAATAAAAACTCTAATTCGATGGAAAATTGTCCCAAAACCAACTAAGGAATGAACTTGAGTACTGGAACTTGTCAAACCATGACCAAGGAGTTCAATCTTGTTAAATTTCTGCCAAAAATTACTGCCAAAGCTTCTAAAGCATCTTTCTGCTCTTAAGATCATGAGCATAAAAACAACTGAGACGTGGTGGTCTAAGCACTGTATGTCTTAACTCCAAAGCACTTGAGACTGCTATAGAAGTGAATATGGATTTGAATTTTATCTCTGCATTGAATGAAGTTAATGGACTTGCTCGTGATGTGAAGAAGAAAGGAAACTCTTTATTTCTCGAGGCAATTCATAACACAGCTTCCTATTTTTCGGTTAGAAATTTGGCATTGTTTTTTGCACCCTCGTCAAAATAATTGATTTTTTCTTATTATTTTTATTTCAAAAGAGCCATGAAATATCATATTTGTCAAATTCCAGTGTGAATAGATATGCATCCAACACCAAGCTGAATAACTACACTTTGTGACGTGGCTACCTAAATTTCCTCAGCACAACAATTTCTTTCAGAATTAGTTCTGCCATCCACTGACTAAACAGAGCTTCTGCATGTCACTTTTCTGCCCTTTTTGTCCCTCTTATCAACAGTCAACCTGCTGCAGTCACATCTGTTCTGAAGCAGTGATAGAATTTATCCAGAAGTGGGAAGGTATTTAAAATAATTCAAATAAACATGCAGCACCAGAATGTAGCTCTCATTTGTAAGGTCCAGTAAACAATAGCTAATGAATTTATACCGAACAACCACAAGCACTTTTTTATAATGAAGTACCCCGTTTGTCAGGAAAAGCCACCAGACAACGTGCAAACTCTTTGTCCATTTGAAAGAATGGAATGGAGCTCAGAAGAAAGGAATGCTGGTGACATAGGAGGAATCCACGAGCAAAGCTCCCTTTAATTTAATGAATCTCAAATTGATACCCACAAGCATAAGAAATTCACTTGAAACAATTCTGGTCTCCTAGGGAAATGAAAAGGAGATGGAATGGGCATCAGCTGCCTACTCCAGGTTCTAGATCCCTTGAGGTCATTCTACTAACTTCATATTACAAAACATTGCCTATTGCCTAATTGCTACTTGTCGGAGGGAACCGGAATTACGACCCATTTATTTTTTCAGTGCAAGAAGAAGCAAACACGGCACTGAGCTATAGTGCCTCCCATGGAAGGGTTAAATCGGGTATAAATAGCCCTTTCCTGCACAGCAGTGGTTATACAGCAGCCAGCTTCTAGCAGGTTCATATACACTGTGAACAGATAAAAAACTGCAGTGGGATGTGACAGCTTTCAAGAAGTGCCAGTCTGGTTTTGCCTTCCCTCTGATACACAGAGGGAACACAGCCTGGAAATAACACTTGCCATGGTCTTCAAAAAGAAGGAACCACAGAGTCACAGAAATTCTGGGAACCACTCTTTCCAGGTATGCTTCCTTCCTGTCCAATACTAACCATTCGTGTGACTCCGAGGGGATGTCAGGGGAGAGTTTGCAGCCTGCCTTTCTTGTAACGCCTTTCTTATCAGACCACCCGAACACCACATGTCCCCGGCAGATACTGCTTCAAAGCAGCACTGACACATCAGCTTCAGCCAGCTGGTGCTTCAGATGCTGAAGTAACACACTCCCTAAGGGTTAACAGAGAGATATTTCTACCTGAGGCAAATGACAATGACCATGACTGTCAATCAAGATCAACCTTCTACCACTCGATTTTTTTTTAATAGTAAATATACAGGGTATATTGTTTATCTGTTTGGAGTCGCAATGTGATCAAAAGCTTACACCTAGAAGTCCAGAAGTACACCCTAGCCCTGCCATTAGGCACATGGAGGTGTTACTGTTGCTAAAATTATTCTTCTGACTCCAGTTGCAGGGCTCCTTGGTATTTCTCTGTGAGTTTTGCCATGCTACAAAGCAGATTGATCTATTTAGAAAAGCCTTTTAAGTCAATGAGACAGAGTCAGACAGCAAACCTGGGCTGATTTCCCGGCATCACTTAACATCCAGGGATACCAGGACTATGTTTTGCAGGATAAGAAAGTCTTCAAACAGGACTGACCAGAGCATTCTGCACTCCAGTAATTCTGATGCGTGTACTCAGAATGAAAACTACTAAGAACACCTCTTTTTCAATTAAACTTTAACCAGCTGAAACAACAACAACAAAAAGCCTTTTTTAGTTTTGCTTATATCTTCTCAGTGTTTCAACCTCACATTTATCAAACTCCTTACCTGATTGCTACTCCAGGGTGAAATAATCACTGTTTTGATATTTATCAAGACTGCGGTTCATGCTTTACTTGTAGAAAATCCTCCAAAAGGCCAGAATAACCTTAGAGGTCACCTATTGCATGGTAAGCAGTGTCAGGTGCAATATTTATTTATGGAAACCACTCTGTCTTCATGCACTGAAGTGCAAATACGTGCTCCTCTGCATACTCATTCTAACTGAGCTATGTCTGCCGTTCTTTAGGTCTCTACAGATCCCATCTACACCACTAAACAGATGTGTTTTTATATCTGACCACAGTAAGATTGTGCTAGTTACGCTTTATCTTTGGCCATCAACAGACGAATTATGAAAACACTGAAGAAGTATCTTGAACTCCTGCATCACTCATTAGGATGACTGCAACACATTTAGCTCTGACCACAGAAGCATCATTGTTTCCACACAAGACAAATTCAACAATTACAGAAAGTTATTTATTGTATCCTGCGGCTTACAACAGGCTTGACTCTCTGTATCTCAAAAGAGGGAAATCCACTACATGTTCTGATTACATTTGTCTGCCTCAGCAATATATAAATACCCACAGATGTGTAGGCATTGCATGGCTGTCAATACATATCTCATATATCGTCCATATAAATCTTGTATATGGTTTGTGTATCATATCGACACTGAACGCAATAAATTAATTTGTCAATGCCCAACACTTATTGCATTGATTAAATGAGTACAATTTTCTCCCAGCTCTGGCTTAGGAGTGACTCCAAGCACAGCACAGGGTCCTTTGGGGCAATTCCTGAATTGGGTCAGCATTTCGTGTCCACTTTCAAAGTTTTCTCCACGAACAGCTATAGAAGCTTGTCATATCCATCTGTTCTTGCCGCCTCTACCATAGCAACGTGGTCCATCATGGAATCATCTGTTGCAATATATCCCTTTAGATGTGTTGTACTTGTTACCCATTTGTTTAGTACCACATGGTCTGCACTGCAAGAAATGCATGCTAGCTCTTTCCCATCAACCTTGTCCATCCTTCTGTACCATCCAGAGACTTGTCATCCCCTTATTCAGAGATCTACATCATTTATTTATGAGTGTGTTGAGAAATGAAAGTCTTACCTGGTCCCTCTCTCCACTATAACAACAGCTAAGAATCACAACAATTTTCCCTTCTAAAAACTGGCATCATTCACATATATTTTAAATAATGCTTAAAGAATTTTATTTAAATGTAAATATGCCAGAGCTAACCATTCTCCTTCTAAATCTTGCCAAGAAATTTTAAGGGAAAAGAAACTGCACTGAAAATAATAATTTTATGTGCAACCTAAAAAAATATATGTGAGACCTAAAAAGCATGTGAATATCCCTTGAAAGACTACAGGTCCATACATCCTGTTTCAAGACTCAGGAAATTAATGTCTAAGGCCAAGAATATGCTTACCTATAGTCCTGATGAGAGATGAAATCAAACATTTGCTCTCCTGAAATAAAGGAGTAAAACTCCTGCAGCCTTTAGACCAGATCTCTGATCACATTTCAAAGAATGCTGTCACTTGTAGCTCTCTCTTCCTGAAACTGTTTTTTAGGGCTTTCTTCTGGCTGATATATCAGGATCACCTGCTAGAATGGGAAAAAAAATGTTACTACAAGTATTAAAAAGAAGTCAAATGCAACAACTCAAAAAATACAAAACATGCATTCTGCAAACTCAGTCTATATCTGAGGAAGAAGTGGTACAGTTTACTGCTGTCAGACCATTGTTTAGCATCATCATTATAATTTCATTACTTCCTTATCACATTTTATTAGGTTATTAACTCAGAAGATTCTCCCTACAATGTCAAAGAGCACAGTGCACCTCCAGACATACTCACAGCTGCCTGTCCTGTTTCGAAAGACACAGCCTTGTTATGGACAGGAGCTCAGCCACTGCCTTGCCTTTTCTTATCGCAGGCTGGCATAACACAATCCTCCCACTCTGGAGATGGGAGCACAGCTTGCTCCACCCACACTCCCAGCGGGACCATGTGGGCCAGGCAGCTCGGCTCAAATGCTGATGTTTTGACGAAAGCATCAAACTGAAGCTCATAGTGCAGCTCAACGAGGTGCTTCCATCAGCACAGATCCTGCCCTTCGGCCCCGAAATTGCGGGCAGGGGACTGGGAGCAATGGCTGAGGACAGGACAACTGGATTTGTCCCCAGGACAAACCCTTGAGCTGCCCCTAAATTCTGCATCCTTTCTATCCGGTATCAACAGGCATCCTTCTTCTCAAGCTTTGTTATCCTCCCCCTGGGCGAGACCCTTGAAGCATGCGCAGCCCTCAACCTTAACAAGGCGGTTCTATCAACAAATAATTTGTCTTTCTAACACCTGGGCATCACTCGGAGCTTGCTTGTTAGCTGCTATCTTACAGTCTTAAGCTGCACCACAGGAGGTTTATGTTGAACACTAAGAAGAACTTCTTCACAGAAAGGGTGATTAGACATTGGACTGAGATGCCCCGGAAGGTACTGGAGTCACTGTCCCTGAAGGTGTTTATGGAAAGACTGGACGTGGCACTCAATGCCATGGTCTGGTTGACAGGGTGGTGTTTGGACACGAGCTGGGCTTGATGATCTCAGAGGTCTTTTCCAACCTAATTGATTCTGTGACTGTTCCACGGATTAAATCTCCCTTCTTGTTGTTCGGGCTTGAAAGCAGACAAAGACCAAACATCAGAGAACGTCCTTTCTTGAGAACATTTTTCCGAATTCCGCACTCTGCAGCTGAGGGGAGGCGCCGGGCCCCGCCGCCGGGCCGCGCTCCCCGCGGGCCGGGACGAG
>VZTG01004606.1:0-11528 GCA_013397845.1 Melanocharis versteri
GCACACAGCTGGCTCATGCTCAGGGTAGCTGTTGACCAGCACCCCCAGGTCCCTTTCTGCCTGGCCACTGTCCAGCCAATCTGTTCCCAGCTGTGGTGCTTCATGGGGTTGTTGTGGCCAAAGTGCAGGACTCGACTCAGCACTTGGACTTGTTAAACCTCATATTGTTGGATTCTGCTCATCTATTCAGCCTGTCCAGGTCCTTCTGCAGAGCCCTCCTACTCGCCAGCAGATCAACACTCACTCCCAGCTTGATGTCATCTGCAAATTTGGTGATGGTGGACTCAATCCCCTCATCCAGATTATCAATAAAGATATTATACAGGACAGGGCCCAACACTGATCCCTGGGGGACACAACTGGTGGCTGGCCACTAACTGGATGCAGCACCATTCACCAGCACTCTCTGGGCCCAGCCATCCAGCCAGTTCTTAACCCAGTGAAGAGTGCACCTGTCCAAGCTGTGGGCTGCCAGCTTTTCCAGGAATATGCTGTGGGAAACAGTGTCAAAGGCTTTGCTGAAGTCCAGGTAGACAACATCCACAGCGTTCCCCTCATCCACCAGATGGGTCACCTGGTCATAAAAGGAGATCAGGTTGGTCAGGCAGGACCTGCCTGCCCCCCCTAAATCTATGCTGGCTGGGTCTGAGGCCTTGGCCGTCCTGTAGGTGTGAGAATAAAATGCACAGACCTAGATCGGCAAGGAATCTGAATCATTTATTCAAAGAAAAGAGCTGCTTTTATACTCTTTTTCAAGGTATCTCACTACATGACCTATCCCATGTCACGATGTCGGCAGCACGCATTCTCAGTGTCCTTCTATGGGGTGATCACGCGCTGTTCAGGGGTCTGTCAGCTCCCGGTAGGCTCCCCTCTGCAGGGCTCTGCTGCGTGACACCTCCTCTCCCCGACTCTGGGGGAGACAACCTCTCCGTGCCGCCATGTGCTCTTTTGTTCCTTTGTTCTGCCATGTGCTCCTGCAGGCGCGTCCCACAGCCCACATCTCTTCCCCCCTGTAGGTGCTGTGTGATGGCACTGAAGATGATCTGTTCCATAACCTTGCCGGTTACTGAGGTCAGGCTGACTGGCCTGTAGCTCCCCAGATCCTCCTTACGGCCCTTCTTGTGGATGGGCATCACATTGGCCAGCTTCCAGTCATGACCTGCTCAGTGAGCAAGGACTGATGAAAAATGATGGAGAGCAGCTTGCAAAGTTTATCTGCCAGCTCGCTCATCACTCTAGGATGGATCTCATCCAGTCCCATAGACTTGTGAGCATGCAAGTGGTTCAGCCAGTCTCTAACTGCTTCCTCCTGATAACAGGGGGGCTATTCTGCTCCCTGACATCATCTACCAGCCCAGGAGGCCAGTTGTCCTGCAGACAACCTGTCTTACTGTTGAAAACTGGGCAAAGAAGGTGTTAAGTACCTCTGTCTTTTGCTCATCTTTAGTTACTAAATTCCCTCCTGCATCCAATTACAGATGGAGGATGTACTTGCCCCTCCTTTTGCCATTAATGTATTAAAAAAAATATTTTTTTATTATCCTTCACAGAAGTGGCCAGATTAAGTTCTAATTGGACTTCTGCCACTCTAATTTTTTTCCTACATGACCTGGCAACATCCTTAAACATTTCCTAAGTTTCCAGGAGACTCCCTGAATTAATTCAGCCCTCTGACTATTACCCAAAAAGAACTGTAGGGGTTTGACCTTGGCTGGGTGCCAGGCGCCCACTAAGCTGCTCTATCACTCTCCTTCCCAGTGGGACAGGAGACCGAATAAGATGGAAAACAACCAGCAGGTGAAATAAGGCAGTTTTATTACAGTGAAGGGAAAGAAATAAGCAAGAGTCTGCACATGCATAAGCAAAGGGAAAAGTCAATCTCTACTTCCCATCAGTGAGCGATGTTCAGACACTTCCTGGGAAGCAGGGCTTCAGCACGTGTCCTGGTTGCTCCAGAAGGCAAACACTGAAGAATCACAAATGCCCCCCCATCCTCCTCTCTCCCTTAACTTTTTTCTCTGAGCTGATGTCATATGGTGTGGAATACCCCTTTGATTAATTTGGGTCAGCCGGCCTGGTTGTGTCCCCTCCCAGGATCTTTCCCACTCCCAGCCCTTTGATGGGGGAAGGAATGTTGGAGGGAGAGCATAGCTCATCAGTAGCCAAAACACTGGTGTGGTATCAACACCCGGCCAGCTACCAATGCAAACCACAGCACTGTGAGGCCTGGTAAGGAAAAAAAAAATTAACTCCATCTCAGTTAGACCCAATACAGTCTCCACCCCTTATTCCATACCATTTGTGTCATACTCAGATCCCACATAATCTATGCATCCAGTTTAAAGCCCTCTCAACCATCCCTGCTGTCACCATAACTGGGAAAACCAGAAACTCTCAGACAACATCTTTTCAGTGTTAAGAGAATCAATGCATTACTTTATTCTGGCCAGGATGTGCAATAGAAATCATTTCATCCACACATGGGTTCTGCAGTGAAGATCATTCCACCACGCATCATTCTTTTACTAGACTCGTCACATATTTATACAGACAAAACCCAAAGAAATTCGCATCCACTGGTCTCAAATTACACAATTCTTAGTATTCAATTTTCTATAGGTTATTGATGCCTTAGGTTTCATGCTAATTTGGTCCTCATTCTTAGATTCTCTTATCAGTCTTTTCCCAGACAGATGTCCCCAACCACACCACAGGGGTGATGATCGTTAATGGTCGCTTATCTCCTGTCTATCTTCTGGGTACTCCCAATCTGTTGATGTTAAGCTTATCAGGGCTCACCCGGTAAACAGAGCCTTTTGAAAAGAAACTTCAATTCCCCTCCCTCTAGGCAAAGATGAACAAACCCCTGACAAGAGTTACATAAAATTTTAAAACTTGTATCATGCCCAACCATCGCTGCTTGACCGTTTGACTGCCCGGAGGGCCAGCGGGCGACTTGCAAAGAGTGTCTGAACAATCAGGGACATCTCGTTGCCTCCTTTCGGTGGCGAGCCCCGTCCAGGGCTTTTCCTTCGGCTTTCTGCCCTGAATGGGTCAGGTCCGCAGTCGTTGTTGCTTAGCAGCAGGCTCAGGCAAAGGAGGAGAGAAGGATTCTTTGTTGCGATTTTCCAAGTTTTTAATTCCCCGCCCAGCGGGACAGGGGAACGCAGAAACAAGGAGGGGAGCAACCAAAGAACGAAAGTAACAGTTACAATGAGTTCTTAAACTACCCACCAAAAGGGGAGGAACAGGGGGACAAACCAATAGAGATTTGATGGGTAATGACATACAGCCAGTGGAGAGGGAGTCAGGGAGGGACTTACTTGAATGAACCAACAGAGAACACAACCGAACAGAACTTTCTTGATACAAAATACATAAACATGAACTAGGGGAGGAACAGGGGAGGGGATTCCCCAAGACTGGCAGCTTTAGGGCAGGGTCTCAGACCCACCTTCGGAGTTACTGTCTCCGGTGGGAAAATCCACCCATTCAGGCCCAGAAGTGGGCATAGCCACCGCTACACCCAACCCTGCCAACTCAGGGGCTTATAATCCTTTTGCCCTTGTTAGATAGAGGAAGCCCACCCGCCTCTAGCAGACCTGGTGCTGAGCCTGTCTCAGTCGTCCTCGGCCGGGCCCAGGTAATGGCAGATGGAATCATAGGGCAGCGGCAGCACCCGCGCGTCCCGGCCCAGCTGCACCAGCGCCCGCCCTCGCTCCGGCTCCCGCTCCAGGATCCAGCCCACCCGCCCCGCGTGCTCGCCCAGCACCACCACGACGCGGTCGGAGCCGCCCCGAGGCACCACCGTCTCCAGGGAGGCCTCTCGCAGGCCCTCCACCAGGCGCCCGTCGTCCGTGCGGCACACGCAGGTGTCGGGGGACAGCAGGTCCTCGATCTGCAACTTGCAGTTGTAGTAGCGGCCCCCGCGGAAGGTCCTGTCCACACACCGCACCCGCAGGTCCCTGCGCAGCCAATGCCGGGTCCCGGGCGGGGCCCCCCGGCGCTGCTTCGCCGGCCGCTCCGGTGCCGGGGGCTCCTTCTGCTTCTTCCCCCGGCACGGGGGGGGCCGCAGCTGAAGCCGCACCAGTGCCCGCCCAATCTCGGGGTCCAGCGCCTCCACCTTGCCATCCACGCCGCAGTGGGGCCCAGCCTCGATGCGTACGAAGTCCCCCCCAGCCGGGCCCCCCCGGGGGCTCTCCCCGGATTTGGGGGTACCCGAGGGGGCTCCCTCGGCCCCCAGGCCCAGCCCCCGCGGGCGGGGCCGGTGCTCCAGAGGGGGCACGACTCTGGGGAAGGTGCGCCCGATGCCCTGGCCCTGGCTCCAGCCCATGCCCCGCAGCATGGCCAGCCCGAACTGCCCCACGGGCACGGCCTCGTAGTCCTGGGGGGTCGGCAGGGGCCCTGTAGCAACGTCTTTGTTGGGCAGCTGGAGGGGGTGGATAGGGGGGGTCCCGAGCCCCCCTCGGGCTGCTCCTGGCTCTGCTGCGCCTCCTGTAGCAGTTCCTGCACCGCCTGAGCCTCCACCGAGGGGAGGTCAAGGGGAGCCCCGGCGGGAGTGGGGTCTGTGCCGGGGGTGTCATCGGCGGCGGGGGCGGGACGCGTGTCGGCGCGGGGGCGCTCCCGGTTCCTCAAGCGGTGAGGGGGGATCAGGGGGATCACCAGCCCCTTCGGTGGCGGCGGGGCCGGCCGGGTGCTGAGCAGCTCCTGGTCCCCTACTGCTGTCAGGAGGTCGGTGTAGGGCTCTGTGTCGCCGCCCGCGTCGGGCACGACGCAGGGTCCCACGGGCAGAGGCCGCCGCCGCTCTGCCCTGCGGCTGAACACGAACGACACTGGCCCCGGCCCCGAGGTTCCCCCGAACGCGCCGGTCTCCTTGGCTGCCTTACCGCTGCCTGCCACCATCTTCCTTCGCCGGGCCCTGTGCAGTAAATACACTGATACACAGAAAACTGGTTTTAAAAAAGGCAGAGTATAACCTGGTTGCCAGAGTATAAACAGGTTGGTAAGAGTGATGGTTGCAGTCTTGTTGAAAGCAGTGGTCGCAGTCCCATTGACGTTCTGGTCTCACTCTGGATCCTCGAGTGGTACCAGAAGTCCCCAAGCCAAAGACTTATATATGCTCAGGTTCAGGTGGGAATGCTCAGGACCCCCCGCAGGGCAGGAAGTTTCACAGTGGACGATGTAACACTGTGAGTAATGGGATATCTGGGGACTCTTTTATGGTCTTAAGTGGTTACAGTGGCCGATTCTGTTGGAACCATTGAGTCTGTTATGACCCATTAGCAGAGATGACCCCTCACGCTGGGTGTGAATGAGATGATGCTTCCCCAGAGGGGAGTTATCACAGCTGAGTCATTGGTGTGAAGAAAAAGAAACACTGCTTGCCTCGTAGAATTTGCCTTTTTTTCCCTATCTTATTTAACACGCAGTTTGTAACCTGAGGTGTCAGGTGCGTACTGGGCAGCTACTGCACACAACCCATCATGACCAGTTCAGCAGAAATGACAGAAGGGAGTAATATACAGTTTGATTACACCTACATAGTGCTTAACTGGGGTCCTATTCCTGTAACTAGAATAGCTAATAATATATTTATAGAAACACTTTTAACTATTCTTTACAGAAGGGGCCAGATTAAGTTCTGTTTGAGCTTTTGTCTCTCTAGTTTTCTTTCTGCATGACCTAATGACATCCTTAAACACTTCCTGAGTTGCTTGCCCCTTTTTACAAAGGTGACACGCACTCTTTTTTCCCGGATCTCCTTCAAAAGCTCCCTGCCCAGCTAGGCTGGTCATTTTCCCCATCAGCTCATCTTTCAGTACATAGGGACAGTCTGCTCCTGCACTTTCAAGATTTCTTTTTTAAGATAGATCCATTCTTCCCAGACCCCTTTATTTTTAAGGGTTGTTTCTCAAGGCACTCTCCAAATGAGCATCCAGAATAGGCCTAAGTCTGCCTTCCGTAAGTCTGGTTTTGTGGATGCCCTTCCTTGTTTCACGGAATAATGAGAACTCTATTATGTCATGATCACTGTACCCCAGAGGGCCTCACATCCCACATCTTCCCCCAGCCTTTCTCTGTAAACAGCGGGTCTAGCAGAGCCCCACTCGTGGTAGGCTTGCTCACCAGCTGTGAGAAGCTCTTCTCCATATACTCCAAGAACCTCCTCACCTGCCTTTTCTCTGCTGTGTTGAATTCCCAGCATATATCTGGCAGGTTAGTCTGATGCCTTTATCAGCCTTGAAATCACAAGCCAAAAAAGATTAAAGGATAAAAAGCAGTTACCGTTTATTGAAGGTCTTTCAGGTGCACTTGTGGCAAAATGCACAGCAGAATGCACGCCAAAAATGCATATGTGATATAAGAGCACTTTTATAAATTTAGTGAATTAGCATAATTGACAAGAATCCCCAATTAGAAATACAGTTAATGAAGTAATTTTCCCCTTGGTTTTGCCCCCTACTGAAGCTTTTCCCCCTTGATTCCAGCCCCACATTGTTTACATCTACATACATGGAAAAGGGACATAGCCTTGGGTCACTGAAGAAGCAAGATTAGAATAGGATTCCAGGAATGTGTTTGTCTAGAATGTGTTTATTCCTCCACTTCTTCCTGGTCGAGCTCACCTCAGCTTCCAACAGAGTAAACTGCTGTGATCCCCCTGTCACCCCAGCAATAGAAACAGGTTCTGCCCCTACGTGTCCCAATGGCATTAGGGTACACCGCGCACCAGTATCAACCAATGTGTTATATTTCTGTGGCTCTGATCGAGTCCATACGGTCCAAAAGACCTGATTCTCCCGTGCCTCTACCTGGCTAGAGTCAGAGCCCCTCAAGCTCTGCCCATCGTTCCTTCTCTGGGCATACATTCTGGAGGTCCCCTCAAGGGAATCAGATATGTCATCCTCCCTTCTGTTATACCTAGCAGCTCGGTCATGGGAAACTGGAGCTACATTCATTCTGGTGGAACTTCCTCCATTTGTGGTTTCCTCTTTGAGCTTATGTACCCATGCAAGGACAGAAGTGGGTTTTCCATCCCAGCTTCTCGTGTCTTGCCCATGCTCACACAGAAAGAAGCACAGGTCGGCTCGTGGGTTGTACCCCCTCTCCCTAGATGGGGAACACCTGCTTCTGATAACAGGGGCTTTGGTCTATACTGATGGAATTTGGAGAAGGCCCTCCTTAAGCTCCTTGCTGAGTTTCCAAAGGGTCTCTTCAATCGTCTCTGCATATGCGCAGTCAATTCCATTTCCACAGCTGAGATTTGGGCTCGTGTTGGGGCATGGACAGTGTCTTGATACGCCTGGAGTCTCCTTGTCATAGCGCCCACTTGTCACTAAATCTCTGAAAAGTGGAATAAAACTCCTTAACACCAAATTTTTTGTGTTAAAGAGGGCACCATTTGTTCAGGCCCCTGGAAGGACATGAGGGATAACTCGTCCTAATGTGTCCCCCAATTTCTTCAAGCGTATTGCTAATATACAGTCACAACATGCATATTATAATTTCGCCATTACCATTAAACCCTCCTCGTGTTCTCCAAGTTGCTAAAAACTCAGTCCTTGTTTTGGCTGTAGCTGTATTCCTGAGCCAGATGTCTCCTCTTTATCTTCTAACATCCTTGTTTGAGTTGTGATTTCTGCATGCCTTGCTTCTCTGCTAAAGATCTGCAGACAGTATCTTTGTTGAAAGTTCAGTCACAGTGTCTTTCTACTAAAAGCTCACAGTTACAGTAGAAATTAAATTAACCCTTTTAGTATCATACTGCCTCCCTCAATCCAGCGCAGTGTTGCTAGGGCATGGCTGTGTGCTTGTGTCCTGAGTTGTGCAAGTTTGAGCCACATCAGTGACATTTTACCATGTCTGGACTCTTAGTGGTTTGGTCATTTGAAAAAAGGACTTCTGTCACAGCCAAGCATTGGATTCCTCGCTCCATGGTCCTCCAAGAGCTTTCCTGCCGCTGTAGATCTTCTGGTCAGAGGTATCTCTCCTTCACACTTGTTAAGAGTCGTGTCTGGAGGCTGAGAGGTTCGAACCTTCTCACCATCCCACGTCATGTGACAGGAATCTCAAGTGCCTGGTATCAGTACCATCCAAAATTGTACCATCACCTGCAGTGTCCCAGACTCGGATCAACCAGCTCAATGTAGACTCATCAGGCTGTCAGATGCAGTCTTTTCTCAGATTGTGGAGACTTTCTAAGGACAAAGACTCAATGATTATTTCCGATTCCAGTTCCTGCGCTGGCTGTGAGGGTCCTTGTCGCAATTAGACACAGCACAGAGAGAAAAAGGCCAGCCAAACTTGGGAAGAACGGAATTATTTATTTATATACAGACGGGTTTTTATACCCTAGGATGTTGGAGTGATATAAAGTCATTGGATCTCTGACCATATGCCCCCCAGGGTGATTCATCCTAAAAAACCCATTCTCAAACAATCCCTCAGAACAACAGTAACAGAGTGCGAAAATGTCTCACAGGTGCAAGATAGAAGAATTGTTTACAAAAGCTCTCTAGCCGTTTCTCAGCTAGCTCCCAAGAGAAAACGAGAATGCTCACAGACGGGCAGATACTGGAAAATCTCTTTGCCACCAAGCTTTCAGTGTCTACAGGTCCTGGCTCCCCATCATCCGCCACTGGACAAAAGGATTTGGTCTTGTATTTCTTCCTCTGTGGAAACCGACAGCTAGTCTGAAGGCTTCACAGAGTTCAACTTAGATTTGGTTAGTTTGTATTCGTGAGAATAGGTTTGTGAGAAGAGACATAATCAGTTTTTACCCATGACAATATAGTGTCAACAGAAGTAAAAAATATAAACAATAGAAAGAAAATACAGCAACATTGTACAACTGGCATTTAGTAAGAATGCTTGTGTTATAGGCAACCAATAGCATATTGTAGTAAGATAATAGCCAGTGAACATATTGTAGTAGTTTAATAGCCAATGAACATGTAATATGAATAGGATAAAAAATTGTGTAAAAGAACTGTGTTCTAAAATAAACGGCTTTTTTGCAGTTGCCCAAGGCACTGTCTGTGTGTGTTGTGTCTGCCTCAACAGCAACATCTGGTGCCCCGTGTGAGGAACTGCTCAACAGTAGGCTGCAGGAAGAGCGGTGGAGGTGGAGCCCAGCGGAGTACGAGCGGCGTGTAGAGCTGCCAATGTCCAGACTGCAAGTACTAAGGTGAGCCGCTGGGAACAATGGGAGCTCACGTATCCAAAAAAGAAAAGGCAATTGTGAATGTTTGGACGCTTATGCTAGGCAAGCGCCGTATTAAGTATGACAAGCATTCGTTAAAAGCTTTATTACTGTGGTGTAAGAGCCAGGGCTTTGAAGCTACTTTTTCAAGTGCTTTTAGTGTGACAACCTGGGAAAGACTTGGACAGCGTATTTTTGACTCTGCTTCCCAGGGCGATGAGACTGCTAAATCTTTGATTACTACCTGGAGTGTGGTGCTGGACACTTTAAAAGTGGTAGAAAAGGAACAGGAAGATCAAAGCGAGGTAGAGGGGCAAAAGGGGGAGCCACAAACGGGGAGACTGGCGGCAGGCCACGTAATGGGGCAAAGGCGCCAGCAGAGGTTGCTTATGGGCGTTGTATTGAATCATCTGGCTGTGTGCCACCTATGAATCCTATAACAGACTGCCGCCCAGCCTCGGTCCCGGCCCTGGCCCCAGCCCCAGTCTGCCGGAGCAATCAGCCAGGCTGCACCGCCCCACAGCAGTTGCCCGCCATGCCACTGCCCTTTGAGATGCCTGCTCTGCCGTCGGTTTCCATGCCACTCACCATGCTGGCCCCCCTCCCAGGTGGCCCCGGCCATGGCAGCGGGGCCGGGCAGGGCGGCGTCCCACCGGGCAGTCCCAACCACAGCAGTGGGGTCGGGCATGGTGGTGCCTTAACCCCCCCGGGAGCAGCTGGAAGAGGGATCGACTTTGGAGCAGACTGCCCCACTTCCCCTGCTCCCGCAAATCCATTTTATCCACCCTTGTCTGTGGACATGCAGTCCTAAGAATTTTCTCCTTCTCACGAACCGTGTAGGAAAACAAAGATAAACTGGAACATTTTTACTCTCTTTCTGATCTTATGTTTTGCGAAGTGGAGCTGTAAGGCTTCAGCCAATCACCCTGGGGGGTGGGACGACACTGTCCAATCACTATTATGTATATATCTCTTTATAAAAGTTAGAATCAAAATAAAATCTGTCACACTTCTGCTTTCTACACTGCTTGGCGTGGTTCTTGGCTCCTTACTGCCGCGAACAGCGACATCTGGTGACCGCCGACATGTACTCTGCGCTTCGGTCCAGGTACGAAAAAGCCTCCCCTCCCCCCGCGGCCCCCACCCTCTTGGGGTCTGGGAAGAACAAAATGGCAAATTCTGTCCTGGATGAACAGACAGCACCAGTGGTTCAAAATGAGGACTGGTCCTCTGTGTGTCCAGACATTTCTCCACGTTCCCTCCAAGAAATTCTAGATTTTTTCCTAGATAGAGGGCTTCCACAACTGAAAAAAGTACCAGACGCCAGAACTTGGCTACGTCTGGGAGAAGAAATCTGGACTGAGATCAAATTTGGAAATCCAAAGACAGTCCGTCTGTGTCGCCTCTGGAGAAAGATTTTTGACTCCTTGAANGGCGGCCACCAACTCGGAGTCCGCGCGGACCGCGGCGGGCCGCAGCGGAGCAGGACCGGTCCTGCCGGGCGGGCAAGCGGGCTCCGCTCCGCCCAGCCCCAGGCAAGCTCGGGGCCCCCCCGTGCCAGACACGGACATGGGGAAGGTGGAACTGACATCCCGGCCAGCCAATCAGACATTGCTTGGGCCGGTGAAAGCCCCACCCCCCGTTGCCACGGCAATTGGACCGGCCAAGCCAGGACAGAATTCCGGGCTCCTGCATTGTTCATACGCAAGCCACCAGACGCAAACAATGAACAAATCGCAGCCTGTATGGGTTGCCCAGAGCTTGGACTCAATTATACCAGTTTTAACGCGATTAGCCGCTGATCTGTGGCGGTCTGAACCCGAGGGGCCGCCTCCCGTGACACGGAAAATGACAAATCCTTCCCGGAATGAGNAGGACAGAATTCCGGGCTCCTGCATTGTTCATACGCAAGCCACCAGACGCAAACAATGAACAAATCGCAGCCTGTATGGGTTGCCCAGAGCTTGGACTCAATTATACCAGTTTTAACGCGATTAGCCGCTGATCTGTGGCGGTCTGAACCCGAGGGGCCGCCTCCCGTGACACGGAAAATGACAAATCCTTCCCGGAATGAGGAAGCCGCAACAATGGCAACAGCAGAACTCACAGAGAACACACAGAGCTGGCTGCAGCCAGCGGCCCCCGCTGACTTTAAACCTTTGCAATTGGCTGAACCTGCACGATTCCCACTGAACTCAACAGCCGTGCTGCCTGTCGACCCAGCGTCTGCAACCCCCCCAACTCCGTCATTTGTGATAGGGCATACCAATGCACCCGGGTCTGAGGATTCAGGCAGTGATGCAGATGACGTGTTCGCTCCAGG
>VZTG01004611.1:0-23734 GCA_013397845.1 Melanocharis versteri
GGGGCGAGGACAGCTCGCTCTCCGCCTCCTGCACAGCCTCGCCCCGCCGGGAACACGCTCCTCCTCTCCCCGTTCCCCGAGGGCCGCCTCTGGGCGGCAGCCCGGCTCCGCCGAGCCGCAGCTCCCCGAGGCGGGGGCCCCACGCGGGGCTGGCCGCCCCTCCCCGCGGGCAACCCTTACCTGNCACGCGGGGCTGGCCGCCCCTCCCCGTGGCAAACCCTTACCTGCAAACCGGCGTTGACCTTCAGCCGCGGCCCCTTGGTGCTGCGGGGCACGATGGTGATGAAGAGAGTCCGGGGGTGGCTCTGTCGCGACACCTCGGAGGCGTTGGCCAGGATGGTGAAACTGTCAGTGAGGGCTCGGGGACCGTCCTGCCTGTACTGGATCTGCTGGTTCTCCACCTGCGGGGCAAGGGCCAGGTGATGCCCCATGGGGGACACAGGCCCCCGGCCCATCTGGGGAGGGGACCGTGAGCCATCACGGGAGGATGACAGCAACCCACCACTAGCTCAGGGGCAACCCTGCGGGGTGGATCCACAGGACAGGAGCGGGATCTCTGTGGGAAGCAGGCCTGGAGCCCAGCGTGGGTGCTCTGCCTGCATCCCCACCCCGTATCCCCAGGGGCTGCAGAGCAAACCCATCACTCCAAACACCTCCATCCTTTCTGATGGGGAGAAGACTCCTGCAGCCCTCCCCAACCTCCCAGTGTGCCTGGGGGCTGGACACCACCCCCGGGCTCTCCCCAGGCCCTCGGGAAAGCAGCATGGTGGGCAGGTGGGTGCCCGTGGGTGCTATACCTCGCTCCAGGTGAAGCTGCGCAGCCCGCCCTGCTCGGGCCGCTGGCTGTTCAGGAGGGTGCCGAAGCGGGGGGGCTCGAGCACCCTGAACTCCAGGCCGAGAGCTGGGTAGTAGGCGTTGGGAATGCGGAGGATGTCTGAGGAGATGGTAGCAGAGCCACCTCCTGGCACCGTGATGTTGCGGACATCCAAGGGGACGGTGATGGGGAGCACAACCAGGCTGACCACCACCCCTTCCAGAGGGTCTGCACTGCGGGCTGTGATGTCCAGGACAAACCGGTCATGCTCCTCGTTGGGCTTGGAGTGGAGGTAGAGGACTCTGCCACTGTTGATGTCCTCCTGGGTGAAGGACTGGATGGGGTCCAGGCTGGGCTGCTCGTTCACGTCCTGGCTGTGCTGAAGCATTGCCAGGAAGCCGGAGGCTGGGGGGCTGCTCACCAGGTAGACTATGTCTTGGGAAGGTATCTCTTCGTGGGTCACCTGGGAGCGTGGGGGAGACGAGGCATGAGTGGGAGGGCTGGTAACTGAGGCTGGGCTGCCCCGCAGCCCACCTGCTGCGCAATCAATCCCTCAAAGCTTTGCTGTGGGGTGAACTGCAAGAACCACCTTACTGAGGCCATGCCTGAAGCCCTCTCTGCCCCTGGGCAAAGCCTGATGAGAACACAAGGCCTTGGCTCTGAGCAGGTGGGAGTAAAATGGAGTTCCACACGTGGCCATTCTGGTTCGGTGGCCAGGGAAGTCATGCAGGCATGGGGAACGACCAGAGAAGGGGATACTCACCAGTAAGTCCTCTTCCTTGATCCCAGCCGCTTCCCCCTGGAAAACATAGATCTCCTTGTGGTTGACTACACTCAGGGGGCTGGGATGGGTATCCAAGAACACGCTGATGGCCAGTGTGTCCTCCACTGCCACCTCGTTTGCTTCTACAGTGAACTGGAGCTCATCCCGGGTGTTCCTGCTCCCGTTGTGGTGGTAGGAGATCTCTCCCGCCAGCAGGTCCCTCTGGGAGAAGGCCATGACCGGCTGCTCCCCCCTCAGCACGGTCCCCCACCTTGGGGGGGTGGTTATCAGGAACCGTATCTCTTCATCTGACCTGATGTCCATGTTGGTCTCCAGGCTGAGGACAGAGGAGTCAATGCTCCCTTGAGTGCCCTGGTGGATGACCAGACCGGTGTTGTTGACTATTCTGATGTAGGGGTCTGATGCCTGCACTTCCAGGAGGGCCGTGGTTTGGTGGAGGCCATCCGAGACCTGTAGCTGGATCCAGCCCCGGTCAGCCCCAGAATGGACGAAGAGGATCTTCTTCTTCCTCAAGTCATCCTGTGTGAATCGATAGACCTGGTGGCTCCTGTCATCGACAGACACGATGCTGCCAAATAAGATGTCCTTCCTGGTCAGCACCAGCTGCGCGTCGGAGAAGCCGGAGTCCTTGTCGGTGAAGGCAATGTCGTCAGTGGTCAGCAGGTGCTGCCCGTTGCGCACCACGTTGAAGACCCTGTTCACTGCCCGGACAGGGCTGTGGTCATTGACGGGTTGGATGGAGACCCTGAAAACACCCCTCACCTCCTCGGCCTCAGGCTCGGCGCTGCCCTCGCCCTGCCTGATGGCTACGAAGGGGATGTCATCCTCCAGCGTCTCCGAGTCATCGTGCTGGTACAGCAACCGGCGCTGGAGGATGTCGTCGTTGGTGAACTCCGTGATCTCCTCCCTGGAGGTCCAGCCGTGGGACGCAGCCCAGGCCAGCCTCCCGTGTGCCGGCCCCTCAATCACCTCGTAGACGTAGTCCATGCTGTTCACGCTCTGCACAAACAAGTGGTCCTTGGAGATGACGGCCTGTCCACCTTCCGGCACGGTCAGGAGCACGTTGGTCAGAGTTGGTGCATCAGGGTCCCCACCAATGCTGATTCTGTAGGTATAGACGGGCGAGTGCTGCTCACCAGAGTGGACGCGGAACTGGAAGAAGTCCTCAGCTTGCTGGGAGTTCCTGATGGTCACGCTGTAACTCAGGTGGTTTCCCCGCAGGTCTTCTTCAGTAAATCCAAAGCCTTCGGTCAGCCTGTTGCCAAGCAGCTCCAGGTTTCCCTTTTTGGGAGCCTGGATGATCATGTAGTGGAAGGGAACTGGGGCAGAGTTTGGATCTTCCAACATTGCCTCCAGCTCCTTGCTGGTGATATTTCTGTGCCGCTTATTCTTCATCTGGAGGGGAGCCATGGTCCTCATCTTGATGGTGGCTCTTTTAATCCTTACGAGGAAGGTGTTGTTTGGCAAGAGCTTCTGCCCCACCTGGACTTTGAATCTCACCTCCTCCACGCTGTCTTCCAGATGGTGCTCTGGGTCTGTGCTAAAATACTGGATGCGCCCTTGCTCCAGGTCTTGTTGGTGGAAGGACTCGACTTTTTTCCATTCCCCTCCCATGCTGCCTTGCTTCTGGACCTCACCATACTTCAGAGGCTCCGTGAGGACGTACAGGATGGAGACCCGTTGTTCCACAGCGTTCGTCTCCACCGACAGGTTGGCTGTGGTGATGCGTGCGGCCCCTCCTTGGGAGAGGGAGAGGCCGGTGTTATTGAGCAGGCGGATTTCAGGATCAATGGCGAGGATCCTCAGGGTGGCAATGGGGCTCGGGACGGTGCCATCACTCACCTGCAAGGTGAGCTGTAAGTTCGTCCCACCCTGGTGCACATAGACTACGTTGCCAGCTTCCAGGTCCCTGCAGGAGAACTCTTCAATGGGCACTCCAGGGTGGAAGTCCAACTCCACAAAGCCCTCCTCCATCTGCTGACCGTGCAGCTGGAATTCAAGGTCGTCGCAGGATGAGTCATCATCCACGACCTGCAGGATGTCGGTGGTCAGGTGTTTCCGTGTGTGCTTCAGGATCGTCACGTGGTTCCCGCGGGGAAAGATCACCTGTGGGGCATCGTTGACGGGGTTGATCATGATGGGCAGCAGGTACACCTGCCCCTGCCGCAGGCACTCTGGGACCCCTTGCTGGGTGGTCACTGTCACCTCCAGCATCAGCTGGTCCATGGGCCCCTCGGAGCCATCGTGGATATACCTGACTTTCCGATTCACGATGTCTAACAGGGTGAACTTCCTTCTGCTCCTGGACCCGGGAATGTCCAGCTCCAGCTGGCCATGCCTGGGGTCGTTGGTGATGCTGAAGAGGATTTGGGACTGACGGATGTTGGCCAGGCTCAGGTCTACCGTTGGCTGGGCGTGTTTCCACTCCAGGTAGGCCATGCCCCCTTCAGAGACGATGAGGGGGCTGACGTGCAGCAGCCTGCTGACGTTGGCAAAGGCGGGTGGGAAGCTGCTGTCGGGCCGGCACGGTTCCACCACCAGGCCCGGTGCTCCCGAAAAGCTATTCGGAGGTGGGGAGGTGGATGCCTCATCCTGCTCGTACACCTCCTCGTAGTCCCAGTAGTGGTCCTGCTTCCCACAGCCAGCTGTGATGTCCTTTGTGATCACGGCGTCCTGCAGGCTCCTCCTCTGCAGGTTTATCCGCAGGTCCTCCAGGCAGCCAACAAATGAGTGGTTGGTCATGGTCCACAAGGAGATGAAAGAAAGATGGTGCTCCCTCAGCCTTTGCAAAGCTTTTTCATCCATTCCTCCAATGAAGAGGTTTCCCTGAAGGTCCAGGTAGTTGTTGATGCCCCGGTTGGACGTGGATGAAGCGTAGTAGTCTATCAGTATCTCAAACTTGTGGATATCCGTGTGGACTTTGACGTAGTGCTGCTGCTCGTCGCTGATGAAGACGTTGTTGTGCAGGACGATGACGCCGTTCCCCTTCTCCACAAACCCTCGCAGGCGCCCGTTGGAGATCTCCAGGAAGAAGAAGTCGTTCTCCAGCCCTGCGTGGTAGATGAGGGGTGCCTGGGTGATGCTCGTCGTTATCACAAACTCGATGGTCGCTTCCTGCCTCGCGTCCCATGTGGGAAAAGCAACGTAGGAGTGCGGCCCCGGGAACCCGAATGGGTCCTCAGGCTCTGCAGAGAACTGTGTGCTGCACCCTTCCTGGACGTGGTGGAAGGTCTTGGAGCTGCCATCAGCAGACAGACGGGAGAGGACATCGAGGCCGTTGAATGTCACCAAGTGAAGACAACCCCTGAAGGGAGGGCTGGCCTGGGCAAGGTACGGCAGGTCCAGGCTGCCTGTCCCACCGGCGTAGAGGCCATACTGGATGTCCAGCTCCCTTGCTGGCCCTGCGATGTCTGCAGAGCTGTTGAAGAGACCATCGATGGTCAGCGTCATCCTGCCATCTTCCACCAGCAGCTCCACGTCGTGCACTGCCAGGTTATTGAGCTGCAGCCCCGCTGGGGACTGCAAGGTCACCTCCTCCAAGCCCAGCTGCAGCCTGGCCTGCAGGGAAAGACACAAAATCCTCAGCTCGAGTGAGACCTCTCCACCTTCCAGAAATACCTGCTGAAGCATGGACCCACACCCAGGGGCTCGCAAGGGTTTTGGTCCCTCGGTTCACTCCTCCACCTCTGGATGTGCTCCTCCTTCATCCTCCCCACGGACCTGCCCTCTTTGTCCTGCTCTCTGAATTTCTCTCCTGTTTCACTCATTCTCAGCAAACCCCAGTCTCAGGGCTGGGGTCCTCCATCTCCCAGTCCCACAGCTGGGCTTTTCCTCTCTCCTCACGGAGCAGCCCTGCCAGATGCTGGCTCCTCCTTCCCTGCTCTATCCTGCCCACTGCCCTCCGTCCTTGCAACCTGGGCTGCTTCCAGCCCTTTCCCTGGGAACTGGCAGGGGAAATAGCAGCCTTTGCTCCTCATGGGCAGCAGCCTGGAGCCTGCCTAAGTAGAGGGTTAGCTGGTGGGACACATGGTCTGCATTAGGGACACCTCCAGCCAGCGGCTTGCTCGCTCTTCTGCTTTGGTTTAATGTGGTTAAAGCCCAGCCCAGGCTGCAGGAGAGGCAGGATGTGTGCCCCGGATGCTCCCCGCTCTTTTCCTTCATGGTGGATGCCAACACCGTAACCACAACAGGGATTCCTCTGTCTTGATCGCTTCCCATGTTCCAGCTGGGACAAGGGAGATCTCTTCTTTCCCTGGATCCTCTTGTCTCACCTCCTCACACCCCGGGGTGCTGTGCACCGGGTCTGACCACGCAATGCACACGGGGTGCCAGTGCCAGGGTGTCCCCACGACCACCCCCAGCACCACCCAGGCAGTGGGTGAGGAGCTTCCCCAGATGGAGCCTGTTTCTCCGTATTTAACCAAATCTTCCAAGACTGTGCCCACTCCCCTCTTGTACTTTTGGTGTTCCCTGTCAGGGGTCCTGGCAGCTGAGCTGCCCCTTCCTCCCCTCACTGGATGAAGCCATGACACGGAGGCCCCAGCCCGGGGAGAGGAGCGGGGTGCTGACCTGCAGGCGGCCGGCTTGCAGCTGGAGCAGGAGGTGGTCGGGCTGGCCAGCGGCCAGGAAGAGCAGCCCGTTGCCCTGGCTGGTGAACAGCTGCAGGTGCAGCCGCACCGTGCGCGAGGCGTCTGCCAGCGGCATCTCCACGAAGCTGTCCCCAAAGAAGGAGGCTGGGGAGAAAAGGGAGGAAGGTCAGGCAGGGAAGGACACCTCCTGCAAGCCCCGTCTGGGTGGGTGCTGTGATTATGGAGCCTCCCAAGCCCATCCAGCAGCCCTTCCCTTGTTTGCCATCTGACAGGTTGCTGGAGCCCAGCAGCCTAGAAAGACCCTTGGGGGAGTCTGTTTTCCTGATTTCCTAGAGGAATCCTAGAAGGGTTTGGTTTGGAAGGAACCTTAAAGCTCATCTAGTCCAAGTCCCCTGCTATGGTTAGGGACATTTTCCACTGTCCCAGGTTGCTCCAAGTCCTGTCCAACCTGGCCTTGAACACTTCCAGGGATCCAGGGGCAGCCACAGCTTCTCTGGGCAACCTGTGCCAGGGCCTCAGCACCTTCAGATTAAAGAAATTGTGTTTCTCCTCAGTGCTGGAGGAATAAACATGAGCACCAGTGACCCATATGTGGATGTGAGAGCGTGCAGGAGCCTCGGCTCAAAGCGGGCGCCTGGAGATGCAGCTGGAACGTGTTCAACACCCAGTATACATCAGCCCTGGAGGACTCAGCTCAATGGCATGTGGTCATGAAATGACAGACTGTGTCACAGGGCAGAGGCAGGAGAGGGCAGGATTAGGAGTACAGGGAGTGGCGAGGCTTAATTTTAGAGCGCTTTTAGTTTTTAGCTGACTCAAAGCATGCGTGTGCATCTCACACATGTTAAATGTGTGTGGCTGGGGCGTGCAGCCACCCATCCTGCTTGGCTCCAGCTCAGCCTGTGGCAAAACTCTGTGCTAAAGCATAAACACTCCAGCCCTGTAAGCTGGAAATGTTTGGGGAGGATATGTCAGGGGCGGGGGGCAAATGCACATTTTCGGTCCATACGTAGTCACAGGCTCTGCTGGAGTTTATATGCGTGAAGTTTTCCTGCTGTGCTTTACTAGAGCACAGATTTTATCAGATCCACCCAAGTTGCCGACCTACGCTTAGGTTTGGGGTCCCAGATCTGTCTTGCTGAGGTGCCACGGGCAAACAAGGACAGGAGTTTGGCTTTCAGCGTCCCAGCCCCTGATCTCTTTTGGAGGATTTTGGATCCTGGGGCGAAACCAATCTCCTGTGCAGCGAGGTCTGAGTATAAACACCCACATCTGCTCTTACAACTGCTTCCCTGGTTGCATTTCCCTCTTGCCCAAATTTCTGTGGGGATGACTGGGGTGGGAACGGGCAATGCAGGCTTTGCTCACAGGGTGGTGCAGCAAGTGAAAACCCAACCCAGCAAGCAAAAACCCAACCCAGCAAGACAGCCACAGTCACTGAAGCACTTGGAAGGGGACCATCCGTAGAGGGGATGGCAAAAGTTAACCTGGCAGGGACAGAGTTGGAGCACTCTGTTTTAGCTTTTCCCATTTTCTTCAGAGCTGAGCCCTGCAGTGCCCTGCGTGGGGGAAGCTCTTCTGAGCCCTTCGGGAATGGGGAGATCTCCTTGTCCAGGACACCACAAAAAACCATTTCCTGCCACTGGCAACAGAAAAATGTGCCTCAGTTTTCCCCTGCGGTCTGGGAGGATGACGTGGGTGCTGCAAGGACCATCACCCCACCCGTTCTGGACGGGGAGGAAATGGCACCATGGAAATGTCTGGCCTTTGCTGTAACACCGAGCCCTTTGCCCAGCCCAGGGCAAGGCTGTCAGGGTGCCTGCTCACTCCCTGGCCCTCGTGCCTGCTGCTGGCATGGGGCACTTTGGCGTCCTTGTCCTCTTCAGCCCGGCCAATGACTCAGAGGAGCTGCGCTGCTCTCTGCAGGGCTCTGTCCTTCCCTGACCTGCTCCCTCCTTCCCGTGGTCCCAGCAAAACCAGCCTTGCCCAGCGGCCGAGGGCGGTGGCTGCTGGGGCTCTCAGCACCGCCTTGTGCTGGGCCTGGTGAGCAGGAGTGACATGGCACAGCGGAAAAGGGAATTTTCCTGTCCCTCCTTGCACAACCACAGGCACACGTGCGTGCACATGTGGTCCCCAGAGACATCCATGTACGTTATGTGCTGGCTCCTGCCGAGGTTCCCTGTGCACGCTCCATGCTCCACCTCCCACTGGGATTTTGCTACATTTTAGTGGCTTCTCTTAATTAAAAAAATGTTTTTCAGATGGGTACTGAGTGGCTGCTCGCATGGGGAGGGAAAGCTTGGCTGGGCTGGAGCCACCAGCAGCTCCCATGCCCGCCCAGGGGCTGGGCAGTGTCTCGCCGTGGGTGCTGGGGATGATGGTTTGGGGCCGCTCCAGCAAGACCAGCTTGTTTTCCAGTGTGCCAAGGGGCACCAGCTCCTGCAGCCAGCACATTTTGTCCTGCCTTCCCTCTCCCAAAGCTGCCAGAAATGTTTTTCTTCTTCTCTCATAAAACACTAATAATAAAAAGCTCCCAGAGGTGCGGATGCCTAGGGGAGTGGTGCCGTTTGTTGGAGAGGAGGAAGGACCCTTGCCCGGATCCAGGAGGCGCTGGAATTTTTCTCCAGCAGCAGAGCCATGTGAGTTACTGCTGTTTGTCTTCCCAAATTCCTGCTTTATTTCAGGACCACACACCTCCTCCCTCATCAGCCCAGCCAGGATGTGAACACCACTCAGCCTGTGACATTTCACTTTCACAAGAGACCTACAGCTTTTCACCTCCATCTCCCCTCTTCCTTGCCCTCCGCTTTGGAAAAGACACAGAAAACATGGATTTTTTTCCAGGTTTTTTTTCAAATGCATTTTGCTCTGGAGGAGCCTCCATAAAACAGGGTGCCCCATCCTGGTCCATCACTTGGAGCAAGCAGGGACTTCCAGGCACCCGTCCCCATCTGTGGGCAGGCTCAGGTGAGCTCCTGGGATCACCCCACGAGGATGAGTTCCCGTGCCCCAAAAGCAGCTATCTCAGGTGATCTAAGGATGCCACGATCATACCACAGGGGTGTTGTGCCCCTCATCTCTGGATGCAGATGCCCAAGGTGGCCCCTCCTCTCCAGTCATGGGGAGCAGCAGGTCCCCACGTCCTGGCCATGGGTTGGAGCGGACACCCCGGATATCCCACTCACCCCAGATAAAAACAATTTACATTCCCAGCTCGCTGCGTCCCACAGGAAATCACCGTCGGTGCCTTGCCAAGCCGATTGAAAGACGTTGACGAGGCGAGAGGAGCCTCCGTCACAGTTTCCGAGCAGCCAGCCAGCAGCCAGCAGATTATAGACTGCAGTGTCACTCGGGCTTGGGTTTTTTTTCTTTCGCATTGAAAAAAACAAGGAGATGAGCCAAAAGCTCTAAGGAGGGGTCTGGGAGCGAGGCCCCGGGTGTGCTGGGCTGTTCTGGGGCCGGCGAACAAGCGAGGGCTCTGTGCGAGCCGGCGCTGCCCCGGCACCCGCCCCAGCCGCCGGCCACGCGCCGGCTCCGGGACACTTTGGCCCTCTTCCCCCTGCTCCTCCGGCTGAAAACACGGCTGCTTTGGCCTCTCCAGTTGCTGTTTTTTTGGTGCTCAGGGAATTTTCTGGCCGGGGGAGCAGAGCCTGGGGGGATCCCCATCCACTCAGGGGGCTCTGAGCTGGGGGCTCTCGGAGTGCTTGGGGCTCAGCAAGGCTGGTTTGGGCTCTCCTTTGTGTTTTAACAGACATCTCAGCACAAAAACTTCTCCCACCTCCTTCCCAGCACGTAGGAGGTTGAAGGAGCCAACTCCAGGCCCAGGCAAAGGGAAGTACTCGGAAAGCTCGGCTCAGAGAGAACCGGCACGGGACACGAAGGGTTTTGGGAGCAGGGAGAAGTCTCCTGGGTGTGTGGGAGGGCGATGTGAGCCGGTGGGTGGATGCTGCCCTGCCCGAAGGCTCCTACCGCAGCCTGGGGCATCCCCAGCCCCGCGGCAGGACATCCAGCTGCATTTTGGGCGTGCAGGAGGAGGTGCCTCGGCGTGTCTGGGGTACAACTGAGCCCCCGAGGGGCTGCAGGGGCTCCCACTGCTCCGGCCACAGGAGGATGCTGAGGCTGAGGAGGAAGGAGCGGAGCAAAGCCTGCCTGGGGATAGGGGTGTGGAGCCGGGGAGGGGCTGGATGCTCAACAAGGCTCCATTCAGGCTGCAGGTGGGGGCCGGGGCCGGTGGCCGGCTGTGTTTGCAGGGAGGGGACTGGAATCCATTAAAGCAGCTCTTTAATGACCGGAGCGGGTGCCAGGAGAGCCCCGTGCAGACACACGCGCCCCCCTGAAAGGCTCCCTGTGTTCGCAGCCGCTTCCCACCCCGGCCGCACCGGTTTTCCAACGGTGGAAAAACAGCCGGGGAGTGAAGGCTCCTTGTTGCCCGAACAGCCCGGGGCTTGTGCGGCCGCTGGAGCAGCCCAGCCCGCCGGCTGCCCGCCTTCCTGCCCGCCTGCCCGTGCCAACAAGCGGCCCCTGTGCCGGCGCTCTGCCCGCTGCTGGGGTGCTGCCGGGCCGCCCCAAGGGCAGCCCGCTGCATTCCTCCTCCGCAGCCTCAGGAGCTGGTTTTGAGGCCCTCCGAGTTGTTCGGGGTTGGGTTGTTTTTGTTTTTGTTTGGTTTTTTTATTTAAGTGACTTTTAAGGTAGTGAGGTCACCGGTTGCCAGCCCCGTTGTGCTGCACCCACCCGCTGTGCAAACTCCGCAGGGGCTGCGGGACGTGAACGCTGGAGGGATTCGGGGGGATGTGGACATGGGAGGGGTTCAGGGGATAAAAATACTGGAGGGGTTCAGGGGAATGCCAACACCGGAGGGGCTGGACAGTGTGGCCATCAGAGGGGTTCAGGGGGATGCAAACACTGGAGGGGCTCGGGGGCGGCTGCCCAGCCCTGGGGATGCTGCTCAGCAGCTTGATCCCCCCCTGTTCCCCCCGTAGTGTGCGCACAAGGCTCCCGTCCCACTCCCAGGGTGGGCAGGACCAGCTTCCTGCCAGCACCGTGGGTGGTCCCGGGGGCTCAGGCTTCCCTGTCCCCTCGTTCCTGGCTCTGTGACGCCCAGTGGGACCCGCAGCCCCCCGGAGCTGGGGCTGGGCTGCTCCCCTGTCCCCACACAGGGTGGAAGGGCCACGGGAGGAAGGGATCCAACGGGCTTTTGGAGAAAGGCTTCATTATGTTCCACATTCCCTTCGTTTTACGGTGTGGTTTTATTTATGGCCAGGGAAGGAAACGAGCGGCCTGCGAGGAGGTTAATGCAAACACAGCGGCCCTCGGCTCTGGCTGGGGCTTTGCTGGGAGGAGGGGGTGCCGGGGGGACAGATGGGGGGCTGCTGCCTTCTGATACGCCCCGAGACCCGAGCTGAGCACCTATCTGGGTCTCCACGGCAAAGAAACCCCAGTGCAATGGAGATGAGCTGGGCTTAGTCCGCAGCAACACAGTGGGGACCTTGGGGTCACACCGCAGTCCTATTGTGCCCGCCCCAGGAAAGCTTGGGGTTCTGTCTCAAGATTTACGGGATGGGGTGTCACGGGCACGGATCCATCCCTGCTGTGACAGCTCCTGGCACCGAGGAGGACTTTTTCTTTTTATCCCCACTCCCGGTGATTCCAGTGACTGCTGCTCCCGCACGCTGAGCCAGGGCTGTGCGTGCTGTCCCAACCCCGGCAATGGGAATGAGCGCTCCGGTTCTCGCCTCCCACCCTCCATCTGGCCCTTCCTCCCGGCGGGGCTCCCGGGGGCCGGCGCTTTCCAGGAGCGCTGGCCAGCGGAGATTGCTGGAAAGCAGCACCCAAGAAACCACCAGAAAAGCCGTGGCTGGTCACCTTCCCGGGGCTGCCGGCCACCAGAAGTGCCAGCACCCTTGTTGTGGGCGTGGGAGGACAGTCCTGGCCAGGGGCGCTTTGCTTCGCCCCCATCCCACCCCGGTGGCCTCTGGCTGCCCCACGCTGCTTTGAACCCCTCCTCCTGTGTTTATTCATCCAGTTCCTCTCCCCCGTTCCCCGGCCAGCTGCTCTCCGCTCGCCTTCCCCAGCCTCCTGCCTGACAGCTTTGGGGAAAAAAACAGCCTTTTCACAGCCCACGGACTCTGGGGTCAGGGGAAAACATGAAAACATGCCCCCTGCTAATTCTGTGCTGCCTGGGAGGGGGCTGGTTGTGCCCTCCCGTGTCCTGCCAGCCCCCAGCCCCCTGCCCAGCGCCTGTGCCTGCTCCTGCCTGCCCTCTCCATCCTCACGGAGCAGCGTGAGGAGCTGTGATAGCTGGAGGCCATAAAGCAGGGTCCAGGAGGCTTGGCTGGAGCTCCAGAGCTCCATCGCTTATCCAGCGTGGTTTTACGATGATTCAAGCACAGCCCTAAAGCTGATGGTATTTCCTGAGCTCTCCTGCTCGGCCAGATGCAGAGCCGTGGAGGGGAGGGCGAGGAGCTGGGAGCCGGCCCGAAATCCCCCACAAAGGTCACGGTGCTTTTGGGAAGAGCTGGGGGGATGCGCTCCCGAAGCCTGGCATGAGCAGGAGCAGGGATGAAGAGCTTTTCACGATGTGTGGCTCAATGGCTCCGGAGGGACGTAAGGAATAAGCCCGAGCTGGAAGCAGTGTTTGGAGTGTTTGCCCTGGGAAGTGGAGCGGGGGGAGAAAGTGGGAGGATTTGGGGAAGCGGGAGGCTCAATGGGGCTTTTGTGCCGTCCCCTGCAGCGTGACTCAGGCTCACTCAGGCTCACTCAAGCTCCCGCTGCCAGGAGAAGTTGGCCTGGAAATATTGTATCAGCCCCAGAGGACGTGGTTTCCAAACCATTCGAAGTCGGGTTTTGTTCTATTTTCTCTCTCTTTNTCCTCGCCTGGTGTCAACAAACAGCCCGGCGGCCGCCGCCGGAGAGGGGCCCGGCTCCAGCCGCCCGGGCTCTGATGTTTCCCAGCCTCGCTGGTGTCAAGTGGCTCCCGACGTGCCAGGATGGGGGGAGTTACCAGCCAAAATCGTGGGGGAAGAATCAGCACGAGCGGGAGTGTTGAAACCCTGCCAGAAGCTACCTGCTTGCCTTAATTGCAGCATCCAGCGCTCGGAGATGGGGAAATGTTTTAACAGAGATGGGAAAACGCGCAATTGCCGTGTAAAAATGTGTAAATTGGGGTGATTCAGCTCTGGCTGTGCTGGTAAGGCAGCACCCGCAGCACCCTGCACCCCACAGGGCACCAAGCACCGCGGCCAAGATGAGCTTTTGGTGATGCTGAGTGCTGCGAGGGGCAGAGAAAAGGACAGAGATGGGAGTTCGCAGCGTGGATAGGGGAAAGGGAGGATATTTTTTGCTCCTCTGGGGTTGACATGCTAAACTGTCTGCAAAGAAAATGAGTATTTTCTTTTTTTCCCCCTCTTTCTNGCTCACATCCCCTCCCAGGGCTGCAGGGCTTTCTCAGCCGCATCCACCTCGGGCCAAGACTTCCCTCTCTTCTCCCAAGCTCCCAGAGGAAATGACCCTGGTGGGCTCAGAAGTTTCTGTGGGACGGGATGCTGAAAACCTTGAAGCCCTTCTGAAGCCCAGCCAGAGGCTGGGAAAGGGAATGGGAAATTCCTGCTGCCTGCCCCTCTTGCTGCACCAAGAAAGGGTTATGAAATGGGAGAGGACGGGGAGCACCCATTAACACGGCTGGGGATGGCACCACAAGCAGTCGGTGACTCCAAACCCGCCCTCCCTCGCCTGCCTGCAGCAAAGAGGAAAAACAACTTCCAGAAAGCCAAGATTTGGGCAAAAAGCAGCAGCAGGGATTCACAGGGCCGTCCCGAGCTGACTCACGGCTCCCAACGGCTCCTTCCCCAGCCAGTGAGTCACGGTAATGGATGAATGTTGCTCCTCTGTCTCCTCGTCCGGGAGGCACGTGATGGGCCCGGCCATCCCCAAACCATGCCGTGTGCCCCACGACTTTCTCCACTCCCAGCGGTTTTTGGCAGCAGCCACCCTTCTCCGTCTGTCCGGTCGTCTGTCCGGCTGTCAGGCAGCCAGGCGCAGCCCCTGGGCACAGGGCAGCTCCCAGAGGCGCTGCCCGGAGCCGCGCGCAATGGGCGGCACACCCCGGGGAAGAAGGGTGGAAAATGGGAATTTATCACCCTCCTGGATCCACAGCTCGGGGCATAAACACGTCCCACCCCACCCTGATGCCAGCTGAGAGGCCTGTTTGGTGTGTCCTGAGGGCGAACGGCTGGTAATGGGTGACAAATCAGGCAGCAAACCTGCATCGTCCCTATCCTGGCGTTGGGAAGAGCTACAGCAGTCCTGCTCCTATGGATTTTAGCCTGGCTTTGCAGAGCCCAATGCTGCCCTGACTCTCAGCTCCGCTTTGCGAAGCAAAGGCTTTGTGAAATGTTCTTTGACCTTATAGAATGTATTTAGAATATATTTTATAGAATACATTAATATTCTGTCAATACAACAGACTAAAAATTATCCTCAGATACCAATATCTAACAATATTCTGCTATATTGGTCAATAGAACATAAAAACTCGACCTCCCTTTTTCTGGCCTCTGTGCCTCAGAAAAGGTCTGAGGGGTGTCCAACCAAGCACAGGGCACGACAGAGACAGCTCAGGGAAGGGCTGGTTTGGGAATGAGGGAGCTCTGAGGGACACCTTCCTTCCTCTGTGTCTCCAGGGGGTTTGCAGATACAGCGTGGTGAAGGGGCTGGTGGCAAACGAGGCTTGGGATGCCCAGGTGAGAGCTGGGAAGGGCACAGGAGTTTCTAGGAGCGTCCCAGCTGAAGGCTGGGGGTGATGCTCACACTCGGGGAAGCTGGCTTCCCAAAAAGGAGACAAACCTGGAAAGGACCACGGGAATATCCCCGGGGAGCCGAGGCCGGGCCGGGCCAACGCCTGTTGCGAACAGTCTGTGCTTTGAGCTTTATTTAGGCACGCAGACTCCCGCCTCCCAGGCCCTGTTCCTGTCCAGCCTTCAACCTGACGCGAGCTCCTTGGGGTGAGCTTAACCCTGTCCTGCAATCCTGCAGGAATGCGCTTATTATATATTTGCCCGCAGCCCTCTGTTGCTAAATATGAGTGAGACCAGAATATTCCTCCCCGATTCCCACGATACCAGTTTGCATTCTCCCCCCTTTCCAGCATTTTTCCTGTTCTTTCCCATCAGCTGGAAACTTTTCCAGCTGCTTTGAGCTATGACCTTAAAACATGTGGTGTGGTCGTAAAAAAGAAAGTTTGAATAAATCAGTCAGATTTCCAAAAGTGGAGGGAAGGGAGAGCTGAGGTGGCTCCAGGGAGCTGAGAAACCTGGAGAAGGCAGGAGGGATCCTGGATGGATACCCCAGGGCAGGTATCCTGGACAAGCCATTATCCCACTTGCATCCCCAGGATCCCATCACTGCGTCTGGGGTCCACCTCAGCTTCGGAGGGTGCCACAGTTTTGGCACCCGCTTGCTGAAATCTTGGGGTGAATGCTGCTCATGGGGAGTCTACAGACCCAATTCTCTCTTCTCCCCTCATTCTAAACCTCCAGAAACAGGGATTTTGGGGAAGGGGGAGCTCAGCCTGTGGGTGACCTCACTGGGAACCGGAGGGGAGCCAGGCTGTCAAAAAACAGTTTACTAAAGCTTCACACTCTGATGTCAAGAGGACAAGTTTTATGAGTGTTTTTTCTTTTTTGGTATAATCCTGTATTTGATGAAGTGCATGATGACTCTTCCCATGCTGGGCTGGGCAGGAAGGCCCGGGTTCCTGAACCAGAGCTTGGAGGGAACACAAAACAAAGGCTTCACCCCCAAAACCTCAGCCCCATGCTCAGCATGCTGCCCATGGCTCTCCCTGATGGAGACACGGTGGGCAGCCCATGGGAACAGCTGGAATGAGCGCTGCTGGTCTCAGCAGGGATGTTCTCAACTGCAGGGGGCTGGTGGGAAGCTGCTGCCCAGACCCAGGGTCACAGCTGGCACATCTGTTCCAGCAGAAGTAGTCCCCAGTAAATGGGGGAATTGGAAAATGGGCATAAAGCCCCTTTTCTTCCCCAGCCCCGCGTGTTGATGCCAGGGAGATGCCCACTGACCCCCAGAGCAGGGTTACAGCCACGGGGGCAGTTACCTGGGGGAAGTCTGGGCGTGTTGGCAGGTGTCAGTGAAAGCCATGGGCTCTTTTTGGGGGTTTCTCCAGCCCTTTCACGTGGAAAGAGTTTGGGACTGCCAGGGCAGCCCTCGGACCCACCCTGGACACCGCGCGAGTGGCAGATCCATGTGGGGGAATCCCATCCCGGGATGGAAAGGTCAGGGCTGGGAGGAAGGAGACCACTCTGTTCATTAACAAAAGGGATTTTTTTTCCACTCAGCTTGCCAGGCACCCTCCTATTTTGGCGCGTGACAAAAAATAGAAAGAACAAGGCCTAAGGTAATGAAAGGAGCATGTCCCAGAGGCCACCTGCTCTCTGGGAGGGAACAGGGCCAGCAGGAGACCAACAGCAGCCCTGCAGGTGCTGAGGGCCACAACGCTGGGCTCCGGGATCATCCTCCTCCTTGCACTGACACAGGCCAGGATGCAGAAGATGGTTGGGAAACAGAAGACTGGAGGTTTTCAGTAATTCCTTCCGGAGCTGCTGGGAGCAAGCTCCTGCCTCACTGCTCAGGTCAGAGTCCTGGTCCCCAGGGGGAACTTTGGAGAAGAGAAACTGCTCAGTGAAATCATACGTTATTTTTGGGGTGAGTTAGGGACATGAAAGTGCTTTTTAAATTCCCTTCCCTCTCAAAGCTGCAGATGCTGCCGATGCAGTGCAGTGCTCAGTCAGATCCCGGGCACAGCTTGGAGGGTCAGAGCTGTCCCAGTGGAATGAGACCCCTGTCCAGAGCCGCAGAGCCTGCTGAGGCTCAGCCCGTGGCAGCTCTGAGCAGGGCTGTGGGATGGCTGTCAGGATGCTGAGGCTGGACACACGTCCGTGACAAGAGCTGGGTGGGCAAACCTGGCTGCTTCATGGGGAAAACCGGGTATAAATCCTCACTTCTGCCCCGCCGTAACCGCTATGCCCAGCTCTGACCCTGGGCAGCAGCCATGGAGGGGACCCTCAGCCCCAGCTGGTCCCCGGTGCCCTGTCACCCCAGGGGTGGCCCCGCACCCCTCTGGGGCTGTGCAGGAGGGAGAGGCGAGCCACTCGCCCCTCGCCGCAGGCCACCAGCCACGCCAGCGCGCAGGACAGCCGGACGGAGCAGCCCCGGGCGGTGACACAAGCGCTGCAGCTCCCTCCTTCCCGGCGAGCCCCCGCTCCCGGGACGGAGAGGGGCTGCCCTCGCAGACGGCTCCCGTGGCAAGGCCAAACATGGGCAGGGAGGGCTGGCGAGCTCCCTCCCCGCGGCGCCGGGCTCGGCGGGGCAGCGGCGGTGCCTCTCCCCCGCCGGCTGCCCCCGGCGCCGGCCGAAGCCCCGCGGCTGCTCCGAGCCCCGTGCCACACAGCGGCACATCCGCGTGTGCCCTGCGGCAAGCGAACAGCGAGGCAGCCACCACCCTGCGAGCCGCCCCTCGCCCAGCCTCGGCTGTCCCCAAACTCCGTGCCCCAAAAACAGGCAGCACCGCGCTGCCGCCAGCTCGGCGACCCCCGCACCGCCGGGAGGGACAGCCCGCACCCACGGTCACCCGCGCCCACCCCGCTCCCCGCTGGCCCCCCAGCTCTCCCAGGAGCCGCATCCCGCAGGATTTCCCACCCTTCACTCCCGGGACGGCACTCACCTCCGGCCGGGGGTCCCGCGCTCAGGGGCTGGGGGTGGCCGGCCAGCAGCAGCAGCAGCACGGTGGCGATGCCACCTCGGGCACCCATCGCGTCCCCCGGGGCTGGAGCAGCGGCCAGGGCTCCGGGACGGCACAGGCTCGGCCGGCGCCCGCTTCCAGGCGAGGGCTCCTGCTACTACTATATTTAATAAAGCGGAGCGAGGGAGGGACCTGTAACTTCTCCCGCCTGTCAGAAAGGAGAAATTCGCTCGGATTACAAACCCAATTTTCCCTCTTAAAGGGCTAGAGGCCCTGGCCACCCACACCCGCTCCTGAAAGCAGCCTTGTTCCCGCCGGGCGAGGAGAGGGAGGAGCGGGGAAAGAGCCCGATGCGGGGTGCGAGGGGCGGCTCCGGAGGCACCGCCTGCTCCGGGCCGGGCAGGATGTCACAGAATCCCAGAGCGTTCTGAGTTGGAAGCGACCCACGAGGATCATCGAATCCAACTGTTAATCCCTGCAGGGATCAAAGCTTGGTGTTATTGGCACCGTGCTCTAACCAGCTGAGCTAATCTCCATCGATCCCTTGGCACCGGGCACTTCTGGGGGAGCAAAGCCAGTTCCCGGTGTCCACACAGACCCAGATCAGTGACTCGGTCCCAAAGCTGCCATTATCCACCCCTGGCTGTATTCCTGACGTGGCTCTGCGAACCTCACACCTCTCTCAGCTGGCAGTCGGGATGACCTTTGGCCCTCAGGGCTCACAGGGCTCCAACTGTGTTAGCACGACACTGGGAAAGGACCTTTCCAGCTTCTCCTCCCGGTGCAAAGCTGATCGAGGACAAGGTCACGACCCTTTGGAAACACAACCTCCCGCCCAGCCGGGCTCCCTGCTCCTCGCTCATGTCCCATCTTTCCAACCCTCTCCAGAGGTGCTCCCATCCTCCTCCCTGGCTCTCGTGCAGCACACCCCTCCTTCCTCACGGATGTCTGGATTTCAGGCCCTTGCCCCCCTCCCCGTGCCATGTTTGGCTGATGGATTACATGTGGCTTGTTTCCTGCTGGGTTAATTCTAACCCCTCTAGGGCCCTCGCCGTGACTTTGCCGTCTTTGGCAGCGTTTGCAACACCTTCCAGCGTACAGTCATCTGCAAACGTAATTAATTTGTTGTTTACTTTTGCTTTCAGATCATTAATAAAGACATTAAATAAACCTGGGATGCGCTGTTTTTTCAGTAACTTTTTCTGAGTAATTGCCAGGGGCTCGGTAAGTTCATTAGCTAATTCTGTTTAGTCTGGGGGTTTCATATTAGCCAGGTGGGCTGATTTGTACAGATTCAATTTTGCAAAGTATTCCCTTTCCTGCTCTTTATCTTAGGGTCTACTGAGGACTCTGGGAGGCTTTTCTTTCTCTCTGTCCCCAGCAGTTCCCTCTCCTTGCCCCTTTTAGGGGCTGATGGAGGAAGAGGGGGGTGCAGGGCTTCAGCCTTCAGGGTGGGGTTCGATCTCTACTGTCCCCATCATGTCATGGGCAACAGGTGGGCTGAACACATCCATTCCTCTCCCACCTACCAGGACTGCCTCCAACCCACCAGGACCACCTCCAACCCACCAGAACCACCTCCAACTCACCAGGACCACCTCCAACTCACCAGGACAGTCCCCAAACCACCAGGACAGTCCCCAAACCACCAGGACTACCTCCAACCCACTGACAGGCACCCCTGGCTTTACTGCAGGCTCGCTATCCTCAGGTTTGCTTTGCTCCCTGGGCCTCTGGGAATGACCCACCCTTTGCCAGGGGAACATCAGCCTTGGGTGAGGGCAACGAGTGCAGCTTGAGCAGGGAAATGGCTCCAAGCAACCTGAGTATCCTCCCCCTCGAGGATGCTCAGGCTCCACTCCACAGGCAAGAGGCTGGTGGGAAAATATCCGAGACAAACCTGTCCACAGCAAGGACAGAGGAAAACTTCCCCTGCTTTTTGAATTATTACTGTATTTCCCCCCTCCAACAAGGAAATCACAACTTCTGCTTGAAAGTTCCCGCGTTATGCAGAGGAACATCCCCACCGAGTCGTGCCGCGGGGCCGCCCCCCTCGCCGGAGCCCCGAGCACAGCCCTGTGCCCCACATCTGGCCAGCACATTTCCCATCCCTCAGCCAGGCCCCGGCGGCAGCGGGGGATTTGTTTTTCCCTTTCCCAGCCAACATCTGGCTGAGCGGCAGAGGGGCAGAGCCAGCGTGGAGCGGTGTCTTCGCTCTCTGGGCAGGGCTGGCAGCCTGGTTCTGCAGGAGGGACCCTCGTTCTTTCCCTGCAAGGCAGCTTCAGCCACGGGGAGCCAATGCCACTGCCAGCTCCATTTTCAGGCAGTGGGGGCTGCCCTTGCCCTTTGGTGGGTGCCCACTGCGGGGGGCTGGAGGCTTGGGGGGACTTTGAGGAGGGGAAAAAAAAAGAAAAATGGAATTCTTTCCTTCCCCCGCAGTCCTGGGGCCGGTGTTTGAGGCAGCCACAGCTCCCATCCCTTCTGGCTGCTCCCCTCCTCCTCGCGGTGCTGGCTGACCCGCCGGCCTCCGGACGCATTTATTTATCCGATCCCAGCTTTATTTAGGACGTGTTTCCAGGGCAGCCGGTGCAGAGGGAGGTGTGGAGGGCTGCCGAGGGGGTCCACAGCTGCAGCCCTCCACCCGGAGCCCTGCCATGCCTGCGGGCACCCTGCTCACATGGGCACCTCTCGGTCACCCCATCTCTCACGGGAACCCCACTCCAGCCGCTGCATCTCAGCCCTGTGCGGGCTGGCCAAGCTGGGAGCCCTTTCCACGGGAGAGCCCTTTCCCTGGCCTGTTTGCTTGGCACGAGCACAGCCACCCCTGGCAGCTATTTCCCTGGAATGCCAACATTCACCTGCAGGGAAGAGGATCTCCGTGCACCCTTCAACAAGCAGAGCTCAGCCCCTGTGCTTGCCTTTTCCACCCAAAACCGCACCCTGCACGCTTGTGCCAGACCCAGGCTCCCCCCTGCCACCCACCACCGGCACAGGAGGGGGTCGGCCGCCCACGGAGTGAGGATGGGGGTCCCGATGGCTGTGAGGGGCTGCAGCTGGGGAAGCCACTCCGTCCGAGGGAGGAGAGCGGCAAAGCGTGCTTGGAGCGCGCTGTGAGCGCCTGGAAGGAATATCCCATCCGGCGCTGGCAGGAGAGAGCGCATTCATGAATGCTGCTGGGATTTAGCTTCTCAGCATCTGCCTTCCCATGTGCTGCGGGGATTACAAAAGGAAACGGAACAAAGCCTTTGGATCTGACCTGGCTGAAGCAATGCCCTGGCTGGAAGTGCCAGGTCTGCGGCCTTGGCCGTGCACCCACTCCCCCAGGAGCAGGGGCTTTCCCCCCGTGTGCTCGGGGCAAAAGCGATGTGAACCTTGTGTCTGTGTTTGGAAACAGCTGGGCAGATGTGCTGGGCTCACCCCGGGGAGTAGAGGGGGATGTCACAAGGTTTGTTTGGTGTTTCTGACACGCCTGCCCTGTCTCGGGGATGAACTCAAGGAGGAAGAGGATGCTGCAGGGTGTTGGGGGTGCTGTGGGCAGCTGGGGATGCTGGGGATGCTGCAGGGAAGTTGAGAACGCTGCCCGGCTCTGCGTTAGATGGGAGAAGCACAGCCCGAAGCCTCTTTCATGTCTGCAACCACCAACAAAGCAGAGTTTGTGTTTGTGGTGCTGTTAATTTGAGGAGACAAACAGTTGGGCCGCGGGTGCTAATCGTCCTGACAAGCTACGCCTGGGCTCTCGCCACACCCTCCCTGCTGCCCACCACCCCCGCTGCCTTTAAATTCAGGTGCCTCGAGCTTTTGCTCCTTCTTGCTGGAGCTGTGCTGTGGCACTGGGCACATGCTGGGACTGGGCAGGGGGTCTGCACTCCTTAGCCGGTTTGGGGGATTCCCTTGCCCTCGGAGGACCAGGATGGGGATGAAGATGTGTCCCCAGCACGGTGAGCAAAACCTCTCCTCTCTGTTGACTTGGTGCTATTTCGCAGTGTTACCACCTGGGTACCTCACAGGCAGCCTCTGTACAGGGATGGGGTTTAAAGTCCCCAAAAAGTCATGTGCTGGGGCTTTGGAGCTGTGCTGGACCATGGGACAGCCCCACATCTCTGGTGCTGCTCCCCCAGACCCTGCCCAAGGGGTTTGAGGTGAGATGGGCTTTATTTTCACCTGTGGGGGGTTTGCGGGGCTGTGGCTGCACTTCCCTGTGACTAATACCTTTTGCTCTTCCTTGAGCACAGAACACATCACTCCCCAGCATTAGTTTTAAAAAGGAAATCAATACAGCCCATTTATTTTTAGCCTGGATTTAGGATGCTTTGCGAGAGGAACTGAGCTGTGATTTGGAGGCAGCAGGCTCACCATCTTCTCCAGGGCTTGTCAGACAGAGGAACCAGCTTTTAACACTGGGTGGATATTGACTGATGTGTTCTCAAGGATCTAATTCCCCGCTGTGGGAGTGGGGAGCTCTCTGAGGGCATGGGAAGGGCTTGGAGCGTGTGGGAGAGCAGTGGTGAGCTGTGCTGGCTGCTTGGGCTGACTTGTGTATCCAGTGAGGTCTTGGGATCCAGCTGGGCTGTGGCAGGGCTGGGCTTGGTCTTGGGGACCTCGTGATAGCAGAATTGTGGAGGGGTTTGGGTCGGAAGAGACTTTAAGGTCATCCAGTTCCTGCCATGGGCAGGGACACCTCCCACTACCCCAGGCTGCTCCAAGCCCTGTCCAACCTGACTTTGAACATTTTCATGAGGCAGCCACAGCTTCTCTGGACAACCTGTGCAGGGCCTCACCACCCTCACAGGGAGGAGTTTCTCCCTAATATCCACTCTAACCCTGCCCCGTCAGTTTGCAGCCATTCCCCTTTGTCACTCCATGTGATGAGCACCGTGTCTGCTTGAAGAAACGCTCTTCCTCACCAGCCCAGAGCTCAAGCTCACCAAAACCAGCCTGAGGCCGTGGCTCAGGCTCTGGGCAGCGTGAGCTGGCAGAGCCCGGGGAGCAGGGCGGAGGTGAGGAAGATGCAGGAGGAAGCCTGGGGCGGCCCTGCTCGGCTGGGTGCGACAGCGAGCGTGTGTCCAGGATGCCTGGGTCCCACAGGGAATGTGGCTGCGGGGATGCTCCTGCGGCGGGCAGGGCTCGGGAGCCGCTGGCAGCGGCCGCAGCCCAGGAGATGGCACCAGCGCTCCGCGCTCGCCCGGCAGGGACGGCAGCGAGGGAGGCGGGGATGCAGGGATGGATGCTCCCGCAGCGGAGGGTAGGGATGCTCCGGGGGGGCTGCGATGGGCAGGGGCCATGCAGGCCCCGCTGCCAACTCGGGCCGTTGTCTCTGCCAGGTCTAAGCAGGTGGGGACTGATCCCCCTGCTCCTGGTCCGGCACTCGTGCAAATTTGGGAGGGTCTTACCTTGCTGCTGTTTGGCTCCTCGTTGTCCGTCTCTGCTGTCACTAAACCAGGCCGGGAGGGTGTGCAGGTGCAGACACCTGCCTTCCCAAACACACATTTCCAGGCACACCGGAACAGCAGCAGCTCGAAGCCCTGACCCTGGAAAGCCCTGGCTGCTGCTGCTTCACCTGCTGCTCACCGTCCAGCTTCTCAGAGAAAGATGAAGGTGTCTTCTTTACCCGGGAAGGTGGTGGTTTCTCCAGGTGCACTGACCTGGCCAGGGCAGATGTTTGTACTCCATCTCTCCATCCCCAGCCCAGCTCACGGTGCCTGAAGCCCCCAGAGCTCTTATTCATCCCCATCTAATGTGGGGATAAATAAGCAGAGAAAGATGTGATGACACCCCCCCCCCAAGCCCCCCTT
>VZTG01004611.1:23798-58945 GCA_013397845.1 Melanocharis versteri
ATGTGATGACCCCCCCCCCCCCAAGCCCCCCTTTCACATTGCTCCAGCTTCCAGTGCTGTGGTTTCCCTCCCAGTCAGGTTTAACCGTGGGATTTCTCTCCCGGCAGAGGAACCCATCTGTCTTGGAGCAGATTAGAAAGATGTCACTTTGCCGGCACAGCCATTTATCAGGGCGGCTGGGGAAATTAGCAGGGCCTGGGCAGGGAGGAGGGAAATTGGGCTTGTCCTGGAGCTCTAAGCAGAGGTTGTGGGGAATTCTAGCTGGACTATTTCTACCTCGGCATTAGTTTGTCCTGAGAAGAAAACCAGTGCCTTGGATTTCCACCTTCAGCTCCTGACGCGGCAGAGAGCAGTAAATTCTATCAAAATTTACAGGGCAGAATAGCTGGGATCTCTCAAGCATTGGGGTTTTGTCCGAAAGCTAATATCCTCCTTCCAGTTGTTAATTCCAGGAGCTGGGGTATAAATGGAGCCATAATAACAACAAGGGTGGGACAAAGCACATTGCCCTGTCGTGGTTTGCTGGGTTACCTGCACCTCTCTCTGGGAGCAGCCCAGGGGACAGCAGTGGGACAGGGGGCCTCAGTCACTATTTGCCAGCTGGAAACATGACAAAACTCAGAAAAAGGGAATTAAAAATTTAAAAAAATGCCATTTTGCAGCCATAGTGCTGCAAACAAACGAAGAGTAAAATGCAAATTAAAACAGATAAAAAATTCCTTGGCAGTGTCCCCTTTAAGCGTCATATATTTTTATCTCACCCTGGTTTTATTTGCTGGAAAGAGAAACGTAAAGAGAGAAACATTCAATTAAACCTGCTTGTCAGCTGGAGCCCCAAGCTGTGTCACCGGGGGCTGGAGGAGGGGGCTCTGCCTGGAGTCCCCACCAGGGAGGGTTTGGGGTGCCTGGGGCCATCTCTTGCCTGTCTGCTCGCCCACCGCTGTCACAGCCAGCTTGTGGCACAGGGCTGTATTTGCAAGGCAGTGCTGATCACCATAGTAACCAGGGCCTTATTTCTGGCAGGATTTGTCCCCCTGGCTGCGTAGCAAAGTGGGGCTGTGTCCTCCATGGAGCAAGGCTGGCTGTCCTCAAGGGCACACTCGTGTTTGTGCCCTCTTCCTCTGCGTGCCACCAGCCTCACCTTGCCTGTCTCCTGCTGGCTTCTTCCCTGGCTCCTCTCCGTGCCCTTTCCTCCTCTCCCCTGCAGTGCCCCAGAGCTCCTGGACTGGTGCTAGAAGGACCCAAGCCCTGCAGTGGGGAGGCCCCATAAATCCAAGGGTCAAAGCTGGGACTTTCGGGGCAGCAACTGCCTCTTGGGTTGTGGGTACTTGGGCTTGTCTTGGTGGGAAGGGAATCTTCTGGCCGGGGTAGAAGGTGCTGGTTAGCAGTGGTGTGGCAGGAGCAGCTGCAGTGTGGACATCTGTCTCCTCATAACCAGAGTGAGACCAATGCCTTACTCCCTTGCATGAATTCATCAGCTGGCAACGACTTTCTGTCTCTATTGACCCTGGGCTGGAGCTGAGCTAGTGACACGGAGGGAAAAGGGTCTATTTACCCACGAAAAATACTCCTGAGGTACCTTGAGCCTCTTCAAGCTTCAAGCACTGGTGGAACCACGGATGTGCTGTGCGTGGGGACGTGCTGGTAGGACTGGAGCACCCAGTAAAGGTGGAGGGAGCCTCACTGAAGCCTCAGGTGATGCCTGTGAGATGTGGGAGAGCTGCTCTCCAGGCATATGGAAAACATCAGGGAGAGGGGCAGCTCAGCAGCCCAGGGCAGGCTTGCCTCCTGCCAGGGTCCTGCAGCCCACCAGCAGCTTTGCTGAGTCCCTGGAAAGCTGTCATCCACTGACATGGCACAAATAGAGCTGCTTCACTGAAAAAAAGCCAGGCAAAACAGTCTCTGCTGTGTTTCCACTTGCTGTGCTCTTGGTGAACCCTCGGGTGTGCCTGGGTCACACTGCAGATGGAGAGGGGGAAGTAGAAATGGGACAAGAGCCACCAAAGACTGATTAGTTGGAGAAGGAAATGGGGCAAAAATGTTTAAGGTGAGAGAAGAGCCCCCATCCCTGAGGCATGGGTTTGCTTCAGCCCTTTCATCACCTCCCCAGCCTTCTCCAGCCAATGTCCCCCTTCCCCCCTACTCCTGCATCCTCTGCATCTCTCCAGCTGACCCTGTGCATGTTCCCACCCTCTCCTACCCCCATCAGAATCCCCAGTTAAGGAGCTGTGCCAGCTCCCACAAAATCATGCATCCCTCTCCTCATTCTGTCTCCTGGAATGGATGAAAATTCCCCGTTGTTACTGACTTTGCTCATTCCACATCCTCTCAGAGAGGCACATCAAATTTAGTTCTTGTACAGGTAATCATTATTTTTATTTCCTAGCTTGTTAGAAGGGCCAGGTACATCCCAGAAGACTTTCCAGTGAAAGCCAAGGCTGCCAGGGTGTGTGTGGAGAAAGGATCAAGGAATCTTCATCTGGATGCAGATGATCCCCAGACAGCCCAGACCGTGGGGGAATTAACCACAAGAGGAAGAGCTCAAGTTGGAGGAGGAAGAGCAAGGCATGAGGAGGAAAGGATGAGCCAGCTGTAAAGAAAGGAGGAGAGAGCACCGAGGCTGTGAGGGTGGATTTTCGGAGTAGCTTTGGGTTGTATTCATTGGAAACTGCTCCTTTGTCAAACAGAGTGTGTGGGGAAGGTCAGGCTCGATAAATCTCCCCAGTTTGAAAGCAGGCATCCAGAAATGCTCCGGAATGCCCATTCCTGTGATTTGTAAGCGTCCAAAACAGCGAAGAGTTGGTTCAAAAGACTTTTTGCCTAGGAAATGTGAGTTTGCAGTGCAACATCCAAAGACAAAAAATGAAGCAAACCCTGATGACTGAATCCAGCCAGGATTTCTGGTGGGGTGGGTTTGGCTCCCATTCTTTCCTTGCAGCTCTTCCTCGCCGTCTCCGTGAGGACAACAACCTTTTTGGGTGACAAAACCCCTTCCTGTAATTTCTGGAAAGAAAGTGTCTGAAATCCAGAACCCTGAAAAGGGGATTCAGGAAACTGGAAATTCAGTCCTATTGAAAACTCAGTCCTGCCCAGATTTTGGTTTTGGGAGTGCTGTCACTGACTCCCACCCCTGATTTTCCAGCATGACTCCAGCCCTGGGATGTAGGGAACATCCTCAGCCTGGCACTGACACAGGGTAAGTCACTGAATTCGGGCAATCTTTAAATATTTTGCACTAGAGTGACTTGTGAATGTTGTGTGGTTAATAGGGATTAATGGAAATTAAATGAGAATGGTAGAGAAGCCTGAGAGAACTAAACTGCATTGGGAATAGGCTGTGAGGGGGGAAGTGATACCTGGAAAGTGCCTGGGGAGGTGGTTGCTGGCAGGGGATGGAGCTGGGGGATGATGTGAGAGAGGACCTCACCCTGCAGAAGCCCTGGGGGCAGGGCAGGGATGCAGGAGCAGAGCTGCCTGCGGCCCCACAGCCACCTTCCCCCAGTGCCATTCTTCCCAGAGGGGCTCGGCTTGCCTCCAAATCTGACTTGTGGGGTTTTGTGTTTCTGTTTTTTTCATCTGGAAAAGTCTCGTGGGGGCAGCTGTTGAGAGGCAAAGAAGCTGAATTGGATTTTTGTGCCTGCATGAAGTAGGCTCTGGTTACATAGTCCGAGAGAATAGGATCCTAAATTGGATTTCGTTGATCACTTGGAATGGGCTCCAGTCGTGTGGGATTATTGGGGATTTAAAGCTAACATATAGGAAATGATAATGAAACCATCACCCAGCCAAGAAGCTGGGGAGCTGCTACATTCACAAATGAGGAGGAATCTCCCAATTAACACCTGAGCCATGAACAGAGCATTGCCTGGGATGCTGGAGTGTAAATCAAAATTTACAGGATCACAGGTGGTTATTATCTCCTCCTCTGATGTGAAACAAAGGCACATGTGCCAGCACGGCCAGCTCCATCCCACTCACATCCTTTCCATGCCTTTCCCAGCCAGGCAGGCCCTCACGGGGGGCTTGAGGGTTGGTCAGATCCACGGGTGGGTCCTGCCAGCACCCATCCGTGGATCTGCAAAATCCATGTTCTCAGGGATTCATATAATCAATCTAGAATAGATTTTTTTTTTTGAAGAGTGCAATTTGAGATGCTTTACTGGCTTTGCCTGGTGCTGAGATTTAATGTCTGATTTGTTTCCACTCCTCTGCCTCACCCTTGTTTTGGCCCCAGAAACGTCGAGGCTAGCTGGCAGTGTTATTTCTCCTCTTGTTTCAGCATCACCCACCCGAGCACTGGGAAATGGGGTGGGATGTACCAGTATCACCTGGTGGGGACAGTTCAGTTTGGGGAGTGCTCCCACAAGATGCTTAGCCAGAGACCACGGCTGAGAACTGGGGCCTTGATCGGATCCAACAGCTCTTCTTATGGAGAGGTGATCCGAGTGGAGCTGAGGGAGCCCATTTGGCAAAAGGTTGGTTTGGTCAGCAGGTGGGATTTTGGGGGTGCAGCAGGATGAGTCTCCCTGCAGAGGGATCCTGCTCTGGGGAACTGGGAGCTGCCGGGTGCTGGGGGCTCCTGGCAGGGCAGGGAGCAGGGCTGGGTGTCAGCAGATGGCACTCCAGAATGTGCCACTCAGCCTCCTGCTCTGCACAGGCTGCTCCCAAACGGCTTCCCTGGCTCCTCGGAGCTGAGCTGGGGCTGCCTGCCCTCCGGCCCTGCCCTCCGGCCCTGCCCTCCAGCCCTGCCCTCCTGCCCTCCAGCCCTGCCCTCCATCCCCCGCACTGCCTGCAGCCCCCGTGCCCCACATCTCCTGCTCCTCATCCAGGTGCTGCTTCCCAGCCTCTGCTTTGCTCTCCCGGGGTGCTGGGTGTGAGGAAGGAGGCCAGAGGCCCCCTCCTGCCAGAGGGGGCTGCCCAGAGACTCCAGCCCCAGGTTTTGGGGCTCGGGTTGGCAAGGGGAGCATCGCGGGGAGGAGGGCTGGGAGCAGAATCGTGCGGAGGCGGTTTGTTTTCTGTCCCTTGGGTGGTAGGCTCTCACCTCTGCCTCAAATTACAAGTCATGTCACATCTTGGGAGGCTTGAAATTGTGTTTCTCAGCAATGTTCCCAAAGAGATTAGAAGCACTGAGATGGCTGAAATACCCTCTGAGCCTGGAGGAGAACAAGCCACTGAATAAGGAGTGGGATGGGGAAAGAGCTGCAGCATCCTCACCAGGGTGGAGGGGAGGGCTGGGGGCAGCTCAGCCCTGGCCCCTCCCCAAATCCCTCCTGGCTGGGGATTGTTTTTTCAGTGCTGGCTCATCCTGGTGCTCATGGGATGTGGGAAGAGCTGAGGTAGCCACCTACCCTCTGGCACGGGATGGAGAGGCCCAACCACCGTCCCAAATAGTTCATGGTGTCTTTTAACCCACAGAGCACAAGGTGCTGCCCCCCAAATTCACAGGTGGAAAGTGAGGAGCTGTGATTTATGGGGATTAAGAAGGGCCAAGCAGCCACAGAGTAGCTGACCCTGAGCACGGAAGGGATTGGTTTCCAGGGCAGAGAGGAGAAGGCAGAGATTCAACACTTCCTGCTATGAGGCAGAAGCTGCCTGTCTTTCTGAAGCTTGGCTGCTTATTCCTACAGTTGCCCAGCTCCAATTCTTCACACCTTTTTTTTTGTTGTTGCTGGAGCCCCTGCACAGCAGAGAGCTGTGCTGGCTGTGGGTCTGCATCCCGGTCCCCACTGTGCCCCTCCCTCCCATCCTTGTCCCCATTCCTGGGGCTGTGCGGAGCTGTCTGAGATGTCACTGGGGCGAATTGGTCCCCAGGTGCCACTCTGAGGGCCCGGCTGACAGAGTGATTTGTGATCAGCCGGCTGAACCGGCACATCACGCAGCAATTAGGGACCTCCTGGAATGGGAGGGATCCAGCCAGGCAGGGATGGAGCCGGGTACAAATATCGGAGGAGCCGTTAAAGATGCAAACTTGCTCTCTCCCAGGCAATCCAGAGCCCCTCACCGGGATATCGGTGCCAGAGCAGCACACAGGGATGATGGATGCATCCATAGGCGTGGGTTTCGTGTTATGGAGTGGATGGAGAGACGATCTCCATGACAGACACATCTGCAGACGTGGCTGTCATCACAATTATGGCCTGGGAAGAGCTGCAGGGTGTGAGGAATGGGAATGGATGGGAGGGGTGCCAACAGAGTGGGACAAGCTGGGGTTTGCTGCAAGGAGAGGTGTCGGGTGTTGAAAAACCAGAGAATCGGTGGAGGAGCTGGGATTGAAGGAGAAGCTGGAGTGGCTGGGTTTGTTTGGTGAAGATCTGCCTCCCACTGGGATTCACTGCTCTGGACTTCACTGGCTAATTACGCTGCCCTGCTCCTCGTCACCTGTGAGACTCAGCCGAAGCCTTGCCCCTGAGGTCAGCAAAGCTCATTGCACTGAATGTCCAGCGAGAGCACTGACGTGGCTCTTTTCAGAGTGGGCTTTTTCCACGCCCCTGGAAAATTGCAAGCTGGAAGGGAATTGCCCTCTCCCCTGAGCCTGGTGGGACCTGCTGCTGCAGTCCTGGCTGAGCTGTGCCTGGGGGAAGGTGGTCCTTCAGCACATGTGCAGGGAGAGCTGCTGGGGTCCTAAAATTTTCCTGCCCCAGTGAGAGACCCCCAAACCTATTTTTGTCTGGTTGTGCAGCTTTCTCTCTGCAATAACAATGTGCTCAGTGTGCAGAGTGAAATTAATAACAGAGCCACATTTACCTTGGGAATATCTGAGCAAGTTTTAAAATGAATATTCATCGGAATTTTCATGCTCTTATGTCTTGCTTGGCCCATCATGGCTGTAACTGGGCAGCTGGGTCAGCGCTTTCCGGGGCACCTCTTACCGTGTCAGAAATGCTGGAAATGTCCCAAAAGACGGCATCCACCTCTGATTTTTCTCTCCAGCCTTTGAAGTTGCGGATCTGATGCGAAACCTGATGCTGACACCTGTGCTGTGAGAAAAGAGGAGCTGTGCTCGGGGTGCAGCTCCTGTCTCCCATCCCAGTGGTGCTGCTTGGCTGGAGGAGAGGGATTTTGCAGCCCTGGGAGGGAAGGTGTCCAATGTCCAGGAGCCAGGTCAGAGCTGCAGGATATGCGTGGCCTCCGCAATTGTAATAAAAGTATGTGAGCTGACCTGTGGCCAGCTCCATAGAGAGCTCTCAGTGCTGCAGCTAAATGAGCTGGTGGCAGATTTGGGCGAGACTAAAATTAAACCAGGTCAGGTACAGGCAGTAACGTGGAGCCAGGAGCCAGAGTTTCAAAGCATGCTCGCTCTGAGAGAGGGAGAGCAGGAAAAAACCTTCCTGCGTATGCAGAGGACATTTCCAGAGCTCTAATCCTTTGATTATAACAGATCTTAGGAGAAACTCTGCTACTCCTTGAAGATGGGAAGGGAAAAAAACCCATAACTATTCTGAACTGATGGAAGTGGAGCTGCTAATCAGAGGAGAATAATGATCATTTATTGGATGTGAGGCATTTAATAATGAAATACCAACTGTCTCCCCTAATTCCTGTGACTAATGGAGAAGGACATGGTAAAAAGTGCTGGAAGACAGACTGAGGTGGGGCAGTGGGTGTTTAGACAAGGACAAAGAGAAAACACGAACCGAGGGCTACCAGCAGCTCCAGGAGTGAGTGGCGGTTTCCAGGCTGTATTTCAGGAGCAGGGAATAAAAATACACCTGTGGGTGCACCCATTAACCAGCCAGGGGAGCTGGGGATGTTGGAGAGGAGCCTCTGCTCGTGCAGAGGCTGCAGCAGCTCAGGGTGGAGCGATCCTGTCCCGGGCTCTGGGTGGTGAGCGTGGCACGTGGGATCGGCTTGGATGGCTCGGGGGGGGGTTGTGCTTGGACAAGATGGGACAGATGAGGTGTGCCAAGTGGATCCTGCTCCGTTCCTGGAGCTGCACGTGCCTCCCCCCAGTGCAGTAGCAGAGCCTGTAGCTAGGTGCCACTCAGCGCCAAGGCGTCATTATTTTTTACGAACTAAGAGCGCATTCCCTAATGCGCCTTGGAACATTATCGTAAATAATTAAATCTGAACTGCAGTTGTCACAGTAAATGAACAAAAGATTGTTCCGCTCCCCATGTGCAAAGTACAAATCACAGACTTTTAGTCTCCCTCAATTTTTACTGCCAATTTAAGGAAAACGGCAAAGAACCGATATAAAGTTTCCAGGTTGGGAGAGAATCCAAAATCCCTCCTAAAAAGCCAGCATTTGGGCAGATCGAATCTGTTTTTCTCTCTGCAAGCGCTGAGGAGACTGGGAAGCTCGTTGTGGTAGCTCAGATCATAGAATTTCAGAATGGCTTGGGTTGGGAGGGACTTTAAAGATCACCCAGTTCTAACCCCCCTGCAGGGACACCTTCCACTGGACCCGGGTGCTCAGGTTTCCTGGGATTTGCAAGTCCTACCTCAAAAGTAAAGCTCAAATCCTTCTCTAGCTGAGGAAACACTTCCCTTAAGTTAAAGGGATGTAACAGGGCACAATTAGGGGGTTATTTATGTAACAGAGGTTTAGTTCAGCTCTTGGGCCATCCCACTGCTCTGCTCCTAAATCAGCTGCTAGAGCCAAGCAGAAAACCCACGTTCCCAAAAGATGGGATCGACAACCTGGCATGGCCAGGACTTAGTGAGAACAAAATACAGCCTCTGTGTGGAGAGATGGCTCCTGTATGTGACAAGGACCCCTGTGGCCACCCAGGCTGTGCTTTGGAGAGCATCTCCTGCCCCCTTCCCCTGCCTTGATTTAAGGCTGTTTATCTCTGGTGTTGAGGACACGATGATTCAACGCTGGATCCTGCTGCCTGTGATACCTATCTGAGGTACGTCTCACTTCCCTAAATCTTCCTGTACGGGTCTTAATTCAGTGCAAAGTGACACTGCAGGTGTCACCGAGGCTGGGTGCTGGCTGAGGTGGGATCCCCAGGCCGTGGCCACCGTGCCCAGCACACGCCCCTGGCCTCCAGCAGGGGAGGGCGAGTGGCAGTGATCACCTTCCTCCGCTCCATTCCAGGTTTATGATGCAAAACGTTATAAAAGGGCGAATAATTAAGTGCTGCTCATAAAAAGGGTTGCTTGGCGCTGCTGCCAGACTCCTCAGGCTCCAGGATCTGTGATCCAGATGGGGCTGTGAGACCCATCCTCTGCCGGGCACCGGGCTCATCCCGCGGGCAGAGGGGGGACTAAACATCCCAGTTTCCATCTGACTAGGGGAACAAAAACTTTCCATTTGCTGAACAGTCCCCCACGGCTGAATCCATTCGCAGGCTGTCCGGCGCAGGGGGTGTTTCTCTTGGCAAGATCCAGCAGTGGTAAATAATCCAGAATTTGTGCGTGATGGATGTTCGTTCCACACCAGCCTGTCTCCTGAGAGTTATATAATTCCCTTTCCTGCAGCTCAGCTGTAAATCCACAGTGATTCATGGCACGGCCCTCCACCAAAAGCATTTACAGCCCTGCCACCCTTGGGCAGGCAAGGACAGGGCGGAGGGCACAGAGTGGCCTGTGCTGGGCTGGGGAAATGCTGCTTGCCCTGGCACGCTGGGTCCCCAAGGGCTCCAGGGTGGCTCTGAGTGGCATCAGGTGTCCCACGAGGATGGGACAGTCTGGTCCTCTTCCCCTGGCTGACAGCAGCTGCTGTTTCTTTCTCCTGGCATTGTGGTGTGGGTGAGCCAACCTCTGTGGCTCTGGAAGGGTCCCGTCGGCTCTGAAAGTCCCAGACAGCAGGGGGAAGCCAAATCACCGATGGATTTTTGGAGGGAACCATCCCTTATTCTGCTGTGTAAGCTCCTGCCTGGCCATAAGCCTGACTGAGGTGGTGGAGCCCCGTGGGATTTACGGTCAGGCTGGGCCCTGCCCATTCCAGCACTGCTGGAGGGGGCTGTGGCACCCCAGGGACTGGGGAACGAGGAGGCAGCTCTGCAAATGTTCCCGTTGCAATGCGTTCAGTGCTCAGGGGTGATATCCCGCCTGCAGTACTAGCACACGTGTGATGGAGTATATCCCTGTTCCCCCCTTAAATCAGATGGACCCCACACTGGAGGGAGCTGAAAAATTCCCCAGGCAGTTACAAAGGCAGGGAAATTTAATTAATTCTTATCTCCGACAGAGGCAGCAAGCAGCAGGCAGGCAAAGGGATCTTTTTGGCCTCTTTTCCATGCTGAGGAGCCAGAGAGTGAGGGAGGCTGCTGGACTCTGCCCAGCAGAGGGGCTCCCCCATTCCCATCCTGATGCCTGAGCGTGGGAATCTGCTGGGAGGAAAGGAAACCGAAACCTGCCAGCCTGCTGCTCATAGGCTTGATCCATCAAAATCCAGGCACCTAACCACGTCAAAACACCAGGACATATAAATAGCTATTTCCAGGTACTGGAAGTATGTCTAAATAAAACCAGCTCTGCTCAACTGCTCATCCCAGACGATAAACACCTGTAAATTGTGAGGTGTCTGTGACGCACTGCTGGAGCACACCCATTCCTACTCGGAAAAAATGTTTTTGGGTGGTGTTTATCTCTGGTGGTTGGCTCTGGGGTTGGGAAATCACGGCAGGGCTGGGTGGTGCAGAGGGGGAGCAGGGAGCAGGGCACTGGGGAACAGGAGGCACACAACTGATGGTGGGATGGAGACCCACTGAAAGGATCACCTTCTGCAGCTGGTCCAGAAGCTTCAAAGCAGCCTGGAGCAGGAGGTTTTGAGCAGAGCCAGGGCCAGGGGTGGTGTGCTGCAAGGGGAGGGCTGCTCCGAGCACCCCAGCTGCTCGCCTGCCCCAGGAAATCCTCTTTGCCTGGGGGCAGAGGTTGGGATGGCGGGACCAGGTCTCAAGGACAAACCCCAGCCACGGTGAGGCTGTGGGGCTCTGCTCTGGGCAGGAGAAGAAGGTCCCTGCCCTGTGCAGGGTGTGCAACTCCATCCAACTTCACCAACACTGATCAATTCCTTGGTTTTTAATNATCACCTTCTGCAGCTGGTCCAGAAGCTTCAAAGCAGCCTGGAGCAGGAGGTTTTGAGCAGAGCCAGGGCCAGGGGTGGTGTGCTGCAAGGCGAGAGCTGCTCCGAGCACCCCAGCTGCTCGCCTGCCCCAGGAAATCCTCTTTGCCTGGGGGCAGAGGTGGGGATGGTGGGACCAGGTCTCAAGGACAAACCCCAGCCACGGTGAGGCTGCGGAGCTCTGCTCTGGGCAGGACAAGAAGGTCCCTGCCCTGTGCAAACTCCATCCAACTTCACCAACGCTGATCAATTCCTTGGTTTTTAATGTTCCTGTCCTCCCAAGAAGCTTCACTTTCTTTTTTCTCTTCTTTTTCTCCCTGTCACTGGCCGTTGCGTTTTCATCTTATTCTGCCGATAGTTCATTTTCATTTGACATATTAATCTATGCTTCTTTCTGTAAAGATAACTCATCCCTGCGTGATGGCAGGAGTGCATAACCAGCACCACGCCAGGAATATTTTACTCCCTTTGAAAAGACGATGGAATAACAAGTAACCAGAGTTGAGCTGGTATCACCCATCCATTTCAAGAGGCCTGGTGCAAGAGTTTTGCAGGTGGGTGAGATTTGGAACAGGAGCTGGGGGTCACGATGCCAAGGTGGGGCTGGATCCTGGGCCTCCCCTTCCCTACACAACTGGAATGTTGGGCTGCTGGCACTGGGTTCATTTATTTGCTGCTGTTAATCAGGGTTGTGGCTGGCTGGCAGCTTTAATGCTGTTTATATAAGGAACGGTAGCAGTGTACAAAAGCAATTATTCCCACCAACGTGCCCGGGGGTGGGAATTGTGCTGATTCTGCCACCCCATCCCCGACAGCAGGGGCATGGGAGGTACCACACAGGGTGGTAAATGTCACTGAGAGGAAGATTTGATACCAAAAGCTGCCCAGCTTCCCCTGCACCCATCTGCCGAAACCACACAGCTCCGGGGATGCTCCCGGTGCTGCTCCCTTAAATGCTTAAAAGGACTCCATCTGGTTTTAATTATTCAAATGAGCTGACAGAGTAATCAATATAAATGGTTAAATGTGGCCAGGACTAGTGTCAGCTCTGCTGCAGCACCCATAAAAGCCCTGGAGAGGGGGGATGAGCTGTCGGAGGGGTGCTGGGGTTCCCCTTGTCTGTGGGCGTGGGTGACACGGCAGCCGAGGCTGGGGTCACGGGGAGGGTGCGTGTCCACAGCCACCCTGTCAGATGCAGGATTTAAAGCCATAACCTGCGGTACTTCTGGCTCTGGCTGCTTTTTTATTGCTAATATACTGCTAATTGCACTCTGCTGTGTGGTGATACTAATAAAGAGAGATTTAGAAAGCAGGAGGCTGGAGAGAGTAAATCAAGGGCACGGCACAGCCTCGGCTCTCTGCATCACAATTACCCACAGCTCCCTGGCACCGGGAAAGGCTGGGGGACCCCACCACCAGCACCTGCATCTGGGGTCCCCAGAGCACCCCGAGATGCTGGTGGGTGACACATCCTGGGGTGGGACCCTCAACTCCTCCCTGGTGCTGGAGGACTCGTGTCCCTGCGCCCTCCACAGAAACAAAGTTTCTCCTGACCCCTTTCTCCTCTTGGAGCTGTGGCCGTGCTGCTTTTTTGTTGTGTTGCCATGGAAATGCCGCCTGCATCCATCCCTGGCCCTGCCCGTCTCCATCCTGCCGTGGTGCTGCCTGTGTCCCGTCTGCATCCCGCCCTGGTCCTGCCTGTTCCCGGCCTTGGTTCTGCAGCCGGTGAGTGCCAGCAGGCTCCTCCCTCGGGGCTCAACGGGGTTCTCCCATCTCCCCGAACGCTGGCCAAAATATCATTAAGTGATGAAGAGAGAGAGAGAGGGAGGAGGTGGGCACCCCGGGTTATCCAGTCTGCCTCTGCCGGTCCCTTGCTGCAGCTGAGATTCATCGAGGCAGCCGCTGGAATGAGAAGAGCCGAAATTGCCGTGTGTGGCAGGAGGGGAGCCACGGCAAAAGCTGGGGGGGACAGTGACATCCCCGTCACCACGGCCAGCCAGCCACGGGCTTTGCAGGCTTGTGCAGCCCCGGGTGATGGCAGAGCTGAGGTTGGGCCGTTGCTGCTCCCTCTGTTCCCAAACCCTCATTTTTGCCTTGCGTTATGGCATGGAAATGTTTGACTTTACAGCCTTAGTTTATATTGCCGGGAAGTAACTTAACCGTGCTCTCTAAGTGTTGAAGCTGCATTTCTTTTTGATGATTTCAAAGATTTATTAAGTCCTCCCAGGGAGAAAGAAGGAAAGAAAAAAAAAAAAAGAAAACCCAAACCACGCCAGCAAATAAGATTCAGCGGTAAGCCCAGCGAATAAACCCAAAATATATGTGCAGTGTTTAGAGATTTCGCTGGAGCATTCACTTGCTGCCAGCTCCTGTCTACAGTAGGATGTAGATGTTCAGTATTATCCTTGGCTAGAGAAGCTTTGATGCCTGGGGATGCTGTTTTCAGGGTTCCCCCTTTGTTTGGGGGGGTCAGATGCAGGAGCTGAGCAGGGGGTAATTTAAGGTTTGCTGTTTGCTAACAGCTGGAACACCGGGAAGTGTTCATCCAAAGCACTCAGCTGAAATTAAAACATAGTAAGTGCTTCCTGAGCTGGAATCTGGAGCGGTTCCTGGGCAGTCTGGGAACATGAGAGATGGGTCCAGTTCACTGCACAAGTTAGTTGCAATTAATTAATGAACCGGTTCTATTAATTTACTCCAAAATCCAATCACTGGGGGATGAGGTCACAGCTGGCAGAGACATACCAGCAGGTTGCAGAGTTTTCTGCAAAAATAAATTAGCAGCATTTAATTTCAAGGATCCGGGGCAAAAAAAAAAAAAAAAAAAGGTGTTAAGAAGTGATGGAGGCCTGGAAATCAGCTGGGGCCGCAGCCAGCAGAGGCATGGCCAGCTGTGAGGTGGGTGAGACAGAGCCAGGCTTCTATCCAAGGGTATTTACGTACCTGCTCCATCAACCTGCTGCTCCCAGGACTGAGCCGTGCGCCTACGGAGGAGAAATTCCTGGGGGAAGCCAGTCTAAATTACTGTCTCCTGCAAATAGATGTGATTTGAAGTAATTTTCTGAAGTGTGGGATTATTACAGGTAAGTTATATATTGATTTTGAAGGCTTTCAGGTGAGCAGAAACATCCTTGCCTCATCACAGAAAAGCTGAAGGGTTGGGGTGGGGTTTTTTTGCTTTTTTGAGGGAAGAAGAGGGAAATGCACCATAATAAGGCAGAAGTGAGACATAGGAAGGCAGTGATGGGTCTGAGATCTCCGAAAGAGCTCTAGCCACTGAATTATCTATCCTCAATGAGAAGTGAAAAGCAGAGAATTGTGGTTCTCAAGGTCCCACAGGTGTTTGCCTTCCTCCCTTTCCCCCACACCCAGCATCTCTCCAGCCCAGAGAGGGGGCTGCTTACCAGGGATAAATCCCTGTTAATCTCTGCTCGCTGTACGTGAAGGGCAATGGCTCTGCATGTTATTTTCTCACCCGTTTGGTGAGCTGATGGAAAATCAAGCCATATTCCTCTTCCAGTCCCTGCTCTGACAGAGGCCAAGCTGCTGTGTTTGGGTGTGGGATGCTGCAGGGAGCGGTGGGAAGATGTACTGGTGTAATTACCCACAGCATTCCAGCAATCCACCTGCCCTGGGGACTGCAAAAACGGCAGCTTTCCTCAATAAAAATGACCCTTTGATGGGCTGCCCAGATCCTCCCCAGTGCTGCTGGAAAGAGGATTCCTAACATCTAACCTGTCCCTTCCTCTCCTCCTCACATTGGATGCAGGGAACAGGTTTTTCTCTCCCGCTTTGCAGCCATCACCACCTGTATTTGCAGACTCAGTTTTGCCCTTGACAGTCTCTTCTCCGGGTTAAGCAACTCAAATTCATTCAACCTTTTGTGTTTCCCAAATCTTCTGGACTGACTTCATTGAATTCATTAGCGGGCTCTTGTGCCAGGAGGAGGGAAGGTCCTGCCTGAGCCCCAGGCTCATCACTGGAGGTGAGTATTCTTCCCCTGCCACCATGCCTTGGGGCCCTTTGGGAAGGTACAGGGGGTATTTTAAGCAGTTTTGGGGGCTTTTTTGCCCTTACCTCTTTTGCAGGAGGCTGGCAGCACCGCTGGCAACTGAGGAATCAGCTCTCAGCATGCTCATCTTTATCTAAGCACATGAATTTGGCTTTTCCTGAACTCAGTCCTGCAGGAGCACCTCGCTGCTTCTCCTTCCATGTATATATTTAGGTATTTTCCCATATCCAATTAATCCAGCCCCTGCCTCGATCCATCCAGCCTTTCATCCTCCTGCAATAAAGCATCTTTTGTTAGCGGCGCGCTGCCGGCCGTGTTCCTCCGTCAGGCTTGTGTAAAACATCCCCAGACCCTGCGAGACAGGGACGTTCATGACTCTCTTCTGCAAACCTTGGTGCTGGGGAGGGCAAGGGAAGAGGTTCGTTATATTCTGAGCCAGAGGGAAGGAGAGCTCGAGCATTGCTATGGTTAGTCAGAAAAAGTTGGGGCTGTAACCCCAGGAATTGTGACGGATCTTGCCAGAGCATCATACCAGGGGTTTTGTTAGCACTGGACACTGAATTACTGTGGCTGCATCTCAGTTTGGCTACCCAAACTGGGCCTGAGACAATCTGAACCTTTTTCTCCCCCTCTTTTCCCCATCAAAAACCCTTTGAGGTAATGGGGTTTTTTTTCCACTGATGATGTGTTTTATTTCCATTCTCTCCCCTCCTTTCCCCTCCCAGCCCAGAGATAATGAATCCAGCCTGGCTGGAGTGTTCAGGTGCCTTCAAGGAAGGAAATGATTCTGTAGGGTTCTTCCTGTACCTGATGGGGCTGAGGGTGTCCTGCCACTGGGATGTCATTCCCAGGGGATTAGGGAGAGGCACTTGGAAATACAGTCCTTTCCTGGCTCCTTTTGCCAGCAGCGCAGAGGTAATTTTTGGGAAAGGTGCAACTGGGATTGCAATCACCGAGCTGGGCATCACCTTAAATCTGCCCCATTTGAGATGGGACATTACAGGACATTTGGAGATGGGATAGCTTCTCCAAAGCCCTGAGGGATGCAACTCTTCTCCCTGCCCCTTTCCCAGCAGAGGTTGTGAGCAGGTCATTGCCATCCCTCTCCTTTCCCTCCTGATGGATGCTGCGCTGTTCCAAGTTTAGCGTCAGTGGGTCTGTCAGAAAAATTAATTTTTTAATTAAAAACATTTTTTTTGGTGGTGCTTTAATGTCTGGATCTGGAGTAATTATTAGTAGCTCCAGGGAGACTGTGCTTTAGAAAAATTGTTGGTGCTACTGCAAAGGAATTTATCTGATTAACGTCAGCCTTCGCACGTGGCTGTCGAGGGGGATGGATGAGGGTGGGAGTCCTGCTGCTCTCAAGCAAGCTGATTAATCATTGGAAACGAGGCAGGGTTCTGCAGGTGCTGATTTTCCACCTCAGAGGTGGGCTGGGAGCATCGGCGTGGAGCTCCCTTGCCATCCCCTACCCCGCACACAGGCTCTGGGATGTGGCTCGAACGATTGGAGAGGTGAGTTATGGAATAAAGAGGCAGGAAAACACCAAAAGAGAGCATGAGCAAAACCTCGGATGTTCTTGCCCCCGTCCTGGGTGGGAATGGAGGGGCCACTGCCACCCCAGGGCCGGGGATGCTTGGTGATGTCCCCATCCAGCCCCTGCCCCGCTGCGGCTGCTGGCACCAGGGATTAGACTTTTCCATGGCCAAATCCTTCTCCCAGCCAAAGATTCCCTGAAGGAACCAGCTTTTCCCCCAGCTTTTCCTTCCCAACTCCTTATTAGAGGTTTATTCCTGTCCTGAAGTGCGAGCATTTCGATTCCTCCCAGAACTCCTGGCTCTGGAGGTGTTTGCTGCTTTAATCCCTGTAGCCCTGGCTGTGCTGGCTGGTCCAGCTTTGGATTCTCTCGGCTGGGGGAGATTAACTGGGGCAAGTGGTGTGAAGGCACCTGTTCCCTCATCCATCCCCCTTCTGCAAGCACCTCCTGGTGATAGGGAGGCAGGGAGGGATGGATGGATGGAAAAACAGAAGGGAGGGATGCAGCAGGAGGCCCTGGGCTGTCCAGAAGCAGGAGGGAGCAACCCCTGCACTGCTCAGAACCCTCTTCCCCTGGCAGAACCCATTTTCCCAGTTCCATCATAACATTGCCAGCTGCTTCCCTAATGGGTTCTGCAGGCTCCAGGCAGATCCTACCCTTTGTGCCCAATTAACAGGCTGTACCCTGGAGAGTGGGAGGCAATACAAATATTTTCCGTGTAGTAATAGGACTTTTTTATTTAATTTCCTTTTTAAGAAAATTTTTTTGGCTGTGGTGCTGTCATTATAATATTGATTTGACATCCAGGTGTCAGAAACAGCTGGATGGCAGAAAAAATGGCAACTTTAATTCATTTTGCAGGCAGGGGAGTGGGGGGAAGAGTTTCCTCGAGGCTTTTCCTCTCCCCCACCACCTTCCCTCTGCGATGCTCCATGTTCCACCCTGACAGGAACATTTATAAACTGCCACTGTGGGGAGTATTATTAACAGCTCGATTCCTTAAAGATGCAATTAATTATTCACCTGCTTCCAAATCAGTTTAAGCAGCTTCTAAGCTGCAGTGTAAATAAAACCTTCCCAACTCGCCTCTCCTCTTTCACACACGTATTCCTGGTATTCATAAAGCTGAGCTATTTAAATTGAGCCAAACTAGCAGTTATTGTAAATTACTGCAGCTCCATTGGCTTCCTGGGCTCTCCGCTGCATTACGCCAGCCAGGATTTTAACTCATCCTTGTGGGGATGGCAACTGTCGCTATTTTCTCATTTGCCATATTTTTAGGCTATTTTTACCTTGTTGCTAAATCCCTCCTGTTTTGTCGTGCCTGTCCCCCCTTAGCCCAATCTCCCTTTTACCTGTTTGCTATTCAATAAATCATCCCCTAAATGATCCCCTGACTTGAGCATCAGCTACAACGCCTCGGTGCAGGGTTTATTTATATTTTTTCCTTCCCTCTTTGGAAAGACGTTGATTAGGTCTCAGCTGACTGCTGCTTTCAAAGGAGGAAATGCCGACAGTGCTCCAGGGGGGTCTGCAAGAAAAAGGCTCATTTATTGCGGTTAAGTTTCGGCGCTGAAATTTAGGTTTGGCGAACGGTAGATATTTGGGGAGAAAACATTTTAAAAAGAGGTTTGGACTTTTTTTTCTCTAGGGGAAAGCTGAGACCTGCGGTGGATTTTAATGGGAGTGGATGGAGCAGAGCTCCTGAAATACCTTTTCATCACCACCCAGAGATGTTGAGCACCCAGGGCTGAACGGACAAGGGAGTGAGCAGGAATGCCTGGGGAATGCTCACCTCCATAAATAGACTCCGAAAAGAAAAAAAAATTAAAAATAATACTAAATGGATAAAAATCCGCTTTCCTGTTGCAGGGTCCATCTCCAGCACGAACACAGCAGCCGCCTCCTGTGTTTCAAAGAGGCCAGGCCAAGTCTTTGCATAGATTAGTCGTTAACAATGGAGTTAATAATGATAATGGCGCAAACGTCCTGTGCCTGCGTGAGCTACACTTAGGAAAATCTGCCAGCACCAGGTAATCACCATGTTTCACACTGTCAATGAGATCAATCATGTCGAGAGCCCATTCATCAATCAGCTGTGCCTGGGGCTTAGCAGGCGAGGGGGGAGTAAAGGCAGCTCTCAGCGCCTCAAAACCCAGCTCCTGGGGGAAAAGGGGTGGTGCCCCGGGATTAGAGTGGGGTGGGGGGGTGTCGGAGTCCTGGTGGGCTCCGGACCCAGCTGGGTGCCAGGCAAAGCCCGTGCTCGCCTCTCCTCGAGGGTGCTCCCCTCTCTGTGCTGGCTGGGGCTGTCGGGGCTCCTCTGCCGGAGACAGATTGTTTGTTGCTGTTTCTCCATCTGGCTGGAATCACGTCTGTCTTCCACTGTGTTATTTGTTGCCCGATTGCCACCTGTAAGCCGTCCTTTCTGCTTGGCTTCCTGGCAGGGAGATGTCCTCAGCTGCGTGGCCTCAGCACCGCCCTCGGGTCCCTCCGCCCCACGTGGGATCTCAGTCCATTAGTGCTGGAAATCCTGCCCCAAGGAGCTTTCCGCTCTGAAAAACAGGACCTTGCCTCAAAAATCCTCCCTAAACCTGTCGTCCCGGCAGAAAGGAGCCAGCAGGCAGGGAACGGGCAGCTGTCCCGCGGCAGCTTCGCTCCAGCAAGCAGCGGGCGGTGATGGAGAGCCTGTCCCCATCTGCGGAGAGGCCAGGGCTGGACCCTGCCCCAGGGCAGTCAGCCAAGCACAGCCTTGCGGAAGGGACAAGAACAGGCTGTAAAGAGCGCGTTATGGGCAGTTTGGGGTCTGCAAATCCTGCTGGAAAATCCTTTATGGCCGCTGTGTTGTTAAGGGAGAGACAGGGGTACTCTCAACGCCTCCCAGCTCCTCTCAACACCAACCCTTGTGGGACTGGGACACACACACCCTGGTTCTGGGGTGGGCAGTCACCACCCAGCCTGCATGTCCTCCCTGCTGACGGGTGAGCACACTGGGAACTGGGAAAGGGCTCCAGGTGCTGCCAGCTCGGAGCTGCCATGTCTGGCAAGGCTGTCACTCCTGGTCTGCACAAATCAGACAGCTGAAGGCACGGGGACATGGAGGGGACACAGCCCTGCCTGTCACTCCCCTGGCCTCTCCATCCAGCACCAAACTGCCCGGCTGCTGCCAGCTCTGCCTGCATGCATCTGCTGGTCTCCAGCCTCTGTGCTACATGGGGATGCAGCCTGGGGACCCCCTTGGCCAAGGGGGCTTCAGTTTCACTGCCAGGCTAGGATTTTGGGCAGAGGGTCATACCCCTTATTCTGCATCTTAGTGAGAACGGAGCAAACCGTCCTACCTACCTCACCGTTGTGCCAGGTAAGTAGAAGTGAAGTGGTAAACCCACCACAGGCATTGGTGATGCCACCTCCAGACAGCCAAGAGGGTGTCCTGAAGGACTTGGCACTCAATGCGAACTCTGTTACCTGCATGGAGCCCTTGCTTGTATGGCACTTCCATAATTCCTGGGGCAAATACTATTGCACAGCACAGCCCGTGAGCCTGGGCTCAGCGCTGTGCTCTCCAGAGGCTGAGCTGAACTTTCTCAGAAGCCGAAAACCTTCCCTGCAGTGCTGTGGCCAGTGTCTTCATCTTCCTCAGCATGGTACCCAGCTACCTCAGCACCTCTGCCAAGGACGCTGCAGATGTCACCCAACAGGTAACAGCATCTGTCTCCTCACAGCTGCACCGGGAAGGGATGCAGGGCTGGTAGTGGGGCAGAGGGAACCCCAGGAGCCCCCCATTTGGTTCTCCCCTCCCTTCTCCCAACCTCTCCGGGCCCATTCCCCTCTTTTTCCCGGCAGCAACCCTTTCTTCCTTCCCTCTTCTTTTCCNCGTGCGGGGCGGCCAACCCACGCACCTCGTGCTGGGGAGCGGATCCTCTCCAGCAGCCACCTGAGCATCCCTCTGCGGGCCCGTGCTGCGTGCTCCCGCTCTCGTCCTTCCCTCTTGGCAGCGTGGGATGTGGTCTGGGAGAGCCCATCCCCGCTGCCGGGATGGGTGGGGTGCGGAGGGGCTGCGTGCCAGGACACGCTGCCCCGTGCCATGCATTGCTGGGATGCATTGCTGGGATGCATTGCCGGGCCGAGGGCAGGGCGCAGCAGGGAAGAGCTCCAACCCTCACCCCATCACCCATCCTGGCGCTGTCTGATTCACCGCGGCCCTGGGCTGCTGCCAACAGCTCACCCACAAGTGTCTGTCATTAAGCGCCTCTTTAGGCGTGCAGAAGTTGCCTAATTTCTCAAGGATGCTGCAAACCCCCGATGTCCTTGAAGTCAGTTGTTGCTGAAAGTACCTGATACCTCCAGAAATGAGTCGTGGGGCACATGCATCTGATGCCCAGCAGAAACAGGTGGGCCAGCCTGCGTGTGGAATGGACGTTTCCCTATTAGCAAAGGGGGTGCCAGTGCATATCAGAACCCTCCTGGGTGCTGGGGAGCGATCTCCTGACCGATGCCAAGGCAGGCTGCAGCCCTGCATTGCTGGAGAAACCCCAAGAGTGATTGGAAAACCCATGGGAAAGTGCTTTTCCCTGTGGAGCGTTCTATTGCCACCCAGGCCGTCTCTGCTCCGTGTCCCCAGCCCTGCTGCTCCCCAAAGGTGGCCTTGGCTCATGGGAGCCAAACCACTTGTAAAGCCCAGCCCAGCAAAGGCAGCCAAAATAGGATGCCAGAGGATTATTCCCCAGCTGTCCTCACCAGGAAACATGACCACCGAGAATAAACGCAGGAATTAGAGGAGGNTCCCCCCCCGTCTCCCATCCTCTCCGGGCCCATTCCCCTCTTTTTCCCGGCAGCACCCCTTTCTTCCTTCCCTCTTCTTTTCCCCACTTCTGGGAGGCTGCTTGATTGCCTGGCTCCCTTCATTAGCATGATACCTCCTGGAAAATTGGTAAACAGAGGCGTATGAATGAGGTGTTGATTGCAATCAGCGGGGGAGAAGGGGGACTGAGAGCGCTGGAGAGGCCAACGATGCTTCTCAATCACCCGGTGGTCCGNGAAGTCAGTTGTTGCTGAAAGTACCTGATACCTCCAGAAATGAGTCGTGGGGCACATGCATCTGATGCCCAGCAGAAACAGGTGGGCCAGCCTGCGTGTGGAATGGACGTTTCCCTATTAGCAAAGGGGGTGCCAGTGCATATCAGAACCCTCCTGGGTGCTGGGGAGCGATCTCCTGACCGATGCCAAGGCAGGCTGCAGCCCTGCATTGCTGGAGAAACCCCAAGAGTGATTGGAAAACCCATGGGAAAGTGCTTTTCCCTGTGGAGCGTTCTATTGCCACCCAGGCCGTCTCTGCTCCGTGTCCCCAGCCCTGCTGCTCCCCAAAGGTGGCCTTGGCTCATGGGAGCCAAACCACTTGTAAAGCCCAGCCTAGCAAAGGCAGCCAAAATAGGATGCCAGAGGATTATTCCCCAGCTGTCCTCACCAGGAAACATGACCACCGAGAATAAATGCAGGAATTAGAGGAGGACACCTGAAGTCAGGGGCTCAGGCTGGGAGAAGGATCCCTGCAGAAGGAGGTAAAACACTGGCAGTGGCTTTTACTCCCCTGCATCTATTATTTGACCTTATAAAACTCTATTTGTGGAGGTGGTTGTTATTTTTTGTTAAAACTTTTAATCTAAAATCCCATTAGGCTCAGCGGTGTGTTCATTTGTGAGCAGAAGCAAAACAGTTTGGTGTTTGCTCATTCCTGTATCTTCCTCACTTCAAACAGATGTAATAAAGTATTTTCTTTTTCCTTCTTGTTTTCCTTTGTGGTTTGGCTTTCTTTAGGAGCCTTCGAGGCGGTTCAGCCTGGTTTTCCCCATTCCCTGCACCGCACGTCTCTTCCAGCTCTGCAGCTTTCAGGTCTGTTGAAATCAAATCAATTCACAGGATGTCCTCAGAAGCAGGGACTTTTCTTTGCCTGGCTCTCCTGCCAGTGGGGTTAAACCAGCCCACCCAGACTAAATTGTCTGACTTTAGGATAAAAAAGCATGAAAAGACACATCCAGGGTGTATTTTTGTCTGCCCATCTCTGCCAGGCAGCAGCAGCCTGTGGAGGGGACGGCCTGGTCGCCACACCCTGGGAGGCATCACAGTGGCCCTTTACAGTGGTTTTTTTCTTCACCCCCGTTTCTCTGTCATCTTTATTTCAGGAATTGCTTTAAAACCAGGCTTTGAATAATTCACTGGGAGCATACGGCAGTCCACCCTGATTGCTTCGTCACAGCTTCCCTTGACTTCAATAATTCACTTTCCCACCAGGAGCTGATGTGCTTTCCTTGTACGTGGGTTTGCTGCTGAGCACACCCGGCTCCCAGAGCAAAGCTGGTCACGAGGAGGAGTAAAAGGGGATTTAAGGCCAAACGCCTTTGTTTTAAGAAGTGCTACATTTCAGGCAAGGCAGAGGGTTTGCCAGGCAGCTTCTCCAGCTGTGGAAAAGGAAACACCAGGTTCCCCTGGGAGCAGAGGCCGTTGGTCATGCAGCCCCTTCCTTGATGAGAGGCTTTGCGGGCTGCATCACTCTTCCCAAGAGCATCCCAGACTCCCCCCAAACAGGGATGTACCCCAGCCCCACTGCTCCAACCATCTGAGAGCTGCATCACACCTCAGTCTTCTTATGAGGTGCCTAGACTTGTATTTTCCCCTAGAAAATCAAGCCAAAAGGGGCCAATTAGTTGGCAATGGCCAGGAACAGAAAATAAGAGTGGGAATGGGAACAAGCCACGGGGGTTCAACAGCCTGTGTATCTGGGTCCTGCTTATTTGGTTAAATTAGGGTTTAAGTTAAAGGAAGCACAAGGGCTCCCATCGCAATGCATTGATGGGAGAAGGTATGATACACGTGGGGAGTAAATATCAAATATATCATGTACAAGTGTCCTGGTTTGAAAGACAGGCGTCTGCCAAGAAAGGCGGGAACCTCCCTTGGAATGGAGAATATGACCCCCTGCCCTCCGACTTATTATAACTTTGAAATTAAGGGGCGTTCAGGCAAAGGCACGGGGAAAGGAATAGCAGTTCTTTACCGGTGTGTGTGTAGCACACAAGGCAAACCAGCCCCAGCAGCGGCACCGGCCCCACGCCAGCGCTCCGAGCCCCGCGAGTCCCTTCCCGCCCCGCAGCCGTTCCCCCGGCGCAGTTCCGCTCACCGCCCGCAGGGGGCGCTGCTGGCTCCCGGCCGGGCGGGGCGGGGCGGCGGCTCCCCGCGCCGGCAGGGGGCGCTGTGCCGCGAGCGCGGCCGCGTCTCCCCTCACGGNGGCAGCCACGGCAGGGCAGCGAGCAAGGGGCAGCGAGCAAGGGGCAGCAGGAACTCGGCAGCTGTGCCAGGAGACGTGTGGTGTCCTGGCAGGCAGCGGGTGTGCGGCCACAGCGTAGCAAAAAACCCGGAGCAGTGGCAGCCCGGCTCCCGAACACGGCCGAGAGAGGCTCCCCTGGAGGGGGGAAGGGCCCAGGGTCCCTTGAGGCACCTGAGCAGATGGTGGAGGGGCGTNTGCCCTCCGACTTATTATAACTTTGAAATTAAGGGGCGTTCAGGCAAAGGCACGGGGAAAGGAATAGCAGTTCTTTACCGGTGTGTGTGTAGCACACAAGGCAAACAAGCCCCAGCAGCGGCACCGGCCCCACGCCAGCGCTCCGAGCCCCGCGAGTCCCTTCCCGCCCCGCAGCCGTTCCCCCGNCCGTAGGAGAAGGCAGCAGGAGATGGAGCCTCACAGTGCTGGTGAATTCTCCCCACAGCACCCGCAGCCTGCTTCCCCTCCGATGCCGAGAGAGCAAGAGAGCGAGGACCTGTGCCCAGTCCCACTTCCCTCAGCCCAAATCTCCGGTATCTCTGCCCCTCCAAGAGAAACTCCCCGGCTAAGAGAGTGGCCAGCTGCACCCCTCCCATGGCAACTTCTTTCGTCTCTCTTAAGCATTGGTCGTTATGGTTTCTTAGCGACAGATGGAACAAAATTCCATGAGAGAAAGAAACAAATGGAAAAATCCTAAACCCCAACAACAAGCTCTATACTGTGGGTCTCTTTTCCTGCCATCTCGGGGCGCAAGGCCGGCGAGTGATGTGCAGCCAGGAGCCATGGCTGTGGATAACCAGCAAATTCCTGGGAGAAGAGCTGTGTACCTGATCCTGCAGATGCTGAGGGATGTGTGTTTGCAGTGATGCAAGCTGAGGTAGGTGATGGTAAAGATGCTCTGGTGCCTGTGTAAGAGTGTGACATGGAGGAAAGAGCTTACACTGGTGCTAAGTGCAGTGGATTTAATTTCCTCGCAGTAGCACTTCGATATTACAAGGCGCTCCAGAAAAATCAGAGAGGGCCTGGAGCGAAATGCAGCCGAGTCAATTGAAGTTAACTTCCCTGGGCACGGGGCCAGGCCCCTCTTTAAAGGCTATTTTTCCAGAAAGGCTGCAAAAATGTATTTTGAGTTGCTTTTGATTCAGCTGCCTTGAGCCTGCTTGAGTGAACTGTGTGCAGAAAGAACTCTGAAAGCCTGGGCTTGAAGGAGGGGGTGCAGACTGAGAGGAGCTGGCCTTATAACCCCCCTGGATCCCTTGAAGGAGCCCCATGAGTGCTACAGGGGCACTATAAGGGCCCTCAGCCCTGCCCTCTTCCAGCATCACTGAGCAAGGCTGGAGGAAGGTGGGGGATGCTTTGCAGCCCACAGGGCTTGGAGAAGGGTTTGTCATCAGGCAAGGCAGAGCTCCCTCCGTGCCCAGTGCTGACTGGGGGCAGATGGGTCCCCAGCACCAAAAGCCACCCCTGGCGGGGAAGGGAGGCACCAGGAGAGCTGAGATTTAGGGACAGAGTGTCTGGACAGATGTGCTGCAGGTCGGGGCTGAACTGAATTTGTCCTCAGGTTGCTTGGGGGGGTTTGATGCTCCACATCCTTGGGGGCCTGATGAGACAGAGCATCCCCTAGCTCGACTTGCAGTTTCTCTTCCTTAAGGCTGTGCTTCCCACACCATGGTGTGGAGCAAGAGGGGTTTCCACAGCTTTTCTCCCCCTCCTCACTCCCCCACGTCTGCTGCCGCCGCTCCCAATAGCTGCTGCCTCTCTAATTGCATTAGAGCCAATGGGGGGAAAGAAAACACTGCTTTGGCTTCAAACAAACGACACCCTAACCCAGCTCATTAGCCACCTGACTGGCTCCCCAACCTCCCGTGACACTCCCGTATTTGTCACGCTGTTTTAGCACCACTAACGAGCACAACAGCCGAGGCTGTGGCCGGCGGCTGCCCCAGCACCGGACCTGGGCTCTGGCAACGAGCTTGTGTCCAGCACCCCAAGGGGATGCTCTGCCTCTGCCGCGTTCATCCTTCTCTTTGCCGTCATCCTTTTTATCCACAGGCGCTTCTTCTGGCCTACTTGCATTCAGTTCATCTTCCTTTTGTTAAATAAAACCTGACTCTAGGCCTTATTTGGCAAATAGAGCTGGGAGAAGCTGGGGCTTGCTCTTTCTTCTCCTGACAAGCCTTTCAGGATGGGGGAGATGAGATGGAAAGAAAGGCAGATGAATAGGATGCAAAAGCGGTGGAGAAAAATAAACAGGAGATAAAGGGGGTGTAGGAGAGGGAGAAACATGAGGCAGATCTATAGCTGGGATGGGAAGCAGAGGGAAGGCAAGAGGGGACCTGCTAAACCCCAACCAGGTGCATGAAGCGAGGGACCGGGGGTCCCTCACACTGGTATAATATATCCCTCCCCAGCTCCTCCTGGCCATGCTTACTTGGGGAATCTGGGGAGGGGGACCTGCTGTGGTAGAGAAATGTCCATGTTTCCATCCAGGAGCTCCCCTCCCCTCTCCTCCAGTATCCCCTAACAATTTCCCCCGAGGTGCAGGTCGCTCATGGAAGCAGATGAGCACTTTAGCCTGACTCTCTCTCCAGCTGTCAAATGCTGTAAATATCTGGGAGGTGGTTAAAGCTGGGAAAACATGGAGATGCTTTAAACACAGCCCAGAGCCAACCCCACCGCTGGTAGGGCTCATAAATATCCCCTCTGTGTTCCTGCTCTGTCAGGAGGCAGCAACGACAGGGAACAAAAGCCAAAGCCATCGTGGGGTGGCTTCAGCATCTCTGATGCCTCCTTACCCCTTCCAGGGCATGTTGAATAGCAATGAGGAGTAAAACTCAGTTAGCTGGGGGGAGATGGTGGCACGGAGGTGTCCTCTGGGCATGAGATGGTGAGGCTGGGAGCCAGTACAAGCGGCTCAGCGTGGAAGTCATTGTTTTTCCTATTATTTCCCCATTTTCAGCTGGCTGAGTAGCACTGAACATCTGCCTTAAGGCAAGTCACCTGGCCCAGCTCTTGAAACCACCAGCTCCATTGGCAGCAAATGAAGTCCTTGGCTGAAGAGAGAAATTGAGGACCTAAAACTGTCTGTGCAGGAAACAGGTGAGAGTGAATGCTGTTAAACAGGGCATGAGACAAGAAACAGGTATTTGCCAGCACAGAGCAAACCCTGGGCACTGCTGGGGGAGCCAGGGAAATGTCTCTCCTTTATCAACAGGCCACATCACCCTGTCAGCCCTACAAGCACAGGACCTGCAGGGCAGCAGGACCCATTCTTAGGGAAGGTGGAAGCCTCATCCAGAGGCAGCACCAGCAACATAGCTCTGCCCCAGTTGTGATTTTTATAATAAGCTGAATTCTCAGTTGGACCCAGCAGAAAATCAATAGTGGGACTTGAGAAAGCAGTCAAAATCCATGGAGCTAAATTGGCCACCCCGCAGGCAGCCAGGCCTTCTCGGGCATTGTGATGTGCAGCCACACTGAAAGGAGAAAAATAGGACAATTTCAAAAATCCTTTGAAATAATTGCCTAAGATTATTGAATTCTCTTGAAATACCAGGGCAAGATGCAGAAGGGCTTTTTTAAAAGTTGGCAGTGGGAGCTGGAGGAGCGAGGGAAGCCACCTTCCTGCTGCCAAAGGCATCTGGGGATGGTTGAGGTGGGTTTTTCCCTTTCCCAATTAGATCCAAAGAGTGCCTGCCACTCCACCTGTGGAGCCTTATCTGCAGAGCAGCACATCGGCTTTAGCAGAAAGCCTCTCTTTCTCCAAAGTCTCTTTAATTCCATCCTTTTAGATCTGCCTTTTCAAGCGCAGCCCCAGCGCCTTCCATCTGCCCTTACAATAGAGACGGTGTCCTGAATCATTTTATTTTTGGCAGCTTTGCCTTCCGCTCCTCGTTGGCAGGGAAGCAGGGAGCAGATATCCCCCTCACCGCAGCCTCTGAGGATGCTGTTGGATTTGGGGATGGCTATTTTGGTCCTCAGCTCCTCTGCCAGTGGTGGATGCAGGACGGACGGACGCTGTTGGGCAGCATCCCGAGGCTGTGTGAGCCTGTCCATGAGTTACTCCCAGCACGTGGCTCTTGCTGGTTTATAGCCAGGTGACTATAGGAACACCTGGCTCTGCCATGTGCATCCTGTATCCCACCCCCACATCCACCCCACGGTAGCCCAGAGCTGGGCTGGCCTTTGAACATTCCCCGCTTGGGGCGGGGGAAGCCTCACCCAAAGTTTTCCATGCCTGTCAACCTCTTCCAAGCTACAGGAAAAAAGACAGGGCAGGAAAGTGAGGAAAAATATAAAGAAACAATTTTCCTCTGACATTTTTCTTTTCTTTTTCAATGTGAGCCCTTACAGGAGGAGGTCTTTAAAATTAATAATGTTCTTTCTTTTTCTCTCTCTATTCCCGAGACTCCTGGTTTAAATTAATGAAATGTCAAATACTATTAAGTTCCAATGATGTGTTTGTGATAACGAAGGGACTGATTTTCAGCCAGTTTACAACTCTGATCTGTTCTCTCACCCCCCTTCTCTTTTTTGGCTCTGATTAAAACTCCCTTTATTAGATTTGCTCTTTCATGGGCTCCCTCTGATTTCTAACCTTTGTGGTCCAAGGCTGGGGAAAGCCTTTTCATTGAGATGATCTGAAGGCTTTTTAGCATTCTGGTATTTTCCTGCCATGCCTGCTCAGGAGCTGGTGGGTACTCCCAGGGATGTCACCTGGAGTGCTGCAGGGCACATCAGGACTGGACCCTGCCACTGGGATGTGGCTTTCAAGGCAGCAGGGATGCCAAGCTGGGTTTTCCCTTATGGTGACTTTACTGGGACACTGTGAAAAGGAAGAAAAAATCCTCTGATGGCCACAAACTGCCTTGGGGAAGGCCAGAGAAGGATCTCCAGAGGAGGCTTTCCCAAGTGCCTGAACAACCTGACTAGGAACTGAGGCAGTCCTTACTTCACTTGCTTCCCTGCCAAGGTCACATGGTGAGCGTTGTACAGCTGGCAGCGCGTCTAAAGGGATGAATTAGGGAAGGACAAATGGATGGTCTAACAGCTAGATGAGCCCATCCTCTAATGGATGGCCAACAAGGTGACAAGGTGCTCTCGCCAAGGGCTTCATTAGTCACCTGTCTGGCTGTGCTCCCTGGCAAACTGGAAGAGCTTAAAGGGTTAATCTGTAATTTAGGACTCAACACCAAAGATACAGTTGTTGGGAGAGAAGAAAGCCCTGTCGAAGGCTTTGGGAAATAATTTGCCTTGGCACTTTCTTATAAGAGTGAATTGATTTTTGCTGGGCTGTGTCAGGCTGAATTATGAATGGGGGAAAGCAGGGCTGGTGCTCCTGGAGCTGAAGGTGTGATAATTAGAGACACCTGCGGAGGGGGCTTGGGGGCTGCCTCCTCCCAGGATTTCCCACGTGAATCCACGACTCAAGAGCCCTCAGAGTCCTTGGAGAGATGGGTTTGCTTCAGCCTGGACACAGAGGTAGCCCCTGTGTTCGTGCCCCCAGACTGGACCAGGAGAAGCCTTTTCTGGGCCATCTGGGACCATCTCCTCTCCCTGTCCAGGCAGTAGATCCTGCTTGCTGGAGGGTGAAACAAAGCATCACCCTCATCCTGGGAGGAGGTGGGAGTGTGCAAGGGGTGATCCCGTCACCCTGCCCTCAGTCCTGCCCTGCCCACTGCAGTGCTGCTGGGAAGGAACCGTGCCCCCAGTCCCTGTTCCTGCCCTTAAAGACTCCTGGTGCTGCGTCACTGCCTGCATCCACCTCCATCAGCCAGCGCTGAGCCTGCTGCCCCCCAAGTGTGTTACCGTGACCTGCTCAGATGCTGCTTTCCAAGGCAAAGGCGTACAATTCCTGCAGGCTGCTGGGAATTGTAGTGCAGTAAAGGCAGCAGGCAGGAGTGGGGACAAAGCCAGGCTGCCAGCTGGCTGCTGGCCTGGCCCGTGCTGCTCCTCTCGGCAGAGCCAGCACCAGACCTTGCCCCCAGCACGCAGAGACCCCAGGAAACCTGCATCTGCCTCCGGCACCAGCCACCTCTCCCGAGCTCTGAGCATCCTGCCACGCAGCTTGGCTTTTGTTTGCCAGCTCAAGAGGAGGCACTGGGAAGAGAATGAGGTCTGGGCTTTTTCTTTTTTCCCCTTGCCCTTTTATTTATTCTCCTCTATTATGAGCCAGCTCCAACTCATCAGTAAGACCTGGGAACAGCAATTCCTGAATAACAGAGACGCTGTAGAAAAGCCTTGCCTGATCGCAGCCACTTCCCAAACAAAGGGGCTCAGAATATTCACTTCCTTCCCAGCCCCTTTTCCCAGAAAATCCACCCCAAAGAACAGCTTGTTCAATAAGCCGTCTGCTCCATAATCAGACTAACCCAGTAATAAGCACCGGGCTCATCCAGCTCGGCACAGCGTCCCCGGTTCCTGGGAGGATGGAAGTGCCCTGCTCCCCAGGGAAACAGGCAGGCACGGAGAGAGAGGAGGCGGCTCTCACACCGCACATCCAGCACTCTGGGAGGGGGAGAAGGGGGGGACCTATCTCTGTTGCCTCCCGGAGCCATGGTTTAGCCCTCCCCAGGTAATTGTGCATGGAAATGGATTCCCATTTCTCTGCTCAATCGTCCTGTTTGCTGTCACAGCCGAGCGTTTTGCATGTGCAATTACCCGTCCCCGCACATCTCTGTGGGCACGCTCAGGTGTCGCCTGCCAGCCTGGGGCGGCCGCCGCGCAGCCACGTCGCGCTGCGTTTGGGCTCTGATAGCAGTCAAGCAGAAGCCATTTTCCATATGAAGCTGCAGGACCTATGGGATAAATAAATGGGTTGGAAAGGCAGGCTGTGTAATGAGTTAATTTAAAACCTGCCTTCCCTTCTTGTATATTAATTTACTTGGCATTATGTTTAATCTTTCACTTTCTGGGTTGCATTGGTTTCTTTGTCTCCTTCCCCCTCCGGCAGATCCCTGGGGTGCTCTGCCTTTGGCTGGAGCAGGAGGAAGCTAAGCTGGGGCTGGAGAGTGGGGACCGGACCTGGGCCAAGGGGAGCTGCTGTGTCCCACAGGAGCTCAGAGCGCCACCTCGAAGGTTTCTGTTCTTGTGGATGCCCAGCAGGTGTGGATGAATTCCCCACAATGGAGGGGAGACTCCAGATCCCCTGGTGTCATTTCCAGGGTGCTAATTCCTTTAACCAACTGGGAGGGTGGTGCAGGGAATTAATCAGCTGTAATAAGGACAATTGGAGCTGACAAGGCAGCAGGAAGTGGAGGCAGAGGACTGGGTGGAGGAGCTGAAATTTGGCTGGGGATGATCCTGTGTGAGCATCCATCATGCTGCTCCCGTCCTCCTGGCAGCAGCCACGAAACCTCGGGTGTGAGTGGATGGCACTTCACATGAGCACCTCTCTGAAGGGCACGGGAGGCCAGAGCAATGAATAAAAGGCTGCTGCAGCCAGGGAGAGCAGGGAAGAGCCGACAGCAGCAGCTCTGCGGTGAGAATGAACAAGTGAACACTGGTCCTGGGCTTTGTGTCACTCCGTAATGAGGCTGTGATGCTGCCCTGTGCCCATGGCTGGATTGCTCACTGGTCCAGTCGAAGAGAAACTTGAGGGTGGATATTGCAGGCAGGGAAAGGTGGGGAGGGAGGGAGCAGCAGGCAGGGCTTGGCAGGGCTCACCAGCAACCCAGTGATGCTGCAGCAGTGAGTGCCAGAAAGTGTGGCAGGCACACGCCTCAACGGGAGAATCCCCAGCCATTCCCATCACCTGTCTCCGCGGGGGATTAGCTTAAACTGTCCTTTAGAAGGAAGGATGGAGGGACCATCTGAAAGAAAAAGAGACTGTTGTGGAGCTTATTTAAGATAGGCTGGCCGGAAACTGTCCCTGAGGCCATGGCAGAGATTGGAAGACGGATGCAGGGCCCTGGGGCTGCATCCAGCCCAGGGAGCCTGGGGTCACAGGCAGGAGGTTTGATCTATGCCTGCTGCCTCTTCCGTGCTGGGGGAGCATGGGGAGCATCGCAGCAGCTGCTGCTGGGAACATCCCCTTCCCTCCCCTCTTGCTAACGAACGTAGGTGAAACTTGCTGTGCCATGACTTTAATCAGCAAAGAAAACTGCAAAGCCTTTTTTTTTTCCCTTTCCCCACCTGCTGAATTCAGCACCGAATGCGAATTAGGCGGCGTTTGGGCTTGGCTGCGCGCCCGCTTCCCGTGCTAATGCAGGGAGCCAGACTCTCCCCGCACCCCGAGCCTCCCAGGCTAATCCGAGGCGCGCCTGGATCAGCCTCTGGCATTTCACACTGTGCGCGTAACCCCCGGAGCTGAAAGGCTGCTCGCTGCCGGCTCAGCCCGTGCCGGGGAGCGGGACTGGCCCTTGGCACCCATGGGAGGCTGGGCAGGGTGACTCCAGCAAGACCATGCCTCACCAACCTTGGGAGCCGAGTGCAGCTCTGGAGAGTGTGTGGTTGCATTATCCCACAGCTGGTGTGCTCAGCAGCAACAGGCTGCCTGCCCCAGGAATGGGAGCAGGAGTCAGTGTCCCGGAGCTCTGCATGTGTGCGGGGTGCCAGAGCTGTACCCCCGGGCTCACACCTATGGGTCCATGAGCGTGGCAGGAGTAATTTGTGGCTCCATTAGCACTGGGAGTCAGCATAGCAGCCCTGCAGTGTGTCCATTAGATAAGAGGCAAGTTCCACTGAATAATGAGCAGTAATTGGATTTCAGGGTTAACCAGCTTGCAGCAAAAATAGAAAAGAACAGAAAGCCATTGGATATTTCTGTTCTGGCTCATCACACACTGGAAGTTTATCTCTGCTGAGAATAGCACGGGAGAGGTAAAGTTATTAGTGACCATCAGAGCATGGTGATACCATCTCCCTCTTGCGTTTAGTGGGATGAGTGTGTGCGTCCTCTGTGAGTTTCATTTAAGGCTATGGAAGTTTATAACCCCCTGCGGGAGAGTGCCACTCGCACACCAATGCAGCGCAGCAGAGAGGGGAGAAACCAGCTCTCCTCAGTGTGCAGGAACACCTGCCCTCTCGGCTGCCAGCCTGAGGCAGAAGGCAATGTCTCCTGCCAGTGTCACCTCATCCAGGTGACAGTCTGGTGGGGGGAAGGCCAGCAGATGTGCAGCACCACCATGCCTGGAGCTGTGGTTACCTGCTTTGGGGTGGCACCAGTGTAGGCGGGGTGGGCACTGGTGGCTGTGCCAGGCACTGGGAGGTGCACACAGCCATGGTGGCCCATCTTCCAGCGAGATGAATTCACGCTGGGAGTGGTGCAGAGAAGGGCTATTAGCATGGTGGGGAGTGGAGGGCCTGTCTTGTAAGATGAAGCTGAATGCACTTGGCTTGTTTAGCCCAGCAAAGAAAGACAAAACAGGAATATGATTACTCTCCATAAATATATCAAGCCAGTAAACACCAGGTACAGAAAGGAACCATTTAAGCTAAAAGACTGTCCTGGCACAAGAACAAATAGGCTTAAACTGGCTAATGTAGTCTGGAAATTAGGAGACGGTTTTTAACCATGGGAAGCAGAGGAGGAAAAATACCTCACTGCTTTTCCAAATGGAGCTGGACCACCATGTGAAGGGAGCAGAAAGCCAGCTGCCTGCAACTGCAGGGGCCTGCAGGGAGTGGGAGCCAGCAGGGTCCTGCCATGCCAGGCTCCTTCCAGGATGGCTGGGTGCACAGTGCACAGCCGGCAACTTCGGAGGTCCCAGTTTCCCAAGGCAGGGAGCACTGCTCCTGTAGGCAGGGCCTGCTGACCCCTGTCTCCCCCTGTTCAGGGGCTGGCAGGCACCTGGCACTTGGGGCAGCCCCCCAAAGTGCTCGGGGTGGAAGGGGTAATGAACCAGAGGCAGCCAGCAGCGTCTACCAGCTTGGAAGGTGCCACAGGAGCAAAACCTTCCCTGATCGGAGCAGGGCAGCTCAGAGCATGTGGATTAGGGCTGGGAACCTGCTGCCATCACTGCTTGGTCTGGATTTTCACTGGGAATGGCACACAGCTGGACCACTAACTCCAGATTTTACCTCCTGCATGAAATTATTCTCAATTCCCTGTATATTCTAGGGCCTGCCTAAAGGATGGGTGAAGAATTTGCTGATGAGGACTCTAATCAGTTTTGAGAGCAGGTAATTTCTCAGCTAGAGATCATCTCCAAACAGGAAATCAGATTCAGGAGATATCTGCTTTATGCAGCACATCATGGTGGACTCAAGCAAAGCTCGTGGTAATAAGCAGAGCTGGAATAAGAAGATCATTATTAACATTATGCATTAATTACTTTACAACCCTCCTACCAGGTGTGCTTTCCTATCTCACTTATCTCTAGTACTAATGGAACAGGAATAATTCTAGACCCAATCCTGGCATCTCGGCAGGTTTTTTTGGTGATGTTTCTCCCTTCTGAAATTGGAGGAAAGATATTCCCTGCCTTCATTGTGCGTTTAGAGTTTGGCAGCGTGCCTGGGATCGTAGTAAGACACAAAAGCATCTGAAGGAAGCGGCCACTGGATGGAGCCTTAAAGGTCATAACAATTCCCGGCTCCGGTACAGATGGTGCTCACTGATGAAAAACACCAAGCGGGAAAGCAGCGGGCATCAGGGCTGCGGGATGCTGCAGAGCCCAAACCCAACGCCCTGATCCCAGCTCCAGACACCTGAGCCAGCTGCCAGCACCTCTGCCTGCTCCTGCCCCCGGGTCCTGCCCTTGCTGTGGCAGCTGTAGATTGCTAGGGGCAGGGATGCACTCACACCCCGGGATGCTCTAAAACCTCACCGAACACTTTGCTTCATTCCGGCAAGACAAACAGAGATAAAGTGACTGTGTGAAGAGAATTCCAGTTTTGATTAAAACCCACAGATCTGCAAGCCTCGGCTCCCGCTTGAATAAGGATGAGGATAATATTGGCAGGAGAAAATGAAAACATCTGATGATATCTGAAGCAGAAGTGTGGCAGGGTGTCAGCTTCGGGAAAGGGGTTCACAGCTTTCTCCTGGACAGGGTCTGGCGGGCCGAGCCCTTGGCGGCTCCACTCCCTGCAGCCCTGGGAAGGGGTAAAGCAAACTCAGCCAGTGGGATAAGAATTTTCTGGACGAGTGGACGAACGCACTCACTAAAAGGGCCCTACAGGGGGGACGAGGGCTATCACTGGGTCCAGCTGTTGGGACTCATCCTCATGGCACACCCAGCCGCCCAGGGAGTGACGGGGAGCTGCGGGGGGTGCGGTGCATCTTGGAGGGGATGTCAAACAGCGCTCCCTCTGTGCAGGCGCTCTCCCT
>VZTG01004611.1:59713-88495 GCA_013397845.1 Melanocharis versteri
CGGAGAGCGGCGGGGAGCGGGGCGAGGGAGCCCGGCCGAGCCCTCCCGAGCGGCGGAGGATGCGCCGAGCCCCGGGGAGTCGAGCCCAGCTGCAGCGCGGCGCGTCCCGCCCGGCCGCCGCCCCAGCCCGCGCAGGTAACCGCGGCGGAGGGGATCGGCGGCACCGGGGTGGGGTTTTGTTGGGGGAGAATATCCATCCCCCCGGAGGCAGCGGGGACACCCACGGTCCCTGGGGACCTGCGGCTCTGCAGCGCATCACTCGGCAAGTGAGACTTGATCCCCTCGCAGCGGGGCTGAGATGAGGGAAGGGTCCCCCCGCGGAGTGAAGGGCTCCCCCGGCGCGAAGAGCTCCGTGGGGCACGCAGAGACAGGGTCGCCGTGTTTTGGGCCCCCCCAGTGCCCCGAGGGGCTGGAGGCCCAGCTCAAAGCGACGGCAGATGCTCAGTGCCAACCTCAAAACCGCCCCGATCGAAGCTCGGCTTTGAGGTTGGATGCATCCAGCGACCTCAGGCATCTGGCGCGGGAGGTAGGCAAAGCGTGGCGTGCGGTGACAGGTTCCCATCTTGCCAGCTGCTCCCCGAAACCGGCCAACTTTGGGCTGATGCTGTGGGGCACCTGGCCCCCGTGCTGCCGGTGGGGGCAATGGGAGCCAGTCCTTGAGCTAGAGGAGATGACAAGAGTGCCTGGGACATCACAGCTGGCTCTCTAGGGACTGCTGGCTCCATGACGGATGATGCCTCAGGTTTAGCAACAACAGGGGCTCGATTTGATCCAGACACTTTGGTTCCAGCTCTCTATTCTTCAGAGGATCTGCCTGGCTAGGGAAGCTGCCTGCATGCTTCTTACATCTTGCTCCCCTGCTAAATTAGGGCAAATTGCCAAGCTGGCCCCCTGCTCCCCTGCCCATGTCTCTGTTGAGAAACTGAGTCTCATCTGATGTTCCTCGACTTGTACAGGAGCAACCCACCACAACAGCGACCCGAAGGCCCCAGGGCTCTGCTTTTATCTGCTGCACTGCTAACGGAGGAGAGAGGTTTAATTATCCTCAAGTGTCAGTTCAAGATAGATCTGCTGGGACACAGCTCTTGGCAGGTGCAAAATAACAGGACGTTTTCATGCATGGGAGGCTGAGCTGGGAACAGTTCAGTGGTTTAATTGGAAGGGTTCATATCAGGGTACAGAAAATGGGACGGTGCAGGCTCCGGCAGTGATCCCAGTGCTGCAGCTGTGGGAAGGGAAGATGGATGCCGAAGGCTAAGAACTTTCTCTGGTGCATTGTTTTGTGGGCTTGGAGCAGAGCGGGTGCTCTGGGCTGGTAGCACAACCTCAAGTCCGTGCTGTCCTCTGAGGCGCTGATGTGTTTGCAGCCTCACTTGGTTTCTCAGCTTTTCAGCTGGTTCCCCTGAGAGTCCTTGCAGGGCCACTGGGAGATGTGCCCTGTTTTATGGGGCATCCGAGAGCTGAGAATGGGTGAATTACTCCAGAACCAGGGCACTCTGGGGCTGTCTCCTAGGCATATGAGGTGGGATGGCCTCAGGGCTTATGGAACAGCTTCTTCTCCCTCCTCCTGCCAAAATCCCTGAAATGGTTTACCGGAGCTCTCAAGCATTTGAAGAGTTTCAGTTCTCTGAATCCATGGGGAAAAGTCCCTTCCCTCACAAGCAGCTGTGGCATGGGCGTTTGACTCCCAGGGGGATGTCTCCACCCTGCCTGGGCTGCAGCGCTGGATGCATGGAGCATCTGTCTCCTCATCTCCTGTCCAATCCATGCCATGATCATTGGCCCCTGGAGCCAGATTTGGATCAGAAAGCAGAGCCTCCTCCAGCTGTGGCATCCCACAACGGCCATATTGCTGCCACAAAATGAGACCTCTCTGTGTCCAGACCCTGTAATCAGCCTGGTGTGGGACACCCTAGCACGAGGCAGAAGGATGTATTTTCTTATTTTATTGTTTATCCAGATATGCTGAGCTCTTCTCTGTGCTCATTCCCAGGGGACCATGGGACAGATGTAAAGAAACAGTGCCCCCATCTCTTCTGGCTCCTTGGAGGGGACGTGGTATCGTGATTTTCTGATGAAGTCACGGTGTTGTGCTATTGTAGTTGGGTTCCTTGTTTTAGGGTCCAAGACAATGACTTAGCTGTACTTCATTTCAGTGCTGGGTGCAACAAGCCAGCCCTCATGCAGTCCCTACAAGCACGAAACAGCAGTTGGCGTTAGAGGTCTGGTGTTGGTCCTGTCTCATCTATAGCAATCATGTTCTAGCCCCCCTTGCTAATTGCGGGTGTCTTTTTCTAACACTGCGAGAGGACATTCAGTAAACACAGTGAGTTTTGTAGTTGTGCTGAGATGGTGTTTTCAGGAAGACCCAGTTATTAGATGTCATTTTGGCATCATCCCCTTCACAGCTGTGCTTGGTGAACTCTGCCATTTGCTTGTAGCCATGCTCCAGTCCTGCCAGAGTCGCATCCCTCCTTTGCAAATCTGCGTTAGTGGAACTTGTAGGTTGTTGCTTGGGTGGAAACCTTGTGGATACTCCTGGTGCTGTGACCTGCGTGGTGCTGGCCCTGATGCAGGAGTGCTGGGTATCTGGCTAGGGGTGGCTTGAGGGAAGGCAGCTCTGAGGGGAGGCTTTCTGTCCTTTGTCATAGTTAACTGTGCCTGAGTCCGACAAAGGCATTTTGGAGGTGAGACTGAGGAGCAGAGGCTCCTCCTCACTTCTCCTTGGGGGTCGAGCATCTGGGAGATGGGCTGGACCAAGTAAGAGCAGAACTCTCACTCATTTCAACTGCAACAATCTTTTGGTGCCACCTGTGAAAGGAACATATTTAGACTTGATATATATCCCCCGCCTTGACTTTGGGCTTTGGATCAAGGCGTAAGAGCTTTTGATGCTTGCACACACAATAAGGGGAAAAAAAAAATTAAAACCACAATCCTCAAAATGTTTGCAAATCCAAGAGCTTATCCTCACCCTGGGTAGGCAAAACTAACCAAGGGTAGGATCAGTAAATCACAGAATCAGCTGCTTTCATCATCAAACATGAGGGCTGGGACACAGCTAGCACAGAGGAGCATAACCACACGGAGTCCTTGGGGGGATGCTCGGGATCTGGCACCATGGATTTTTCCTTTAATACCTTTACGGTGAGCAGCTTGGCAATCAGCAGGGATCCCAGCCGTATGTGGATGGGGTTGGGCTTCAGATGGGTGTGATGAAGAAACAAAGGCTGCTTGTGGTACCGAGGGCACCCGCTGAATGAACCTCTTGCTGGGGCTCTGCGAAGGACAGTGGCTCATTCAGGACCAAATGGGCTGGGCTAATGCAAGTCCCCACCTTTGTCAAAGGGGTCTGATAACTTCAACCAATAACTGAAGTGCTGAGAAGGGAGAACACCCACACTTTTAGCCCAGGGAGGAGATTTAAGCCACGCCTGCAAAGCTGAGAACATCGTATCTGGAGATCAGCACATCAGTGCCAACAGTAATAACAGTAAAGGAGCTGGTTGTATGGCATGCCATCACTTTAGCCACTCTCCTACATCCACTTGCCACCAAAGCCCCTCTCCAGGGAGGCCAGTCCCTGCTGCTGGTGAGCAGGGGCCATCCTCTCTCTGTACTTGGCGTTGTGGGGAGGTGGAGTGACGAGGTGTGAAGGGATCAGGCTGTCGTGGCACTTTGGCATCAGTGGTGCACCATGCCCCGAGGCAGCCACTGCTGGAGCTGACTGTGGGGTGTGTGTAGCAGCAGTGGGGAGAAGATGGGCTGGCATCTGGCCTTCAGATCTCTCCTTCTGCCACACTGAAAGCAAACTCAGAGCCAGAAGTAGGGCAGGTGGCATCTCCCTCACTGGCGCTTGTGTTGAGCCAGGCTGGTGTATGCTCCATGGGCAGCAGCGAGCCCAGGTTGCCCTGGGGCAAAGTGCCAGTGGACCAGGACCACATCTCTTGGAAAAGTCAGCAGGGACTCAGAAACCCAGCCCACAGGGAGCACTGCAAGGCTGAAGGTTTTTTCCCAGTGTGTTTGGACCTGGGACATCAGCTGGAGTGAAAGCATCGCCTGAGCACCCCAGTGGTGTCAGAGTCTGGGGTCAGGCCAGTCCATCTGGAGTTTCATGGCATTATCTCTTAAATGCCTTTAACGACAATAGGATGGCCTGACTGATTGGATTGTGCTCTGTAATGAATTAGCTGGGTGCACCGTATGGGAAGCAGCATCAGTGGGAAGAGAGGGGGGAATCTGCCAGCAAGAGCTGTTAAGCTTCAAGTGTCCGTGTCTCGTTAAACCAGCCTGGTGCAGCGTTAGTCCCTAGGCACAGGGGGTTAGTTCCAGGGTCCTGGCCCTTTTCCACAAAAGCAAGTGCTGTTTTGCTGCCTGACCATTCCCCTAGAGCCTGTGTCCTGAGAGCCCCAACCAACTTGCCTGGCCTCGGGGACCACTAGGAGGGAAGAGCTTGTTCGGGCTGGGATGTTTTGAGGGTGGTGAGGGGATACCCCCTCCTGCCAGGGTGACAGATCGTGCAAGGACTGTAGGATGGCTCCAGGGGTTAGGGGCTGCTGGGCATGGCTGGCAGAAGTCCCACTGCTCTTCCTTCCCGCACCGGAGCCGATGGGCTTCTCCCCACTGCCCTCCTGCTCCCAAACCTGCTGTGCATCTGCTCGGCTGCTTTGTCTACTTTTGTAGCATCCATTTGTGCCTTTAAACAGACAGCATCCCCCTTAGGGTGGGTTTTTTCCTTTGTGTTTACTGTGGGGATTAATCAGGACCTGCAGTGTAAGGGAAACCTGCAACGGCTCCTTGTTTACTGTTTGATTTGGGAAATGCTGCTGGGCTGGGCTCACATTTCAGGTCTGTGCTGTTTTTTAAGGGGTGCATTTTGGGAGTGTTGTGGGAAGAGGGGGTGTCCCTGTCTGCCCTGGGCAGGGTCTCTCCTGGGCATGGCATCCTTTGGGCTTGGGGTCGCTCCCTCCCTCTCTGGGTCCTGTATGGGTGGGGGAGAGAGGGCTCTTCTCGGGGTGCCTCCCCTGTGAGGTGAGAGCTGTTTTCTGCTCAGGTGCCCCCACCGATCCATCCAGCACCCATGGGTCTGTCTGCAGCTCCCAGGTTCCTCCAGCGTCCATTTGGAATGTGGTGAGCTGGGATGTTTGCTGCCAACAGGCACCTCTGTGCTCTTGTAAAATTTCAAGCTGGCTTGTGATGGGGAAACTGAACTTTGCCTGTAAGTGCCTGTTAAAAATGGTCCCTTCACCTGTGTTTGGGGGTCTGGGATGGGCTGTCCCCCTCCTCGATGCTGCAAGGAGGTGAGTGTGGAGGAGGGCAGTGTGAAACTCCAGAGGGTTGTTGTTGCCGCCAAGCTGGAGAAGAGTTGTAATGCCCTCTGCTCCAATGGCTGATAAATCTTGGAGGAAAAAAACAAAGAAAAACCAACAAAAAAAAGTCATGTGCCTGCTCAGCTTAACCCGCAAAGGAAAACCATGTCATTTTAAAAAGAAAAGCTGTTAAAAATAGAATTTTTAGCAGAGAATGACACTCAGAGGAGTCAATGAGCTCCATTTCAAGAGCTGGGAAACAAAACGCTCCAGGGGCTGTGAAAGGAAGTCTTGCCTTTTCCAACTCCCTGAGTGTCAGGTGTGGCTCCTCAAGCTTGTTGTTTTCCATCTGGCTGTGCCAGATCCAGCCAGGCTGTGGTGGTCGCTGGCTGCTCCCGGCTGTCGCTGCTTGCTGGAAGTGGGGAATTCACTATCTTGGGAAGGGGAGAAGCTGTGACTCCGACTTGTATTACATCTTGCCTTGGGTTTCCCACTCGCCAACAGGGCTGAAGGGGAGGTGGTGGGCCCCACGGAGCATCCCTTCTTTATTAATTTAATTTTTAATTGGCTAAGGAGCCCTCTCATTTGCTTCGGTTCTGACTAATGAGACGCGCCTCGCTTTGACAGCGTGTCACAAGCAATAAATTTCTCAGGAGCTTCTGGGCTGCACGGATGCCCTCATGCTCTCGCCTGGCTCACCCTCCTCCACATCACCCTGTGCTGCTGCCCCAGCCCGGCCCTGGAGCATCATCCCAGCGAAGGAGAGGAGGGTCAGGATGAAGAGGTCTGGGTGTGAAATTGGCGGTCTCTTTGGGCTGGCCTCAAGGCTGGGGATTTGGGGGCTTCCTGTATTGTTAGTCTGGGCTGGAAATCGGAAAGTAGAAATCGCCAAGGACCCAGACAAGCTGTTGTTTAGCAGCCATGATCTCTGTTGTGTTTTCCCAAAGATCTCAGCTGTGCCTTGGGGTGTGAGCACTGTTCCAGGCTCCAGCTAATCTCACCAGGGGCTTGGGCTGGCTGGCAGCGAACCAGCACGCCAGTGAAGATCCTACGGATGACTTTCATTCCCATAAAAAATGCATTTTTTTATTGGAAGGTTTTGCAGGAGCATGTCTCCTTTGGTGAGGAAAGAAGGGGATGGTCTCCAATAGGAAGATCTAGATGGATCCATGATTTTCAAGGCATTTCCCATGGGGCTGTACCAAAAGGGGCCTGGTTGCTGCAGGGGGGTGCAGAGATGAAATTCTCCTTCTTTGCCGTCCTGCTGTGGTTGGGATGTGGGGTGCAGTCCTCCCAGGATCCTTGCTCTGGAGCATCCTTGTGTGATTAGGAGCATATAGTGTAGGCCTTGTGTGATGCTGAGATGAGGAGAAGGGTCATGGGTGAGAGACCTGGGGCAGAGATGCTCAGCCACATCTGACCAGAGCAGAAGGGGTTGGACGCTGCTTTGTTTGAGGGCGTGGACGCCTTGGTGCTGTTTGTCACCTCTTGCTGGGTGACACTAACCTTCACTCTCTTGGAGTCATTAAGGGACTGCTTGAGGTTTCAAATCATTGATGGGAAGCACCAACTATTAGCACTTCTTCTCTTTGTATTCGTGATGGATTCTCTTTAGGCGTTACTCTTAGTGGCTCTCCACTGTTAGCTTTTGTTTTCTCCTCAATAGCTTGTCTAATAAACGCCATTATCTTGGGCACAAATCTACTTCATGTCTCAATTCCACTTGGCGAGAGTGTGTAATAACAGCTGAACAACATCCTTTGAAAAGGGACTCTGTCACCAGCAGCCCTGGATGCCACTTCTCCGCTTCCCACACTTGTCCCCAGAGCAGATAAAGACAAGGGGAAGGCGCGTGGCCAGAAAGCAAAAGGGACATTGTCCTGATAAATTGGATGTCTGAGCAGTGCCGGCAGCAGTCAGTGCAGCAGCTCTGGGGATCAGGACAGCTCGGGCCCTGCCACCTTGGTCATTAGAGGAGATGTGCTTATGGCCTGGGATCCTTCCTAATTCCAGCAGATTAGAGGAGAAGGGTGGTGGTGAAAGGTGACGGCTTGCAGGGATGATCAGGAGTATTTCTTACAGCTTGAAGGAGCTTCTTATCTGTGGCCAAAACAAGCTGTTGCCTCCCAGTCTGAATCTGGTCCTGAAAAGGCTTTAACTGGAAGCAGCTGGGTGCTTACTGGGTTTTGGGTCAGCCTGCAGGTTTTGGGTCTGTGAGGGGAAGTATTAAGGCAGCTCCGTGTTTTGGTTGAGGGCAGCACGTTCCCAACCCATGGGGACCTGACCCTGATGTCACTGCAGTGACTTTTGTTACTGTCCCTGCTGCATGGGCAGATGAAACGGAGGGTGAGCAGTGTCTTAATTAGAACAAACTCTATTTATTTCTGCTGGACGAGGCTGCGCTCAGCTCCTGTGTTTTCAGAGCTTCCCAAAGAGGATTTCCCATGCTCAGGGGGAAGGGGACCACTGGTAGGAGCAAGCTGCCCCACCTCCTCTCAGTTGTCCCATTGCTGGGATGTCTGGCTGCTTCCAGTATCTGTCCCCTCCCTGAGTTATTAATACTTTATCCTCTCAGTGCCTACTGCATCAAATATTTTTTTTTTAGATGGCATTTTCTTTTTCTGTTTTTCCCTGACTTGGTTCTTGTATTTCAAAACACGCCCGCCACGCGCGTAGCGCTCAGACATGCTCTCGGCTTCCCCCCAAATGTAATTGCTTTAAAACTGCAGATAGTTGGCAAAAGCAATTTTCTCTCCATTACGGAAGACTCCAGCTCCTCTCATCCTTCATGCAAGTCACTCTCCCCCAGCCCTGCCTTCTCTCTGCCACTGTGCAATGCTCAGCGCTGGGGCTTGTGGTACCTCTGCTTTCCCAAATGAAGCTCTCGCTTTTCCAGGCTCGAGTGGTGCACGGTGGGGACCTCTCTGGGGAGAAAAAGTGGCTTCTACCACAGCTTCTGCTGAGCAAGGGCAATGCTCGCTGGCAGCAAAGCCCTTCCCTTGGTGGGATGGGTACCTGTGCCAGGCACGTGTTCACCGCGGTTTTGCAGCTCCACCATGCGCACATTTAACATGCTCTTTCTGTCCGCAGGACGTGTTGGGCTTTGAAAGACATTAATGATGGAAAATAAATTGGAATCCGAGAGAAATAATCTTTAGGCATTCTCTGTAGGCCTTGTCTTGCCTGGCCTTCCTCAGCCATGTTGAAGGCTGTGGCTGGAGGGGAATATAAATGATGAGGAGCCCCAGGTCTCTCTGTTCTGTTGTGCTGCCTTGTGCTCAGTGGATCTTGCTGCAGGGAGCCTGTTCGCTCACTGGTGCTGCTAAACCCAAGAGGGGCTGGAGAGCGTGGAAGTCATGAGGGGTTGCTGGACCTTCCTGGAGGACTTGCAGTCCTGAGTTAAAGGAGGTTGAGGCACACCAGGTCTTCTGAGGGTCTGTGCCCTGCTTGGGGGGTTTTAGTGTCACTCTGGCATGGGGTGGCAGCTATCTTTGCTTCTGCACCAACCTGCCCCGGGGAACCACGCCTTGGTGTCAGCTGCCCACGCTGCAGATGGAGTTAGGTCCCAGGTAAACAAACCTGAACGTGCTCCATGCACACTATGGCTGCAGCGTTCCCTTCCCTGTGCTCAGACCCTCTAAGGTGCTGATCTCCTGCTTGGAGGGGGAGATGTGATCCCCCCAGGACCACCACTCGCAGCAGGCAGGGATTGTGCTGGTCATCACCCCTGAGATGTCCCTACTGAGGTCAGCAGCATCTCCAGAAGCACCCAGAAATGTCTTGTCTGGGCACCCTCACAGCAGGAGAGGATGCAGTGGCTTTGTCAGCATCAATGCTTTTGGTCCCTGGAGGAGAGCCAATGTGCCATAAAACCTGCTCATTTCTCCTGCCCTGCTCCTGCAAAGTGAGCGTGGAGCTGGCATGGACTGGGAGTCCACAGGGAGCCATAGCTCACACTGGCCTCTGGCGGGAGGCTGTTAAAGCACCACTGCCTGTCTTAGCCGGCCCCTGGGCTGCTCTTGGACATGAACCAGCCTTGTAATGAAAGCTTTCCCTATGTCTGTTTGTCTTCTGAGCATCAGTTTAATGTCTGAAAAATCCTGTTGCAGCGGAGCCCGGAGCACTTCAAAGATGCTGCAGGAGAGGAGGGGGCTCTGTAGGGACCCTGCCTACGCCGGGTGTGGAGAGAAACCTGACCAGCCGCCACAGCCAGCTTCCTATTTCCAAGGGATTTGGCTTGGTGTGTTGAGGGAGACATTGGGCTTTGCTCCCACAGCACAGATCCATCGCTGTGAGAGCCTGGCACGGTACATACCATGTCCTCCCAGCCTTGGATGTTTGGAGATGCCTAGATGAAGAGCTGAGGGTTTGGGTGGGGAGGGTTCACAGGCTGAAACCTGCTGTAGTTGTCACTTTAGCATGTTGAGTGGTGCTTGTGCACCCCTCTCTTAGGGGATGATGCTGGTGGCTTCCACTTCTCACTAGGATGGAGTCAAGGCTGTCTGGCTGCTCCAAGGTGCTCCACAGCTCCCCAAAGTGGCACTTCTTGCAGTGGTATCCTCCCAGTCATGCAGTTCTGTGTTGTCTTAATGGTGTCAGGCTCTGAATGAGCTCGGGCAATTTGCTTTATAAAGCAATGCACTAAATATGTCAACACTCAGTGCATGTTTTTAATATAATATTTCAGATTGTTTTGAAAGAAGCCAAGATCCTGCTTTCCCTCTTCATTAGGAACATTTTATGTGAAAGAGATGAACAATAGAGAGAGTTTGCCAGAGAGAAAGCTTTCCCAAGTATTTGTTGCTGCTGAGAAATCAGCTGCTTTTTACAAAAAAACCCTCAATGCATAACTATCAGGGCAATTAAGCAGCTTGTAAGCTGCCAAGGAAGGTTGTAGAATTGGCTTTGCTGGAGATGTTGGAGGCCAGGCTTGACTGTAGCCATTGGGTGTGCTTTAGGCACAGTAAATCTCAGTTTCCAAAGTGGGAATGGACTAAATGACCCACCAGTAGCCCGTGGCCTCCTGGGAGTTTCAGACAGACAGTCTGAGCTGCTCTGGCATGAGCAATTCCAGGCTGATGGAGTGAGAGGGTTTGTGAATCTCATGCTGTTTCAGCCCAGAACTGATGTCTTTGGCTTTTAACTCACTTCCCGGCAGGACCAGGGGTGGGTTCTGTCCTGGTCTCCAGCTGGGAGACTTGGTTGCCTGCCATGGAAAGGGTAAGACCTTCTGCCTGCCTGGTTGCAAAGCTCTGTTCTGGCTGGCACTACTCCAAAGAAAAGAAACCCAAAAAATCCCACTGCAGTACTTTCATCAGGGAAACTGGGTTCCTGTCTGTTCTCCAAAGAGTTTCTCTTTCATCACAAGTTAGAGGAAACTTAGAGGGAACTGGAAACTTCCCTCTTCAATGAGGACAGACCTGGAGAGATGATGGGAGGAAGCTGTTTCCAAAGCCCCTGCCAGCCCTAGCTCTCTTTCCATCAGGCCTCCTCAGCTGAGGTCCCAAGAGGTGTTCTGAGATGACTTCCTCATGAAAGGGAGGGTAGCCAAGAGCCTGGAGCCTTCCCATCATGGAAAAGCCTGTCTGAAAGGCAGGGAGCCCCAGCCTCATTAGCTGAGGTGGTCAGCACTGGGAAAGTGGACCCTGGAGAGGGATTTGAACAAAGAGGGCAATCCTACAGCCAGAATCAGCCCAGGAGAAATGCTCCAGAGGGCAGACTCTGCAGATGTTGGCATGACAGCTGGCTGTGCCAGGATGTGGGCTGGGGTGGGATGCTCTGACCCAGGGCAGGGGGAGCTGGCTGGGTGGCTCCGAGGTGAGACCTGGCGTTTTGTGCGTGTGCTCACTGCAAGATGCTGCTGGGCCAGGGGAGAGGGTCCTTGGGGATGCTGCTGCCCTCCTGCACCCAGGACAGGCAGGATCAGGTTTTTCTTCACCTCCTGGTAATCCTGTACTCAAATATTCTTCCTGCAGATCTGCTTTTTATCTTTCTTTTTTTTTTTTTTTTACCACTCCTAAATGGAGTGTTTAAGCCTATTCTTTTGTTTTCTGTGAAAGGAGCAGTAAATCCTTTATCCTGCCTGGCTATTTCTGGGTGCGTATTTTCTCATTGTGCTCCAGCTTGTCAGCTGTGTCAAAGCCTGGAAACCTTGGCCTCTGTTGGACTTCAGACTTGGATTTCTGTTGGATTTCTCTGTATTTAACAACACAGGCTCCCTTGGACTAACAGTTCTTTTTTCTCTCCTTGGTGTTTTTTTTTCTTTCTTTTCCCCAAAAAATACGTGGTTAAAAAAATCCCTGACAAGAGGGAGCGAGCAGAGTGGTTGTTGGGTTCATTCCCAGCACATCCTGCCAGTGCTGGCAAGGAGCCACAGCCGGCATGTCCTCCTGTCCCCCCGTGCCTCTGGGGTGCCAGGGCTGCCCAGGGAAGGGGAACCCCCCTGGGGGAGGGAGCTTTCCAGAGATTAGCTTGGGATCCGCGGGTGCCTAATGCTCAGGCATGGATGTGATGAGCACAAAGGCAGGATTTCGGCGGGATTAGCCGGGGGAGAGGCGGATGGATGGCTGCCTCTGTGCCGGGGCCGTGTGCCAGCTCTGGCTGCCGTGCCCACTCCTGGGAGCAAGTGTGGGGTGTCTCCCTGAGGGGATCTGATGGAGTGACAGCCAGTCAGCCATCCCTGTGGCTGGAGAGAGGAACAATGGGCTGTGGCACTGATGGCAGCAGGAGGGACCGAGGATGGTGGTGAGTGAACTGCAGCCCACTCCATGCCCCGGCAGTGGTGGCAGCAGCCTCAGGAAGCCGAGGGAGGCTGTAGAATTGGCTTTGCTGGAGATGTTGGAGGCCAGGCTTGACCACTGGGCATGCTTTAGGCACAGTAAATTCCAGTTCCCAAAGGGGGAATGGACTAAATGACCCACCAGCAGCTGCTGGCCTCCTGGAAGTTTCAGAAATATGGTCTGAGCTGTGCTGGCATGAGCAATTCCAGGCTGGAAGAGTGAGAGGGGTTGTGAATCTCATACTGTTTCAGGCCAGAATTGATGGCTTTGGCTTTTAACTCACTTCCCAGCAGGACCAGGGATGAGTTCTGCTCTGGTCTCCAGCTGGGAGCCCAGCAGCCAGTGGCCCACATTCCCTGGGGTCAGCTCCACCATCTGTGCTGGTGCTCCATGAATGCCATGGCAGCTCACCACACCAGGCAGCATGGGCGTTTGTGTGAGAACAAAAGAATAAACAATGGAAACTGTGATTAATTAGTGCAGCTAATTAGCAATGTGCTTGGCCTGGGCTGGAACTTGGTGAGGTGCCAAAATCAGAGGAGAAGCCACCAGAGAAACTGATTTGAACCGCTTTGGGGAGGGAGCAGGGAAGGGGAGGGGATGCTTTCCCTGCACCTCGTTGCAACTTGCCACACAGAGAGGTCGGACGGGGGCTGTCACTGCCCTTACACCCTGCAGGTGCTGCTGTCGCCATCCCCAGCAGCATCCTCCCATTCCCTGGTGCTGCCTGCGCTGAGAGATCACCTCCCTAGCCACAATCAGCATCAGGAGTTGGGTGTTACACCAGTGCTGCAGATGTTAATTAATGAGCCCTCGTTAGGGTCGGTGGGGTTGCCTTCCCCATGGAATAGGATCCTGCTTGCTCGTCTTCCCCTACACCGTACAGCCGCCTTTTTCTTTGCTCTCCATTTGCAAATTAGCGCAAGGACCACGATCAGCAAACAAATTTGCAGCGAGCTCATGGCGGGCTTGGAGATTTGGAAGAATCCTTGGCAAATATTTGCCAGACTCCACCGCAAACCTCATGAATACTTTTCACGACAGAGAGATGCTGAGCTTAGCTGGCAACTTGGGGTAGGACGGCAGACCTCAGGTAGGGGATGGCTGCTACAAAACACCTGAGCTAAGAGGTGTTTTTAAACTTGCTCCCACCCCTCACGCGGTGCGGTGTGGAGATGGGTGGAGAGGGGATACAAGTGCCCGCCGTGTTGGGATGCAGATGGCAGTCAGGTTGGATGGCGCACGTGGGTGTGAGAGCGAGCGCGGGGCGCTGGGCACCGCCACGCCGGGACACCGCCACGCCGGGACACCGGGACATCGCGCCCACACGTCAGCGCGGCTCCCGCGGGCTGCGGGACGGGGTGGGGAACGGGCGAGCACCCCCACACCCGCGTTTCCCCTCCGCGGGGCGCGGGGTGGGTGTGGGAAGGGCCCCCGGGGGTCCCCTCGGGGAGGGCGCGGGGCCGCGGTGGCTTTGCTGTCGCCGGTGGCTGGGTGGGCGGAGGCGGCGGGGCTGGGTTTGGCCCCCGCGGCCCCAAGTTTGGGCCGGGCTGCCGCTGAGCCTCCCGGAGCTGCGGGGGATGGCGGGGCCTGCGGGCTCGGGGGAGCTCCGCTCCGTTGTGCCCGACCCCCGCCCCGGCGTTGTTCACCTCCATGGTGGCGGGGTGGGGGTTATTTTATTGTATTTTCAGTAATACCGTCATTTGGGAGATGTGTAATAGTGCTTTTAATAATTCTTAAGGGTCTGTTTTAATTCGGGGGCTTGGACTAGATGATCTCTGAAGGTCCCTTCCAACCCTGACAGTTCTGTGACTGCAGCCGTGGCAGGATCACATTATTGCCATTAAAAGGTGGCTGCGCCGAAATGCCATTTGCTCAGCGAGGTCTGAAGCAGTGCCCTTTGGAGTAATTGGGAGACGTGGCCTCTTTTTTGAGGACAGGACAGTCTATTTTTCAAGGTGCCATCGCATTATTATTAATTTGTTAAACACTGACTGCTCAAAACTGTTTGTGACGCAAAAAGAGGATGTGAGTTCTGCCTTGGGGACCTCACCACTAAATAAATGTATTAAATCAAGCTCTTGCTGGAGAAGGGAGTGCTGCGTTGAGGGTGAAGCTGGTTAGAGAATGGGTGGATGTACCACCTCTATCTGCAGAGGGTCTTGCTTCCCTTTCAGTTTGGAATTTGGGAGGAGTGATCACAGATCACTGGGTCGAGGGCCTGCTTTCTCTTAGCCTTTTCGAGGTGCCAGTGGAACCCCTTGACTTGTGAGCAATGGAGAGAGCTTCCCTGGCCTTGTGAGACCCCTGGCTGGGCTTGTTGGGCTGGGGGGTCCTTCCCTTGCATGTTCATGGTTGTGTGCATCAGCATGGGCCAGGGCCTGCTTGCCCAGGTGGGCTTGTGCCTTCTCTCCTTCCTCATTAGTGGTGCTGGAAGCATAGAACACCCTCTGGGAAACTGCTCCCAGGAATCACCCTGTGCCTGGCAAGAGCCCCTCGGGGGGTACTGGACATCTTCAGGTATCCACATCTGCTTAGTGTCCCGATCTAAGCAGATCCCACTGGTTTCCTCTCCTTGATGATGTGGAGGAGGGGACATAAGAGCAATACAGAAAAATATCAATATCTTAAGTTCTTCGCCTTTCTAACTTTCAAGTCAGTCTTTCTGTGGGATTGGGTTTGCTTGGTGTGTGCTCGAGGCCGCATGTTTCCAGACTGACATCTCCTGTGCCTTCCCACCCACAGCCCCCTGTGCCTGGGAGCCATGAGCTTCCCTCAGCGCCTGCAGAGCCGCCGGAGCAGCCCCCCAGCCACAGCCCCCCAGCTCTCCTAGGCGTCCCTGCTCCCCTGGAAGGTGCTCATCACTGGCGAGGAGAACTGGCTGCGCCTGCGCCCAGCCTCCTGCATCCCTCCTGAGGTAAGGATGTCTGTGAAAAGCAAAGGCAACCCAATTTCACTTGGCAAATTCAAGTGAAATCAGGTTGTTTCTTGTGTCGTTGCATCTCCTACCTGCTCCTCTCCCCCTTTTCTTGCTGGAAGGAAAGGTGCTGGCTTGTGGATGAGAACTTCTCTTGCGATTAAAAGGTGATTTTGAAGGCGGGGTAGCTGCTGGTGAAACCTGTTGCTTGCAGACTGTATCCCATTGGAATTTGCTTGTAGTTTTAGAAACTACTCTGCTGCTGCAAGGAGCCAGGCTTGGGTGGGACTGGCGCCTTGTGACTGCCTCTGCTTCCCTGATGTACTTCTGAGGATAATTGTCTATAATTTGCCTCTTAACGATGCTCTGGAGGCTTCCCAAGCACGAGCTGCCTTTCCTCCCAACTGTAAAAGGCCTTTGGGGTATTGGAGGCTTCCTGTGATGGGAGAGTAAGGGATGGCTGGGGGAGGGCATTTGGGAGGGGGCCAAGTCCCTGTCCCAGGGAAACACTCTCGTCTGCTCCTTGCACTTGGCAGTAGCGTTTTTTTAAGGTTAAAATGTAGAGCTCGGCTTGTGGGGAGTGAGCAGGGGCTGGGGCTGATGTGGCCTAGCTGCCCTCCTGATGGGTGCAAAATCAGTATTCATGGCTGAGGAATGGAAATCGGGATTAGAAACCAAAAACCTGATTTCTGGGATGGTTTTGGAGCTTGAGATTTTTGGGGCCTCTTGTTTTCAAGCTTGTCCATGCAAACAGAGATGTCAGCAGTGTGCAGTGGCATATGAGAATAGCAGCTTCTCCACGTGTGGTCCCCAGGGCAGGGCAGCTGGGGCCTGGAGAAAGATGAGGATGCCACCAGCCTGTCACAGGATGGACATGGGCATGAGACTCCTGTTTTGCGAGGTCTGTGAGAAGGTCGCAGTGGACCCAGAGGGCTGAAAACGCGAGTCAGAGCTGTGATCTGGCTTGTCCTGGTTCACTTTGGGAGCTCCCTACCTGGAGCTGGGATGCTCCAGCTGGGAAGCAGGAGCCAGTTAGCCCTGGGAAGACTGACATCCTCAGGCTGTAAATATCCAGCCAGCTCTGATCCTCCCAGTAGCTCCATCACTGCTGTTTTCCTAGGAGTTATTTGACTCTTTGTGTTGCACTTCTCAGACAAATGGCTTTTAAATAAAACCTCTGCTAACTCGTTAGGCCTCCTGTCCAGGTCACTTCCTGCATGGGTGATTTATAGGGCTGCTTTTAACATTTTATTAACTTTAAATCGCCAGGGCCAGTCAATCAGAGCCTATCCCATTAGCTGTGGTGAGTGGCTGCCCGGGGCATCAGGCTCTCCTGCTGCCTCCATCGCTTCTGGAGAGGCTGCGATGCTCTGAGACCGACCATGGTGAGAGATGGGAAAGAACAGGAGGAGAATTTAGATAAGGAGGAATAGATCTGGGATGGATAAGTGAATGCATAAGGGTTAAGGAGATAATGGAGCTTGTGATCATATCTGGGAAGGTGGCTTATCTCCTGCTGTTGGTACGTGATTTCTCGGCTGCATCTCCCGCAGTGTGTGCTGAACCGTGTGGTGATGGGAGAGGTGCGTCAGGGCTTGGTAAAGAGGTGGCTGCTCCAGACTCATCCCAGCAAGGCATCACAGCTGGAGCATCCCTGGGTAGGATGTGCCTGTGTTAAACCCCTCCTGTGACAGTGCCAGAGACAGAGCCTTCCTGCTTGCCTAGTGCATCTGCAAGTCCCTTTAGCTCCTGGCATACCATCTGATCCATTGGGCTGCCTTCAGCCCAGTTCCCTGCCATCTCAAACTCTCCTCTACATCTTTTTCCCCCTTGGAGCAGAGCAGAGCCAAGCCCTGCAGCCCTGGCGCTATGGTGAGTTGGGGCTGAGCAGGCACAGACCACTGCAGCTGGGAAGTCCAAAGGAGATGGAGATTGTAAGTGATGTGAGGCTGCGGCGGTAGCTTTGATTATCTCTGGTTTAGTTGCTTCTCTCCCCACGATGCCCTGTCTTTGTTCCACCCGTGCTCAGAGATGTTATTCAGTGGAGTTTTCCAGCTCTTGGTAACGGAGAAAAAAAAACCTGAACTCCTGCACAACCAGAGCTAATGAGCTCTCTCTGGAAATAAAAGCATCCTAAGGACAGCTTTGCGATACAGAACATCCCGTTCTCTGTGGCTGCTCTGGCCACTGCCTCCGAGTGATGGCCCAGCACAGGGCTGTTGGGAGCTGAGCAGAGCTGTCACCTCCCATCCTTCCCCCCAGCCATCGTTCATGTGAGGCATGGAGAAAGCTGAGCCATGGTTTGCTCCTCGGGCGGAGCTCTGCTGTGGGGACAGGGATTTGGGAACATTTGTCCAGTGCTGTGATGCAGAGCCCATCACCTTGTACATACTCGCAGGACAGGGCAGGGAGGGGTCACATGTCCCCACAGGTCAGGACCAGCTCGTACTGGCTTGGAAAGGGATTTGGGGAGCAGCCTGGCTCCCATCCCTGGCTGGAGTGGAGAGGTGTAAGAAGGTGGGCTCACTGCAGCCCCATGTGCCTGAGGGAACGCAGACCTGCAGTCCCCGAGGGCTGTTGGGGTTGTCAGGCATCCGGCCGGGAGAGAATTTGTCTTGCAGCAAAGCCGACATCTGAAAGCCATCGCTTCTGATGTGCCCATGATTTGCTGAAACCGGTGTCTCCTTTGTCATTTTTCTGTCTCTGTCTCAAATCCCAGAGCAAAGACAGAGAACTTGCTCGCAGAGACAAGCAGGGCTTTTTTCCCTCCACCTTTAAATATTTATTCTTAGCTCTCAAGATACACATGCTGTGATCTCTGGGGCCTGCCTGTGTGCTGGCAGTGTCTCCTGCCTGGCAGGGCGGGGCTGGCTGCCCTTCCCTCTGGGAGCACAGGCAGAGCCTACTCCCCCTCCTGCTGCCCTGTGCTGGGTCCCAGAGGAGTGACATGAGGTGTTCACCTCTTCCTACGCATCCTCCCATGGGAACAAACTCAAGACCCACAAAATGCTGTCCAAAGAAGGTGTGGGGGTTGTGAGCTGCCTTTTTGGGGCTGAGAAAGAGGTAAAAGCAGTCTGGTCCATCTGGCATGCTCTGTGGCTGGGGTGGCACATCCCAAATGGCACCCACCCCTCTGTCCCCGGCCTGACTTCGCCTGTCCCTGTCAGCACACAGAGCTGCTGCTGGAGGCTTTCCTTTTCCTCCCTGCAGCTTGTGCAGGGCTCTCAAGGTCACAAAGGTAACTGGAGCAACCCTGCCAGCCTTGGTGCTGTGCTCAGCTGTGGCTTTGGGCCCCCTTCCCTCCTTTTCTCCACTCTTGCTCTACTTCTCCGAGGCTTCCTGGTGCTGCTGCTTGGGTACACAGATTGCAGGAAGAGCAGCCCCATGCCACTGGGATGCATGTGCCTGGCATACCAATGAGGAGCCAGGCTGGCGCTGGCGGCTCAGCCTGGGATGTGCCAAAGCAGAGCCACACTGCAGGCACTGTCCCATGGTTCCCTTCAAAACAGGAGATGCAATCCCATCTGGCTGCAACTGCCACCTTCCAAGCATTTTTCCTGGAAGCTGGCTCTCCTGCAGAGCTGTCGCACCCCTGCCCCTGCTATGGGCTCCTCTGGACCCAAGGGAGAGGGGATTTTGCATCTGCTTCCAGTAGCTGGAGTATGGTGATGTTAGACTCCTAGGAAAGAAGCCAGGAGCTGGTTTCTCAGCAGCTCTGCAAGGGAGGAGGGGATGGCTGCCTTTGCAGGTGAGCACACAAATCGCTACCTCTGCCTCCAGCTGCCGCAGCCCAGGCATCCTGCTCAGCAGCTGGCACTCATCAACACAGAGGCTTGTCCCCAACTGCCCCTGGCAGTGCCAGCCACGGGCTTCCCGGGACCTCTATGGGTGTGGGCACCGATGCAGAAAGAAAATCCTTTGCAGAGGCCTGGGATTGGATGGCAGGTGCAGGTCTACCAGGAGGTGCCTTGAAACCAGCATGTAGCCAAAGGCAAGAGGAGGCAGAGGAGACAATAGCTGATGTAGTGGGATTTTTTTGTTGCTGTTTTTGAGGAGAAATAAATTAAAGCCAGCTCACTGGTACAGTACTAGCACTGGAGAACTGAGCTCCAGTCAGCTGCAAAGTGATGAGGTTGGGACCGTGGTGGTGGTTTCCTGGGCTGCTTTTCCCACCCCTGCCTGCCCTCTGCCTGCACCGACCGTGGGCTGGCAGCAGCACCAGCCCTCTCAACTCTTGCTGAATGTCTGAACAGAATGGCCTCATTAGCAGGGAAAGTTTCCCCAAGATAAGTTACTGCTGCTGTAAGAAGTGCAATTATCTCTCTTTTCTGCTCTCGCAGCCATGGGCATTGAAGTTCCTTGCTCTTACACCATGTCATGGCTGAGCTCTTGTGCACAGGAGGGTGCCGCCAGGAGAAAGAAATTATAACAAGGACATTTTTTGGAAAGAAAAAGAGATTTTTTCATTATGGATTTGTTACCGCTTGGTTGTCTCACTGGGTCAGAGCTGCTGTGCCCATGCAGAGTGATGCCAGCCCTTGCCTCCCCTTCCGGGGGAAGGTTGGGATAGTGGCAGAGAGTGTTTTTTAGGGAAGGCAGAGGGCCTGTGATGTGTGTATGTCAGCTCCTACTCTGCCTGTGCCCCTGCCTCCTCCTGGTGTCACCCCTTGCCCAGGGCTGCAACACCCTAGGGCTCCTCAGCTCCAGCGGGATTATTCACTGAGCAACACCTTTGCAGGAACAGCCCATGCCAGAAATGTATCTCAGGAGTGAAAATCTGCTGTCTGAGGCTTGTAGGAAATATTCCTTCAAGATACAAGCTTTTTCAGTCATTGGTCATTTGACCTAACAAAACTGCGTGTCACTCCGTGAGCCATGGGGAAGGCTCCTAGAGCACATGCAGAGGATGTCTGCAGCTGGATGTTGTAACAACTTAGTAGTGAATGGTTGGGATAAGTCATATTTCATAAAATCGGCCAGGAAAAAGATTGGTGATTAATTCTTTTTGATAAACAATGGTGAGTAGTGTGGCTTGGTTTGAGCCAGACTGACTTTTACAGTGATTCATGGATTTTTCCACAGGAAAAATCCCCTTTATGGTGATTGCTGGTGTGTGGGGTGCCTGCTTGCCTTCATGAGTAATTCCCCCCAGCTCCGAAAGCACCAGGGTGTGGAAAAACGATGAACTTCTCTGCAGGAGCTGAGAGGGAGGAAGGGCGTGCGTGGCTCCACCGCTGCAGCCAATGGCTGTGTCCCTTCAAAGAGCATTGGAGGACGTGGGAGAGTGGGAATTCCACTGCCAGAAGTGCTGAAGGAGGTGAATCTTACGGAAAAATGAGTGGAGCTGAGATGTCCGTGTGTGGTGTTCTGGGCTGGCCACGTGAGGTCAGTTGAGACCGGCTAATGGTCCTGTTTGCACCATTCCCCACTCCTCTGGCAAACCAAACACCTGAGCAGAAGAGCATCCCAGCATCCCATCCCTAGTTAAACTGGTTTTCCTTCCATTCCAGCCCCTCGTGCTGGAAGCCGGCCAGCCTCCGTGGCCCGTCGTGCGGCTGCGATTCGTGGCTCTGGGGCGGGAGCGTGCGCAGGGGGCGGCGGCGTGCGGCCGGGGGTGTGGAGTGTGTCTGTGTGATGCTGCTTTTTAAAGCCCGCCGAGGTGGGATGGGGAAATGCCGGGCGAGGCACAGTCAGAGGTGTGAGCAGTGCCTGCGCCTCGCGGGCGGCGCCGGGGGCGGCGGCAGCCCCTGCTGCGGCGTCGGGTTTGTTTTCTGGTTTGGAGATGAAGGCAAAAAAAGCTCTAGCTCTGCTGAGACTAAACTTGAAACATAATTTGGTTCCTCGGTGAGGTTTTTTTTTGTCTCTTCTTGGTGAAAAATATAGGTGTTTGGCTAAAGTTTTGAGTTTCACAGCAAGGGAAAGGAAAGGTGGCACAGTGGTGGGAGAGGCTTGTGTAGAGATGCAGCTGTGAAGGAGGAAGAAGGAGCCTGGAGGTTGGTCCAGCCTCCGGCAGCAGCAGGCAGGCTGACACATCCCGGTAACACCCCATGGCAGCGTGACTCTGCCCACCAAATGCCCAGCCTGGTCCCCTGTCCCTTCAGTCACTCCCCAGCACCACAGGGGCTGTGTTCTCTGGCCAGCATCCCACTCCCTCCTCATCCTCCTTCAGCCCTCCCTCCACCGCAGTGCCCATCCCGCATTCATTACGATGCCCGTGTACTTCTCTAAGCCCAATATACTTTGAATTACTGCTCATCTATTCCTCTTGACATCCTCATGCTCATAACTAGGGAGCCTGCATTACCCGTTTGCACATCTGTCAAGCTGCGTGTTCCTTGGCCATTTCCAGAGATACATAAAATTGCCCGTGGTTATGACATTATTGACAACCTGCCCCGTCTCCTTCCCCCTCCCCGAGCTCAAATGGCTGCCTCGCTTTATGAGGATTGATATTTGGGCAGTAAATATTTTAGAGCCTCATCTGATGAGTGTGTCTGCGCGGGTGAATACATTTGTGGCTGAGGACAGATGTTGGAGCTATCTTCATTGGAAATGCAGGGCCTTGTCTTTCTCCCTCCTGCCTTTGCAGCATCTCTTGTCGTCTCTCTGCAGCCTCTCAGTGCTGCCTGTTCCCAGTGGGAAGAACGGGAAATGTAGGGAAAAGCCAAGCAGAGGTTGACAGGAAGGACTGGGGCTGGCAGAGCTCTGTGAAGGTTGGGCGTCAATGGCCCATTGCTGCTGGTTCCCCGTGTACCTCAGCAGTAGGACTGAATTTCTGTGGCAAGGTGTTTTTCTTCCTTGAACCCAGGGAATCCACCAATTCCTGCTGTGCTGGACAAGTAGCTTCAGCCCTTTTGGAAAGAAGACTGTCTGTGGTTTCCAAAGGATGTATTCTGACTCCTGTTCTGAAAAGCTGCTTCATCTCCCAAAGTTTCAAAATGTACTTCAGTAAATGCCACTAAAGAGGAAACAACTTAGGAACAGCACAGCCTGGGTGATCTGAACCATTTTTTTCATCTTGCTGAGAAAAGCAAAGGAGCCCATTTTCAGTTCCTCAAAACGATTTGCTCTCTTTGCTTTCAATCAGCAAAACAAAGAGCTTTGCCTGATTCCTAGGGAAGAGAAGAAGCACACTCAGCTCCTGCAGAGTGAACTGGGGCTGGGCTGGGCTGAGGTTTTGGGAGTCATAGCTCTCCTTGGGCTGGATCTAAGCTGTGTGCACCAGGATCCGGGGAGCTTTCAAAAAGATGTCTGCACCCCAAATCTCAGAGTTTTGCTTGAGCTACCAAGCAGAGTTGTCCTTGTACCAAGATCCAAGCCTGGGATGGGATTCTGGTCTCTTCTCTTCAGGGAGGACGATGGCACAGGGATCTGGCATGAGTCCTGTCCGCACACAGAATGGTTGGAGCACGTGCAAGACAAGTCAGCCCTGCTCTGTGATTTCTTTTTGCCATTTTGCTGCTTTTTTTCCTCTCCAAGCCTGGAGCAAGTGCATCCAAATGTGTAAAAAATCAGCTGCCTGGGGGCGGCTTTGCAACCGTTCAGTCCTTGCAATCCCTTGGAGTCTTTGTCAGGAGAGCAGGAGCTTCCTGGCTCTGTTCAATCCCTCGGAGTCTTTGTCAGGAGAGCAGGAGCTTCCTGGCTCTGTTCAATCCCTTGGAGTCTTTGTCAGGAGAGCAGGAGCTTCCTGGCTCGGTTCAATCCCTTGGAGTCTTTGTCAGGAGAGCAGGAGCTTCCTGGCTTTGCAGAGAGTGCTGTGCTGGACTGGTCCCTGCTGCCTGGGGTGAAGGGATGTGGAGGCTGCTGGGCTGGGCTGTCACCCCCTCCAGTGTCACCCAGCGCCAGCTGTTCCCAGGGTGTGGGTGTCCCTTTCCCAATGGGAGCGATGTGTTTCGGGTCAGGGAGTGGGATGGAGTGTTTCTGGTTGCTGCGACTGGAGGTTTGAAGCTGTTGCGTAGGCAGTGCGGGTCCCCAAGGGGGCACATGGATTTCCAGGGGTGGCCCATGGGCCACAGAACGTCACCTGCCTTCTTGGTGGCTGCTCTGCTGTTGAGTGTGGGCGGTCGAGTGGACCATGGAGTCCACTGTACCTCTCATATGCAGTTTGCTCATTCAGGGAGAGATCTGTGTCATCACGGAGCTGTACAGGACAGCTTTGTGAAGGTGCTGGGAGAGTAGGAGGTGCCCAGCTCCATTTGCCGGGGCTCAGTCTCTCCATCTCCACAAAGCCTGGCTGCAGGAGCCACGTGCCGAGGGGAGGGGTTCAGTGGCCTCACTGAGCTCGCCGATGAAGGATGCTGCCCTGGCCCTGGCCAGTCTGCTCTTTTACAGCACTATAGTATCTATTTATTTATGATTTCCGTGGGTGGTGTTTTGGATGATCTATTGAGCCAGAGTGAGATATTTTGAGGCACAGTGAGATATTTTAAAAACATCTCATCACTCTGGAAATATCCATGGTGCGATAGCTGTGTATTAGTCATTCGGAAAGGGAGTGATTTCAATGAAAGAAAAAACATTTCATCTTGTCAGAGCATTTTCACTCACTGTCTGCCAGGCAGCTCCTGTCAGTCCTTAGTCTCTGTGGCTGGTTTTACTCTTCTCAGGTTCTGCCTTTTTATTTTCTAACAAGAAATAAAATAAACCCTCTAATGGATAGTGGTAGCTATGAACTCATCAATTGTCAGTAAGAAAGAGCCTGTCGAAAGATGCAATAAACTCTCTTTGTACTGGATTATTTCCCATGGGATTATTTCTCTCAGGGACTGTCTGCATTTGGAAGGAGAAACTCCTTCTTCAGGTGTTGGACCTTGAAAAAAAACCCCTGGCCTCCAAGGTGATTTATCCCCCTGAAAAGTGCGAGTAACTCTAAAACCCTTGAATATCAGCTGGAGATGCAGAATTAGGTTCACAGAGAGCAGGAGGAGAGATGGTTTTCTCCTAGGAGAAAAAAAAAAACTGTTAGAAAACACAAATGATGAGGCCTTGTCCTGCAAGGGAGAACGGCACAGAGCTGTTCAGCAAATGAAAAACCAAATGAGCTGTGAAAACCTTACCACCATAGTAGGAGAGATTTTCTCTCGAAAGAAATCTGCCACAAATCACCTAATATTCAGCTTTGCGCTGCCATTTGGGAAAACGTTCATCATATTCCACTGGTCCTGCTCCAGTTTATGTGTATCTGTAGCTGGGGTTTCTCTGGCGCCCTGGGGAGGAGGTGATTCGGCTGAGATGCTCCCATACTTGGATCATTCTCCGTAATCAGGCAAAGAGCAGTTGCACTGTAGTTACACCGTGAGTGCTGTTCACTGCTGCTTTGAGGGGCACAATTGCCATTGCCTCGTGCAACAAGTAGGTAATTGCTTCGATGACTCAAAACGATCCCTTTGTGGATAAATCATAGTGTCGATATTCCAAGTTTTCCCAGGGTACACAATAACAGAATCATAGAATCAGTTGGGGTTGGAAGGGACCTCAAAACTCATCCAATCCCACCCCCTGCCATGGGCAGGGACACCTTCCACTGTCCCAGGGTGCTCCAAGCCCCTGGCCTTGGATGCTTCCAGGGATGGGGCAGCCACAGCTTCTCTGGGCAGCCTGTGCCAGGGCCTCCCTGCCCTCAAGCACATCTAAGGGCACCTCTCTGGTGGCAATGGGCTTGCACCTGAATGTTTTGGGGGATGTTTCTCTGCTGCTGTGGCTGCCCCTTGGTCACCTCCTTTGACATTGGGAGTCTTGGCTGGGTTTTCTTTGCACCAGTGCTGAGGTCTGGCTGCATCCCTGTGCATGCCCACCCCACTTCCAGCCAGTGCGGCCAGAGAAACTCCAGCCAGGGCTTTAAACTAGAAACTCTTAACTAAAGAGCAGGAGAGGGCAGGAAGGAAGGAGCCCCGGATCCCCCTGATGCCTTGAAGCCTTTTCCCCAGCTCCACCAGGACAAAAGGGGCATCGCTCCCCATGAAAGCAGGCACTGGGGAGATCAGAGTGCTGACTGCCCTGGAACAAGTGCCCATAAACCCCATCTTGCTAAAATCTGGGCTTGGCAGTAGTGACCTGTAACTTTTACAACTGTTGCCTATTTTTTCCTGGCCAAATGAAATTAAAATGGCCAACCAGTGCCATTTCTTTCCTTTAACCTTTTCCATTTCATGTCCACACTTGACCCAAAATAATATTCTTTTGATTTGCACTTGGTGCTCTCTTGTTGGACACTAATTCAATTAATTCAGTTAATTAATTAACACAGGCTGACCTCTTGCATTTCTTGGCCAGGGGCAGGACTTACCACCCACGTGGTGAATCCTCTGCTCTCCTGCCCTTGTGGCATGGCATCTTCTGCATCTCTCTGCTGGTGGTGAGCATGTCCTCGTCCCGCGCCCCTGAGTCAGCACTCTGCTGCTGGCGTGCTATTTCAGCTTGGGGGAAAAAAAAAAAGAAGAAAGTTTCGGTATTTAAAGTGTTTAAGCAGATGGAAAGCCACAAACTACAGTCGGTGGAGGGAGCGTGTTTCATGACTAACAGAATATGCCAGGTAGGCCGTTCCACTTGAGATATTTTCAGGAATATAATCACTTTCACACATCCTCATAAATTTGCCAAAGTGTTAGTTTTCCCCCATATGGATGGGGAGGATGCAGCATGTCATGACTGTTGCACGGCATCTTGAATGCTGTGTCTTCATGGTGTATTTTTTTTTCCTTCATTCCCCCCACCCTGGCTGTAATTGCAATTAAAGTTTGATTCACCCTTCCTCATAATTAGTGTAGGCAGAAGGTCATCCTTGAACATTGTGGTGAGAGAGCTCCTTGGACAAGGCAGGGCAGAGGAAGCAGCAATTAAATCTCTCATAATACCCCCAAAAAAGGGCTGGGGTTGGACTGGAGCAGTGCCAGGGATGCTGTCCCCAGTGGGGTACCAGCAGGTGATAAAGGGATGCTCTAGGGGAGCCCCAAAGGCTCCATCCTTCCCATTGAGCTCCTTTGAATAGATGCTCCAGCGTCGCGCTGGGGTAAACAAATGCAAAATATTTTGAAGTCATTCAGTCTCAGCATTGGATTCTTTCTTTTCTTTCTGGTATCATGGCAAAATTAAATAAAAGGACCCGTTTTCTGCATGTTATTGATCTTTCACTCAAAATCTGGGCCCTTTTCCAGGAAAAATGAGCCCTTTTGTGAACAAAGAGACAGGCACCTTCCCAACAAAAGTCAGCTTTCAAATTCAATGTTCTGTGTGTTTGAAATTTCATGTTTCTGATAGGAAAATATCAATTTCACTCAAATTTGCAGAGCAGTGATGTGGTGGGGGGGGAGACGGCCCTGAATGGATTGATGAGCACTGGAAGGCCAGATTGCTAGAGGGATTTAAAAGCAAAAGAAAAAGCAACCTTGTCACTGATTTTGAGCAGCTTGTGTTTGAATCCAGAGCTAGGCTGTTGGGCTGGAGCTGGCCCTGCTGTCCTTTTCCCTTGGGGACCTCGAGCCTTCATCGTGCACTGTGCATGTGGCAGGAGGGCTCAGCCCATCTCTCCTGACCAAATCCCAGCCTCAGTGGTTTATACACCCGTTTTTATTTTAACATGGTTGTGGCTGGAGCCAGGCTCTGAATTGGTCTGTGTTGGCCTTGCTCCGTTACCTTGGTTGGGTGCCCCACTGAGAGCTGCCTGCTGGTGTCTCAGACAAGCTGGGCTTTGCCAGCAATGTTTTACAGGTTAATTTGTCAAATCTCTGTAGCTCGATTATTTGTTGGTGGAGCCCTTGGGAATTGCTGGGGAGGAGATGTGTTACGCTCCCTTGGACCGTGCTACTGCGCGGATTCTCAGCTGTCAGGCAGGGCTGCCGAGCCGGGTGTCCTAAACGTGTTCATAGTGCAGCCCGTGGCATTACCCCCATGGTAACGAGGGCGGCTGTGTTCCCCTGCTGCTGCATCCTTCAAGAGCAAGTAAATTGGTTTTTTTTTTCACGTGTTCTCCCTGTGCCATCAGTGGTGCTCCGTCCTCGCTGTGATGCAGAGGGGATGGAGGTAATGCTGGCTCAAGGGCGTTGTTCCCAGGGCTGTCCATCATAGAATCATGGAATAGTTTGTGTTGGAACGGACCTTAAAGATCATCTCATTTCACCCCCCTAGCATGGGCAGGGACACCTTCCACTAGACCTGGCGCTCTGCTCCTTGTCCACTGCTACATGGAAAGTTTGCCTGGTGCCTGAGCAGAGGAGTTCCCCCCGTGCCCCGATGGGATTGCTCCCGGGGCTTTGCTCCCGGGCTGCGTGTGGAAGCTTGCTTATCTTTGGAAAGGCACGGCGGCGCTGACAAGCAGTGCAGGAGATGGGGGCAGTAGGTGGATCGTTTTTAGCAGCGTGCACGCACGGAGCAGACAGCTTGGGCATGTTCCAAAACACTTCCCACGCCCCCAGGCTGAATTTTAAGAAGCTGGGGCATCTGCACGTTCAAAACGCTACGGGGTGGAAGGGAAAAAAGGAAAAAAATTCCCAAGGCAGGCAGAGCAGCCAGCGCGTGGAAGGGGCAGGCAGCACCCAAAGGCTGATGTCTTGCTGCGGAAGGGAGTTTGTTGCAAAGGCTGAGCAGCTCCAAGCCGCTCTCCGGAGGGGCAGAGCACAGGTGAGCGTGGAGCAGCGGGCGCTGGCTTGCAAGCTGGTCTCGCTCTTGGTTGAGTGGGGGGAATGGGAAGAGGAGCTTGAGTTACCCAGGAACGGCGCCCGGGTGAGCGCCTGTTCCTCCTGTCCGTCTGGGGTGGTGCAGCCTTGGAGGAGCTCCACACATTTGGGGGCCCCAGAGCCTTGCAGTAAGAGGGGGGCTAGTGGGGGGGTAGTCCTGTCTTCCTTATGGTGATGGGAATGAATCCTGTGCTCATCCCACCTTTGGTGTTTCCAGGGGCTGCCTGGGATCCTGCCCATTAATAGCAGGAGATGCCCCACTGATTTCTTTCTGTGGGGCAGCCCTGGTATGCAGGACCAGCCTCATCCCCTTCTGCATCTCCTGGGGAAGCTGAAACAAGCAGGCAGTGGGCAGGGATCGATGTTGGGAACATACAAGCTCTGGGCTTGCACCGGCTGCCTGAGGGCTATTTCAGCCCTATCCGGGGTTCCCTGGGGTGGGGTGGGATATCCAGCCCGAGCAGGGAACCTCTGGGGCATGGAGGACAACCTGTGTGTACAGTCCAGCAGAGTCTTGGATCCCCTGGAGTGATGATTTGGAGTTCCTTTCTGAGTCCTGATATAGCTTTGGATAAGTAGCTTCAGGCTGTGAAGGTTGGGGGGTTTCGGTGCTGGGTGACCTGCTGAGAACAGCCCCAGTTCTTGCTGTTGCTGCTCCCTTGGGATCCCAGATCCCTGCTCCTGGTGGCGTGGGGCCTCGGACGTCTTGCACTGAAGCATCAGGGAGGGATGGGTGTAAATCTGGAGAGCCCAAGCTGCCGTCCGCATTCCTCAGATCGCTGATCCGGTGTGCGCTCTGTGATCCAAGGGTGGGGAGCGCGCCCATCCGCGCGTTCCATTGAGCTCCCGTTGGCGCTGCTGGCGAGGAGGATGGCGGCGTGGCATCCTGGCAGCCTGAAGCCGTCCTGGTAGGGTGGCTGGGCTCTGACGGCTCCCTCCCATCTCGCTGGGCCAGGCACTGGGGGATGCTCCTCCCGACGCATCACGTGCACGAGGGGCATCTTCCCAGCGCTCCCCGTGGCTGCCTCCCGTGCTGCTCCTGCCTCCCGTGGCTGCCTCCTGTGCCGCTCCTGCCTCCCGTGGCTGCCTCCCCTGCTGCTCCCGCC
>VZTG01004611.1:88548-195588 GCA_013397845.1 Melanocharis versteri
CTGCCTCCCGTGCTGCTCCTGCCTCCCGTGGCTGCCTCCCGTGCCGCTCCTGCCTCCCGTGCCGCTCCTGCCTCCCGTGCCGGCAGACACTCGCTCTGGCAACGGGCAGCTTGCGCTCTGCCCTTCTTCTGGCAAACCTGGTGGCTTATTTGAATGTGACTTTTGCCTGGTGAGGAGACGGGGAAACTTGTGAGGAGTGAAAACTAGAGAAGTCCGAGGGGGGAGATTTAAATGCCTCCAAGATCGGAGCTTTTTTGCTTTCATTTTGGGAAGAGAGGACTTCTTGGGAAGTGTCCACTTCCTAAGTAACTCTCCAGAAGAGGCTGAAACAGACTCTAAGTTACGCACTTTGTAAGTCTCTTGGTACCAGCAGAAGCAGTGCTCTCCACGGTGTCCTTATCCGCCTGGTAGCCTCATGGCAAGGAGCATCCTCTTGGCAGTGGGTGTTTCTGGGGTCCTTCTGTCCCTGGTCCCTTGGGTGGGCAGGAATACCTTTGCACCTCTGGCACCCAGGGGAGGAGTACAAGGCCCTCCCGGTGCTAAACGCAAGATGCTCTGCTGTGCCCCTAGGACGAGGAGGAGGAAGAGGAAGGCAGAGAGGGATGGGGATGGACCTGGGGTGCCCCGGGGGACTGGCTTGTTTCTGCTAATTAGCAGTGTAACCAGCCATGGCATAGCCCGGGGCTCCTGGCAGGTAATTACCTTGCTAGGTGCTGGGAAGAGAGCAGAGAGACCTGCTGTCCACGGGGACTTGAAAACTTCCCCATTCTTGAGCAGATTTGGGAAAGGCAACTCAGAAAGAATAATATGGATATATATTTTAACGGAGCAATTTCTGCCAGGCAGGCAGGCCAGTTTGTTACTGAGGTGACACATTTGGTTTTAGCTATAAGAATCAAGAATTTTTGGCTTTTCTCCTTTTTCAGTCCCTAGGGCAGGGGGTGTCTAAATCATAGGGAAGCTGGGGGTCTGCATGGGAACAGGCTTGGGGTTCTGGCTTCCTTCTGACTGAGCATTTATAAGCTCATGGGTGTTTCAAGGGGAGAAAAATAGACCTGGGAGTGCCCCCAGTCTGCTCACTGCAGTTCGCTGAAGTTTCCATTGGGCCAGGGTATCCTGCCATCCCTGTACTGTGTGGCTGTGCAGACACTGCCCGAGGGCTGCTGGGGGTCCTGGCCCCGGGGCCGGCTGCTCCACTGCCCGGGGGACGGCTCCCCGGAGCTGCCCGCGGGTCCCCGCCAGCGGTGCCGGGGCTGTGCCGGGAAGTGCTGTCCCTTGTGTGCTCCTTGTGCCCGACGGGTGGGATTGCTGCCGGCCAAGGAGCATCTGTGCTCTCCTCGCACCTCTCATCGGGGCCATGGACCTCATTAGCTGCCTCCATCTCCTCTCTCCTCTGTTTATCTCCAGTTTTTCAAACATTTGCCTGAATTTTTTTTTTATTATGTCTTTTTTATTTTTTTCTGGCTTGAAGGGAGAAGTGATTGCGTGAGTCATGATAGGGCCTGACAGCTCCCTACATGCCCCGCCAGGCTCTACCGAAATTGGGGCTGGGGGGCAGGGCTGCAGTGACTGCTGCCCATACAGGTCCTGTTGCAGGGGGACATGGAGTGGGGAGTGGGGAACAGGCATTGCAGCCTTTCCCCCTCATCACCCATTAACCCTTTGGTCTGTGGTGCTTGGCAGAGGGTCTGGCAAAGCTCAGGTCTCCAAGGAGGGGTTGCAGGCAGATTCATGATTCTCCTTGGGACAGTAGAGGGGACGTCATGACACTGGGTGGCAGGAGAGCAGCAGGGTGGGAACAGCTTGAGCTGAAAGCCCAGTGTAGCCAGCCCTGCCTTTGTTCGCTGTTTGTAGGGGATTTGGGGCCATGCTGAGCTAGAGGAAAGCTCTTTGCCACATGCATGTGCCTTGTCCAGGAATAGGCTGAGATGACAGGCTTGTCTGGTCAGTGAATTTGTCCCCATTCCGGTGCATCCAGGATGTCTGCTTCCGTGGAGAGTGGGGTCCCAGGCTGATGCTTCCTTGCAGAGTGGGGTCCCAGGCTGGTGCTCCCCATGGCATCTCCCTGCTGAAGGAGCCTAACCGCTTGGTACCAAGCACAGAAGGATGCAGGAGATGGCAATTCCTCCTCCGCCTCCTCGGTCAGGGCTGGGGGTGCCAAACCGCGTCTCTCCATCTGCCAGCCCTGCCTTGTTGGCAACCTCAGTCCCCCTTCCTCCACACCCCATCTCCCTCTGGAAAACCAGCAGTAACTCTTAGTCAGTGCTGTCTCACGGATCATTACTTTGGAAATCCCAGGGAGAAGGGTGCTTGCCCGTGGTCCTGTGTGGCCGGTGCCATCCTCTGCAGCCCATCGCCACCCTGGCACTGCTGACGTAGAGGGCAGGGCCATCCTCACCTCTTCCTCGCCGCTCTGGGATGATCCCAGCGTTTCGCCCGTGCTTTTTATAGCTCGTTCTTCCCAGCAGGCTCACCAGCTGACCTGGATACGGCCACACTGCATTTGGGCTGAGCTCCCCTGCTCCCTCCTTGTGCTGGGGTGGGCTGGTTTGTCGGTGCTCGTCAGCACCCCAGGTTGCTCTCACAGCGACAGAAGCATCCGTCATCCTGCTCTTGCGTCAAGCATTTCCAGTCCAGGTTGGGTAATAGGGATTGCTGTGAGCACGCGCCTCCGGATCTCTGCTCCACGGGGATCCCTTCTCTTTAGCAGGTGCTTTTTCTCCCAGATGCTATTCTGCAGAGAGGAAACAGGGACAAATTAGCATCCCTGGCATTTCTGGCTTTCCCCACTCCTTGCCTGCCAGCCTCCCCTCCCTTCTCTTTTTAAGGAGATTCAGGTCATGCCTGGAATTAGGGCTCCCTGAACTGCAGTGAAAGAGCATTTAAACTGCTTACCATCGATTAGATGGAGTAGTTGGGGTTTGGTTTGTGCCCCACCCGTGTCCTCAGCTTTGGATGGGTGTTCACAGCACATTACCCCTTCTTTCAAGGCCTTTGCCATCATGGGCTGCTCTTCCCTGCACAGGTGGGTCTGGAGGCCCTGGGGGCTGCTCCCCACTTTGCACCCTGCTAGCAGCCAGCTGCTCTCGACACAGAGACCTTGCAGGAAGGCATTTTATTTAGCCGGCTTCGTTTATCGCGGCGCTCCGGCTGGGATTAGACACAGATAAGACGATCAATAAATCCACCTCTTGGCTGAGATGTGCCGTGAATTTTTTGGGAAAGGGTAGGGAAAGGAGGACACCCATTCAAAGGCAGCAAGACTGGCTGGAGGTGAGGGAGGGGACAGCCAGTGCTTCGAGGTGGTGGCACAGAGGGGACCCCGCCGTGATCCCGCTGCCAGTTTGTAAGAAGACATCTGTGTGTGGTTGAGGAGAAAAGAAACCCCGCGCTGCCGCTGCGGCTGGTGTGACTGTACCGCCCGAGAAAGTAGGTCAGGCTGTGCTGCAGAGCCCGGCACAAGCCCCCAGCACAGCAGGACACCCACCTCTCCCCAGATCCCCCTCAGCTCTCTGCTCACAGCCAGGCACAGCCAGCCCTGCACCAAAGGCAGCCGCTGTGGGGCTGGGTTGGCATCAGCCCCTCGCCCCGGTGTCTGGGCAGCTCTTGGGTCCTGCTGTGGTGGCTCTGGCTGAGGGTGGCAGTGTGGGATCCGTGCAAGAGGAGAGGCAGAGCTGTAGGGAGGGGAGGCTGTGCTGCATCTCCCCTGCCTCCCTCCCTCAGCTGCTCTCCTGTCTCCAGTGAGGATTTGGCTGCAGAAGGGATGTAGGATGCAACCCCAGCATCAGAAAGGAGCAGCCGTTTCTCCGTCTCCCCAGAATTTTGGGGTCTCCCACTAGCTGGGGGTGGGCAAAGCTCAGAGACACGCCCCCCCCACCCCCCTCCTTTCTGGGACTGTTTTCTGCATTGTCAGGGAGGTTTGGGGAGGAAGAAAAAATGGTTAAAGGCAGAGGCTAACGCCTAAATCTGCAGGGATTTTGGGTGTCTCACAGGGATTTCAAAGCCTTCCTCAAATGGGAAGGGGGAACAGGACAGGATGAATGATGGAGTTCCTGGGGATAGGGCTCAGGCAGGACTGGAGATGTCCTAGCTTGGCTCAGGAGCATGGATCGTTCCATCATCACTTCAAGGAAGGTTTCTTGGCTGTTGGGGAGAGAGCAAAATTAAGACGTGTTTTCAAGACGGAGGTGTTCCAAGTGCAAATCCAGAGTGTCTCTCTGGCACAGCACTTTGCTGTGGCTGTAGGAACCCGTTGGGAGATGGAAGGAAACTTTGGAATTGCCTTTGCCACTGGACACAGCTGTCCTGGACACTTTGTGAGGAGGGATGCTGTGGGGCTGGATCGCAGCACAGGAGCACGGCTTGCTGCAGCTGGGGGCCTGGGACTGCCAGGCTCACGGAGGTGACAGCCCCACACTAACGTGGCTCTGGTGACATCAGTGCCATGACCCAGAGGTGGGCAGGGACTCTGTGTCCTCCAGCAAGGACCTGACTGATCTGAGAGGGCTGGTGGTGAAGACGCAGTGAGCTGAGCGAGGAATAAATTGAGTGTGTACATCACAGGCAGGTCTGGGCTTTATTGATTTTCAATGAAAGGCTGTGTCATGAATTTTTCTTTCCCACTGTATTTGCTGGAAAGTTGCATCTCGTCTCCAAGCATTAACCACTAACTAGAGAGCTCATTTTTCGCCCCCCAGGAGATGCCCCGGGGGGAGGCAGGTTTGCACATGGTCTTTTTAAGCGTGTGATGGATGCAGCAGCTTTACTAATCCAACACCAGAAGAGAAAGCCGGCGTTAGCAGCGGAAAATGTTATGTCCAGCCATTCAAGTGACTTATTGCCAAGGGGATGCATGTGTGATGTGTCTTATTTGATGGGCTGCTCCAGGATCCATCTGGGAATGGTGTCTTGCTGTCCCCAAGAGGGACAGGGTATCATCTGGGTGTTGTCACTGCTTTTGCTGGTTTGCCTTTCCTCTCAATGACAGGAGGATTCTCAAAGAGAGGAAACGTATTCCCTATGGCAAAACCCTTTTGGAAGCTCCTGTTGCATCCTGCTTTTAAACTGGTGTTCAGAATTTGGAGCATCCCTTTAATCTTGAAGTCACTGTTTTTAAACATTAAAGAACATTTGGGAGTGAGTATAGCATGAAATATTTTAGGAGACATTTCTCCCTATCTTCAGAAACTCTTACAGATCTTCTTTGCTTCCTTATGAATGTGTTGAGGATGTAGGGGAAGGCATTGAAACCAGCTGAGGGATTTAAATACAGATAACTAATGGAGAAAGTTGGAGAGGCTTAGGATGGGTTTGTCTGGAAAAGAGGTAATAGAGGGAAGGTATTTGGCTAGAAGAGAGGTGATGGAGAGATTTTGGTTTTGGGTAGCACTGTGCAGTGAGATGTGCAGCAACAGCAGCTTGTGTCCTCACAGGGAGAGGCTGGGAAACCTTGCAAGGTTGGGAATTTGGTTGGAAATGCCCTGGAAGGGTTAATTCTGGTGCCTGGATGTAACTGGATGCACTGAAGCTGAAGTGGAGCAGTATGCAAATCTATCCACTTTCATAAACTGCTTAATTAGGCGAATGTTAATGAGACGTTAATTACTGTTGTGCCGGCGAATCCCACGGAACGGAGATTATGTTTCTCTTCAAACATCCAGTCTTAATTATAACTTGCGCTTAATTCCACTGTCTTGCTTGGGACGGAGCTGGGTAGGGAGGATGAGTGCCAGCTCCCGTGGCTGCCCGCCTGCACAGCATCTCCCATCCTTGCCCGTGCCATGGTGGTGGCTCTGGGAGAGTGGGGATGGAGCCGTGGGGGCAGCAGGGGTGGCTTGGGGACGGTGGCTGCGAATCCTTGGCTTGCAGCCGTCTCCCTGTGCTTGGGTCCAGCCTGGCAGCAAACCCTCCAGTTGCCTGCTGTGAGCAGGCCAGGGTGGAAAGTCCTATGTCACATGTAAAAGCTCCCATGCTTTTCCTTTGTGGGCTTGAGAAGCCTTCGGGAAGTCCCTGTTGGTGCCCTGTGCACTCCAGGGATGTCACATGGCTCTGCTCTGGAGGTGTCTGCCCCAGACTGGTCAGGCTGGGGTAGGGAATGTGAGCATCCAACATGTGCCTTGTCCCCTCCTTCCTCACTTTCTGTTCCTACCTTCCTTGGCCTTCCCAGTAGGACTGCAAATGCATTCTGTTGCCTGTGATTTCCAGTTCCTGTATGGGTTTTTTTGGCAAATTTCCAGAGGTCTTGCTTCCAGAGTGCCCGGCACACATGAGTGTTTTTAAAATATGGCTTCCACTTGGAGATCAGCAAGAGATCACAGCAGCGATGAGCAGAGAAATGGCATCCCATTTTCAATTTGAGCACCTATTATTATTATTATTATCTTTATTATTTATTGTTATTTTACATGGCTTTCATTAAAGTTCAGGATAATATACTGCCTTCAAATGAGGTATTGGCGAGCCATGGAATCTGCATCCTCAGGGGTTTTTGGCTGGTTTTCCTCTGTGCTTTGCTGGTTTGCTGGAGCCTCTGGGCTAACTGCAAGGTTCTCTGGCTCGTTGCTCATTGCTGCCAGCTGGGTGGCAGAGAGGACAGCATTTTAAGGCTGGAACACGAGGTTTGGGCTCTATCAGAGCCTTTTTAGTACCCCTGCGGAAGATTTCTTCCAGTGGCCAGGCTCTTTATCCCCAGGGAGGTGTTTGCCTTGCCACTGCTGGTGGTGGGAGAGCCCATGGGCTGCCTGCTCCACTCCTCCTGGCTCGAGCTTCACATCCCCAGCAAACAGGATTTTAATCTCACACACAGTGGCATCTGCATGCTCAGAGCTTGTCGCCAGAAACCTGCAGCTGAGAGCAGTGACAATCCTCATCCCAGGCCCTCTCTGATGGCTGGCGGTGTCTGGGGAAGCTGCTCCGGGGTCGGAGTCACTTTGGATTTCCTCTGCAGAAAGCGTGTTGTCCCCCGAGCGATGATTCTCCGCATTGGGTGTTTTCAGTTACAAAGGGTGTCAGTTTAGGTTTCGTTTCCTGTGGTTTTTTTCTTTCCTTCCCTCTGTTCTGGCTCTGCTGTTTGATTTCCAGACAGGTTTGATATTTCCTCTCCCAGCAAGCCGGCAAGCCCTGGGGACTTTTGTGGGCGGCTCCTTTGATCGCAGGCAGTGTCCCTCTGAGATGGATGCACTGGGCTGGAGGACCAGGAGCCCCAGGATAGGGGCTGCACCCATGGCAGCACCCATGGGGCTGGCACCACCAGGGCTCCAGCCAGCTCTGCGTGCCTCCTCCAGAATCATCTGAATGGGAATTTTTTTAATCTCCTAAAAAGCTTTTCTACCAGAAGAAATGTGTCCAGCAGCCAGGAAGTTTCGCCTTTTTTTTTTCTCCTCTGCATTCTGCATCTCTCACTGTTGAAGCCTCTGTTAATTAATTAAGAATTAATTCCTGGCAATTTCTTTAATTTTTAAAAATGGCAGGATCTAGCCACGTACCCCCTCGCAGAGCTGCCTGCTGCTCCCTCCTCCCCTCTTGCAAATCTCGAACAAACAGAGCCCTGCTGCACAATCAACAGCTGCGTGGGAGGCAGAGCCAGCACTCTGCATACGATTCCAACCAAATACAGCGTGTTTGGGAAACACGGGGACACCAAAGCCAACTCGAAGGGGACTGAGAGAGGTCATTGCCTGTGTTAAGCCCCCACTGCTAAGATGCCCCGATGTGATGGTGGCTCCTGTGCTGCTTTTCAGACCCCAAAAAATACCACAGGCAGGACGAGGTGCTCCAGTGCTGCCCCTCCAGTGCCAGCACCCGGGGTGGGTACCCAAGGGGAGCATCACAGGCAGAGCATCACGGGAGAGGAGAAGCTTTCACTCAGTGAAAGGCCTGCAGCCTCTTGTCTCTTCCAATTGCTGAGCCCAGCACCTGCTGGCTTTAAAATAAAATAAAAGGAGGACAGAGGAGAAGGTAGGGTTTGGCTAAACATCTAAATTAGCCTTATTGTGCTGGGAGCTGAACTGGGCGTGGGGTAAATCCATTCTCACAGCACAGTGTGTCTGTAATGAGTGAGATGTTGAGGGATAAATGACTGTTTTTCATACATTATCATGGCCTGACAGCCGTGAGGCAGACAGAGGCGGTGCAAAGGTGATAAATGAGAAAGTTTGAGTTAACAAAGTGTAGTTGTCTCTCATTAGAGGGAAAGGAGTTCCCTTTTCCCTTTACCACCAGTCCTTGGGCTTGTGCAGCTGGGATCCTCTTGACCTTCATTTTGCTTCTTTTAAAATGCCTGATAATTTGTTTCTTATTTACCTTTGCTTGCCAGGTTGATGGTGTGATATGTGGGGTGTGTGCTGGATGTGGGACTCTCTTGCTAGTGCTGGGTGTGTGCTTGGGGATGCTGACAGGGGACAGAGGTGCTCCTGGGGATGTCAGGGCAGGCAGATGTGCAGAAGGGGCTGCTCGGGGCTGTGGCAGCAAATCCCTGCTCCTCCAGGAAAGGGAGGGGAAGAAGTGTCTCCCCGGCAATCAGCCAGAGCCAAGAAAGCAGGCCTTCAGCAGGAACCTGCAATATTAAATAGTCTTTTAATGAAAAATACATCTGCTGTTGAGCTGCCTCGCAGCCTGAGATGCGGGCCTGCTTTTTGGTTCCGCAAAGTTGCTGCAGGACCTTTTATTTTACAATATTTGAAACAAAACTGGAATCTATTTTTAATCCTTTCCCTTTCCCGCTTTCAGTCTTCTCTCGTCACTCAGCCGTCGTGCTAACCCTGCAAAAGCTCAGTAAGGGTTTGGGAGAGGCCAAGGGCCAGCCCAGCTTAGAGCAGGAGGACAACCCATCCCTGCATGGTCCCTCTGCCCAGTGACCCTGGCTGGGGCTGTCCTGCTCAGGGCTGCTTTGCAAAGACAGACAGAGCTTTGCCTGGCTGCCATTTAGTAGCTCTAGCTTTTCAAGGAGGGGGAATTTTGTTTTTACTGCCAGATTTGGGGCAGCCCAGGCAGGATTTCCTTAGCCTGGATTCCAGATTGTCTTATGGCAATCCTGCCTGGAGGCAGAGGTAAAGGCTGGGTCACAACAGTTTGCTCTTTGCTAATGCTTTTCTTGCTGGTATTTCTTAGCAATTCCCAGAGAAACCAGCCATTGCAAAGCCCATCCTGCTGGCGAGGAGCAGAAGGAGCTGGGGAGGTGGGCTGAGGTCCTGTGCAGGGTATTTGCTGCCAAATAGCTGTTGATGGTACCTTTTAACATCCCTAGCGGTGGAGTTTGTGTGTTTGGGCAGTGTCTGGCCCTGCCAGTGCCATGGGCAGCCCCTGGGAGCTGCCTTGCCTTTCCTGCCACCCACTGCCTGCAGCCACAGAGGCCCCGTTTATCTAGAGCAATGAGCGACTTTAGAAAAATAACAATAAAGAAAAGGTATGTGAGAAACATCTGTGAAATAATAACAAGATCCTGGGGATGGAGCTGCTTTCATCTGGGAGCTCTTTGTGAACTGCGGGCTGTTCCTGTCCCTTGTTAGAGAGGGAGCTGGGCAGCGATGCCCGCTCAGATCTTTCTTTCCTTTCAAGATCTCCCATGGCATCCCACAGGCTGGCGAGCCTGGGCCTTGCCAGCACATCCCTCCTGCTGCCCGCTGCTGAACTGGTTTGTAATCCCTCTAATCAGCCCCACATACGGGCCCGGTTGTGGTGGGAGAGCTGAGTTCATCTGGGGCCTCGTGCCTCCTTTCCATCTTACATCCCGAGCGAGGAATGTGGCAGGGCTGGGAGCTATGGAGTATGGAAACCCCGTGTCTGGCCTAGCTTTGTAAGGCTGAGCTGCCAGGTTTGCAGCCAGTCCCCTCCCAGGCAGAGTAGGTGCCCCTTTATGCTTGTGCCAGGTCTGGTCCAGACCCTTGGGGAACACCCAGGCAGTGCAAGTGCTGGCAGGCACTGTGTGCCTTTCTAGCTGGCTGGAAAATGTCCATCAAAACTCCATTTCCTGGGAAAAATCTGGTTTGGCCAAGCTAAAACACTTGTGGGACTCCGTGTTAAAACCTGTGGAGGCTTTTGATGCTCCCACATTGGTGCAGAGGAGTGTGGACTCGCAGGGAGAGAGGCTCTCACTAGAGAGAGCTGCCCCCATGAACAGCCCTGAGAGCAGCCCCAGAGCAGAGGAAAATGTGAAGGGCCCCACTGGCAGGTGCTGGGGAGCAGGAAGGAGGATGGGGGGGCTCAGGATTACACATGGAAAGCCTAGTGCTGGCCATGCTTTGGGCAGAGCTGGTGTTTCCACATGAAGCCCACATTGCTCTGCCCTGCTCCAGTGCCTGCCTGGCTGTTAATGTGTGGTTATTTGCACATGGCTTGTGAGGGCTTTCAGTGTGGTCCCTGGGTGGACTTTTCCTATAATAAAATAATTTGCTGCTCTGGAAAGAGGCGCTTCTGCGAGTGAGGATTAAGGTGAATTTCAGTGTTTGCCTCTTGGTCTGTGGCATGCAGGGATGTGTGGGTAAAAGGTGTTGCATCTGATTTTGAGGCTCAGTAGTTGAAATACCTCGTGTTGAGCTCAGGAGAGGAGGGATTTCTGCAGATTGCTGGAGCTAAAAGGTGGGGCTGTGGAGGAGGAACTGTGTCAGGCCCAGGTTACATCCACAAGGTGGGCTGGGGGTCTTGCGGGCTTGTTGTCACCTTGGGAATGAAAGGAGTGGTGCTCTTCTGAGCCTCCAAGAGCACATTTGGACACCAGTGAAACATCTATAATGTGATTTGAGGTGTGGAAACACACATTTACACTGCAGTACACGAGAGCGGGATGTGGCCCAGGGCCTCTGGTGGGGATGCAGGAGGCCAGAAGCAGAGTGCTTTAAGGCTCATGAAGATGCCCTAGAAGATGATTAGCTTTGCAAGCAGCATTCCTGTGTGCTGGAAACAGGGGTATTACGAAGCTCACCCTAAGCCCTTGGAGAGCTCTGGAGCAGGAGTGATCGGTGTGTCACAGCGCTGTTGTTGGGAAGGGTGGCTTCACTGCCTGTCATCTGGCTTTGCTGACTTAGCTCCGTGGACCATCGCCAAACACAGAGCATCTTCTCCTTGGCCGTTGCCAACCCACCTACTTGGTGTGGGTGATGATTTGTTTGCTCCTCAGCTCAGCTGGAAAAAATTAGTGTCCTTGTGGGAGGGTGGGAAGAGAGAGAGCTGCAGGGTGGCATCTCCTGAGGAGAGAAGCGGATTGCTGGGCTGGGGAGTTCAGCTGGAGCGATGTTCAGTGTCCCGCTGCCATCTCAAGGTGGTCCTGTTGGGCTCCTGCAAACTGTGTTGGGCTGGGGCAGCACTGCCTGTCAGGTTTAGTCAACTCATCCCTTCCGAGGTCTCGAGGGAGCTGTACACGGTGGCAGAGCCCCCCATCTTCACTCCTGGGGGGCGTGGGGGGGCTCTTGCTCAGCCTGAACCTGCCCAGGGCAGCCAGGCTCTCCTCAGTGTGCTGTCACTTCCCCCAGGCTCAGCCCAACTCAGCTTTCCCAGTGCTGGTGTGACACAGAATGAGGCGTAGTTCCCTTCTTGGCTTCTGACGCTGTCAAGGCGAGGAGTGCTTGTCATGCTCCTGCTTGGGATGGGAAGCATCCTTTGGACTTGGCAGTGTATCCGTGCATCCCTGCGGAGCTGAGCTGCTCGGGGGGTGGCTCCCCAGGGCTCCAACAGCAGCCATGCTGGCAATGCCTGTGGCTGCCAGCCTTCCTGTTGCTGCTGATCCAGCTGCGGATTCCCCTTGGTGCCGCCGCTGACATAAATCCCCGAGTGCCTTCCTTCTCAGACATGCAGTGGTTGTTTTGCAGTGAATTAGGTTTTAGGGGCTTTTTAAAGAAAAAAGCTGGAAAGCATGCCTTTGGCCCCAGAACTGCTGCCCCAAGAACAGGAGCAGGAAGGAGGGGGAGGGTGCTGTGCAGGGAGAGAGGAGATACCAAATGGAGACAAGGGGTGTGGGAGGGAAAGACTGCCCTGGCTGCCTCCCCTAGCAGTGAGCATCCCTCCCCCTGTGCCGGCAGCCCCACCACTGCCAAGGCTGGGAAGAGATTTGCGTCAGGGGTGCGATGCTGCTGTGGCTGCCAGCTGCCCCACTGCTTCTCCCTGGCGGGAAAGCTGTGCAGCAACTGGAATTCTGATTCCCTGGGGAACTGTGAGAGCAGCATCACTCCAGGTCAGGGATTAAATCCATTACAGAGAAGCACTTGGGGGAAAGCCCTGGGCGCGATGCACATGGACGCTGATGCATTAAAACCATTTCCTGTGGAGATCTTGCACAAGGCAAGCAGGGAGAGGAGTCGGGCACAAACCCATCCCCAGAACTGCTCCAGCACTAATGGCTTGCCCAGCAAGCTGGGGGCATCCTGGTCATCAGCCTGGTGCTGGTGGAGGAAAAAACCCTCCAGCACTCAGCCTGCAGCCCGTCTGAGGCCAGAGGTGGCTGAGATCCTTGCCCTCACCGTGCCCCTGGGTCCCGTGGGGCCAAGCTGCTGCTCCACCGGCAGGTTATCAAACCTGAGGAGGTTTTTCCAGCCGTTTCAGTTCCAGCCACAAGTGTTGCACGAGTCAAAAAAAATCCATTTAGAGCGTTCCTGGTCGGCTCTGACCACAAATGGTATCTGGGTCCCTGGAAGGTCGCGTTTCCTTGCTATGCTCCGACACCCAGCTGGGACGGCTGCCTGCACACGAGGTACAGGCAGGTGCAGGCAGGCATGCTGTGCCCCTGTCTTCCTAGGTGTTGCCTAACAACTGAGAAGATGCAGAGAGCCTTAGAAAACTTCCCAGATTAGCAGCTCTTTCCCAGAATGGGTTCTGGAGTCGAAGCAATCAGCCATTCTGATTTGCTTTGGAAAACATGTATTTTCAGTCTTCATGAATTTTTCCCTTCTCTTCCCTTCCATCTTGCATCCCCACACACTTCCTTTCATTCCCCTCCTTCCTCCTCCTTTTCATGAGCTATTTTCAAATGCCAGGAAGGGCGAGATCTGAGGGGAGGAGGAGTAACTGAAAGAAAAAAAAAGGGTGGTAAAATTATTTCACACATTTATGGAAAAAAAAAAAAAAAAGAAGGTGTGGGTGTGGGGAAAGAGAACAGCTCCAGTTCCCAGAAGACAAAAAGCAACTTCATTCATTTCCCGATGTAATTTTATCAGGTAGGAAGGCTTGGTTACATTTCTGCAGCCCTACAGTTCCCAGAGATGGTCCAAGTTGTCCCTCCTGCTGTGTTACCCTGACCTGGCACAGGTTTGGTACTGAGGCTTTGGTACTTGGGGTAGGAGGATGCCAAATGGGGGGAAAAGAGAGGATGAGCTTCTGGAAAACATGGCTTTGATTAAGCCAGACTTGGCCCTGGGAAGAGTAGGGGAGATGTTGCAAATATCACCAGCTTCACAGGAAGTATTTTTTCACACAAGGACAGTATGTTGGATGATTTCCCGTGTTTAATAAATAGGATTAAACCCAGCAACAACAGCTTTTGCTGGGAACTAGGAGTTCGGGTTGTGATAAACTTTTTATATGGCAAAATCTCCTTATGCTCAATTGTTTTTTCATCTCACTGGTAAAACTGGAAATAACTGTTTTGGCTTGTCCAACCATTCTTGAAATGTGATTTGTTTGTCTTACTGGCCCTCTGACACACAGCCACTGGAAAAGGGAAATAACCCAAATCCTCAATGAAGCTTTTCTGAGTAGCTCACTGCTGAGATGCTGGAGGTAATGCTGGAGGACTGATGCTCTGGCTGTCCCACATTGAAGACCTGTCCCCTTCATGCCGTGGAGCTTTGGAGAAGGCCCTGGACAGGAGGAATTTGGAGATCCAGCAGCAGGCATTAGCCTGCCCATCTCCCCGTGGGTGAGCCCAGGATCTTGGAGCAGGCTGGCATTTCACACCTTGGCGAGGGTGACATTTTCTTTGCAGCTTTTCCATGTTCGGAAGATGGCATTTCACCCCAAGAGGAAGCTGGTATTTATAAGGCAGGGCACTGGCATTTCATTCATTGTTACCATCCAGTGATTCAGACAAGGTCTCTTAGCCAGAAAGGTCAGCTGGGTCTGTGCTGTTCTTTGCTGCTTTTCTTTCTTTTTCCTTTTTTTTTTTCCCCTAAGGGGAAGAGGGAAAAACAAAGCCAAGTCACATGCCAGAACTGCTGATTGCCATTTTTCTTGCCTTGAAAATTAAGGTGTGCTAAGCTACGTAAAAGCTGGGACTTTCCAAAGTCCATCTTGCAAGGGTGTCTTTGGAAAGGTCCTTATTTTACTTTGAGTTCCAAAGGTGCAGCCCAGAGCCTGGTGCTGGGGTGATGTGGGTGGGTGGCAGCAGCGTCTGCCCCAGTGCTGTGCCAGTGCTCACCATCGCCCCAGTTATCCTGCATCATCCTCTTTCTTGGAGCTGAAGCCCATGTGAGCCTAAAACTGCATCTTTTCTGGCCAAACACCAGGTTTTGTCCCCAGGGTTGAGGAGCAGGATGGGAAAATCAAGGGCAGGTCCCCTCTATGACTATGGGACTCTTGTTGGACTGGGGCAGTGTAGACATGGCCAGGGCCTGGGAAACATAAGTAAAATCAATAAGAAGCTGTTAAATTGTGCCTGAACCTCGCAAGGAACAGCGTGGGGAGTGCTGGCTGCAGAGATGTATCTGCTGCCACTCCACGGGCTGTGGCACATTCATTAAGCATCTTTAAGATGGATACACCCCCCAGTTCACCTCCTGCAGAAGCCTGGGAATTTGTTTCCTCCCGAACCGTGCCATCAATCACTGGTGGCAGCACCGCCTCGGCACCGCGTGGCTCAGCCGCGGAACAGCCGGGGAGGCATCGGGCTGGCTGCCCTGCCGCGCTGGGAGGGGGCTGCCTGGGACCCCCTGCCCTGCCCTGGCTGTGGGGAGAGGGATCCCATTCCCTTGGTCTCCGCACAGCCGCTGGGGGAAAGGCTGTCTCACACCACAAATGCATCCGTGCACCTTTCCTGTGCTGTTCAGGACCCTGCTACCTCGTGCTGGCCTGCAGCCTGTCCCTGCTTCTCTTGGCCATCCAGCACTGCCTGCGCCCATCTCTGATCCCAACAGGCCGATGGCTCAGAGCAGAGTTGATGGTCCCACCTCTTGTCTCCCCTCTGTGCATCTCCCTGTGATCCTGGCCCCTTCCTTGGCCCCCTGGCTCCACTCCCAGCCCTGCATTCGGTGCTTGCTGGGTGGATGCTGGGAGCTCCCAGGGCCCTGCACTGTGCATATAAATGTGAGAGCCTGAAGTCTTGGCAGAAAAATTTTGCCGTGCCTGACTTGATGCTTGTAGCTTTTATCGGAGCAGCCAGACAGGAGCAGGACAAATCCAGCGATCCAGGGCAGTATGGGGGATGCCGACTGATGTCTGAGCTGCTTTGCTTCCCTCCCTTCTCCGCCTGCTCTGTTAGTGATGCTCTGGACTGGAAAGATGTGACAGGTCCGCTTAGCAGGAGGAAAGACCAGCTGGAGGGGGCTGAGTGACCCTCCTGCCCTGCACCCAGCACCCTCTGTCCCGCCCTGCCCAGACTCTGCAGCTGCCCCTTTCCTTCCTGGCGCTGACATTTCACCCTCCAGTGCTTTCAGCTGTCAGCCAAGCTGCACTGTACTTCAATTTATGCAGAGGCCTCAGTTTTACTTCTTCTTGCAATTTCTTCTGATGCTTTTAATTTTTTCCCCCGTATCAGCTGGGAACCTACAGATTATCCCATAAGAGCAGAGTAAAGACTTGTCAACCTTTTTTACGTGCTCCTTGAGATGAAAATAACTTCCTGAACCCCTTATAATGCTTTATTTTCTGCCACTTCTGCTACTCTGAGTATAATTTGACTGACTAAAGGATCTTGAAGCTAAAGGTAAAAAAAAGATAAAGTAGACTAATAATAATAATGGTAAAAACTGCTCGGGAGAGGCTGATAAGGGCCTGGAGATTCACACACCGGCATCGCCTGCCAGGGCAGGTGTGAGCCTGGCTTTTGTTCCCCAGCTCCATAAGCCGGTGCTGGGGGTGGGGACAGCGGGTCTCTGCAAAAATGGGATGTTTTTCAAGAGAAGAAAGGTATTGTGTCCCCTGTGATATGGAAATGAGCGGGGAGGTAAGGGCAGGGAGAGAGGATTTCTGATGGTAATGAGGTTTTACACTGGCTTTCTTGCCTTGCCTCCATCCCTCTCTTTCAACGGTAGGATGGGGTTTCAAAGGCTGTTGTATTCTTTTCCTTGGATTATTTGTCATGTTTTTTTTAACCTTGCCTGTTGTGGTTTTTAAAGATAAAAGGTTGGGAGCTGAAATGAAGGAGAATTTTCCTTCCCCTTCATTGGACGGGCTGGGAGATCCTGCAGGAGTTACGGTTTCTGATGTAAGGATGCTGTGAGCTCTCATGGGCAGGTTAGATGGGCTTGGGAATGCATTTCCTCTCCCATCCCATCCCACAGCCTCAGCATGGCCGGAGAGGGGTGTGACCTGCTGGCTGGAGCAAAGGCTGGTGCCAAACCTGAGACCGTGGTGGCTGTGCCATCCCCGAGCACCGTGTCACAGCTCTGTAGCACTGGTGGAAACCAGCCCCTCCGCAGTTGTATTCCATTTGTAATTCTTGGATGTTGCTTGTGGTGCCTCCTTTGGAGAAACAGCCTCTCTTTCCCTTGACATAGCTGAAGGCTGAGTATTCCTCTTGTTCCTAACTCAGCTGCTGGAATATTCCTTGTGATTGTCCAGCAGTTGGGCCTTATTTTAGTCCAAGTTTGCCTAGATTCCAGCCTCCAGCCACTAACTCTGGTCCAGCATTTATCTGCTGCCTTGAGGAATGCTCTGTGTTCCAAAGCCCTTCCTCATGCAGGAAGCTGTGCCTCTTGATGGAACGGACTGGACACAAACTTCCTGTGCAAACAGTTTCTAGTGGAATATCAAGGCTTGGGCTGAGTTCAGTTTGTTCTGTAAAACATGGACTCTTTGCTGAAAAGGTGAACTTTCTCCTCTGCAAAGCCAGTGCTGTGAGCCCATGGATGTAGCTCCCAGGGGAACGAGGTGGGGAGCAGACAGCTCGGGTCAAGAGGAACGAGGGGGCATGGAGGGATCTGAGGCTTTTCCTGGGCAGTGACAGGGTTGCTGTTGGCTCTGTGTTGCCACTGAATTCCTGCACGGCCAGCAGTGCAGTGAGAGCCTCGGCAGCGAGGGCAGCCGGGCTGAGCTCCACTGTCAGTGCTTTTCATCCGTTGTTGATCTGAGGAACTTCACTGCACCTCCCAGGGGAGCTGCCTGCCCCTCCTGTCTGTCCTGCCCTGCAGTGAAGGACCACTGAGACGTGGCTGCTTGCAGAAAGTGCTGATTCAAACGAGCTCTGCCAGACTGCCGCGGGTCAGGAGGGCTCCCAGGTCAAATCCACTCTTCGGGCAGGAGCTGCAAGCAAAGATGCCTCGTGGTGAGCTGTGCTGGTGTTTATTCCGGAGCTCCCTTTCCAGCCGAAGCCCTTGAGCTGTGCGGGTGTTGCTCCCCCCCAGCCCAGCAGACATTGCTGCTCAGCTGTTTGGTTTTATCCCTTCCTAATTTTACAAGGAGTGACAGTAAATCTATCCCGTATGTGCAGGACCGTGTGGGGTGTTTGAACATTCGCATCCAGATGTGGTGCTGCCTTTGGGGTATCTCCTGGCAATGTGGGTGGGTGCAGGATATATTGTGCTGTAAAAGTTAACGTTCAGAGTCTGATATTCAATCCGCAAGAGCAGGAGAGCATTTGGCCATGAGCTGTGCTGTGTGGGGCAATCCCATCGCCTGTGGGTGCCTGGGGTGTCAGGGGTGTCACCAAGGGGTGTCACCAAGGGGCGTCACCAAGGGGCGTCAGGGATGTCTCCTATCAGACCTTCCTGCAGATACTGCCACTGAAGGGCTCCCAGGCACAGCCTAGGGTACCTGCACAGCTTGTCTCCACGTCCAAAAAGACCATTAGCCTGGGAGGAGGAGGAGGAGGAGGGGGAGCAAGTGGATGTGGCAGAGGAAGATAAGGCTGTGGAGCGGAGGATTTGTGGGAAGTTAATGGGCGTAGAATTGGCATTATGCCCCAGTAAGTTCTCATTTCCCTGGCTGTGTGCTGGCTCATCCCCACCCCAGAGCAGGGAGGGAGCAGGATGCACCCAGAGCTGGGAGCTGTGCCCCAGGACATCATGGCCTCGGAGTGCAGGGAGCCAGAATTCGTGGCCCTGGGACCTTGGGCACACAGCAGGTGGCAAAAGGGATAAAGCAGAGGAAAATGAGGTTGCTTCACTGCTGCCCTGTGGGTGATGCTGAGGGAGATGCTCCATTTTAAATCAAACTCAGATCAAAGTGGAGATGGCTCCTCTGCTGCTTGGGGATGCATAAGGCTGTATCTGAGCTCATAACGTAAGGGCAGCTTTTACTACTCAAAGCCATCTCCTTGCTCTGCTTCACTCCTCAGCGCTCTCACAACAGCCCAGTATTTGCTCTGCTTCATATTCTGTTGGCTTGGAAGAGCTGGAGGGAGATTGCCATGGCATCCCCTCCGGGCAGGAGTGGTGGCGGGGCTTGTCCTCTGCCTTCTCTGAACTGGGCAGGATGCTGGCTCCGTAGGAGGGTTATTTTTGAGGCTTCCTTAGCTTCTGTCACTCAGCCTGCACCCCCAGGGTAAGTCTCTGATGAGGAGCCAAGGTGCAGCAGGGTTGGAGACTGGCAGCACAGTCCAGCCCTGTGAGAAGCACTGCAATTTCCCTGTCCGTGGGGCAGAGAGAGGCCATCGCCTCGGCCAAAGCAGAAATGCTCCGGTGGTGTTACTGGCTCTCTGGCTCAGGGATAACAGCTCTTCTCCTGTGCCTCCTCAGCACTCTCAGAAGCAGCACCATGACTGCTCAAGTCCTTCCCTGTGCCCCCTGTGTCCTTGACACGCCACCCTGGGGAGGACTCAGCAGTCCAGGAACATGATAGCAGGGCTTGGGATAGGGTCAGGAGCATCCTTGATGGGGCACGCTGGGTTTGAGAGCCACTGGCGAGGGATCAGCCCTGGGGATGTGGCTGCAGGTGCTTTGGCACTGGCATCTGCATTCGCCCTCCTTCATGTCCCCCACACAGGGCTCAGAGCTGCCTGGGGGAGGTTTGAGAGCAGCAAGGGGATGTGGTGGGACGGTCACCTGCAGGCCAGACCCTCCTTGGTCCAGCGGTTTCTGCAAGACTTTTTTCCTGTTCTCATTCCCTTGCTCAGGCCTGGATGGATGAAATGGACTTTACAGCCCCAAATCCCTTAATCTCCAGTATACTTAGCAGTATTAGCCAGACTACAGAAGTCATATACACAGTAATTGCACTCAGTGGAGGAGACTCTTCACGATTTCATGCTGGAAGAAACGTGTTATTCATTTTCCCCTGTCTCCCACCCATCTATGCAGAAGTACATTGGAGCCATGATAGGGATACGTTAAACATGCAGAGAAATGTCATAGCTGAAATACAACCTGCTCTCCTGGCAATTAACCCAGGCAGCCTTGCAGAAGCTGTGCAGGGTGAAATCAGCTCAAAGTGCAGCCTAAAGCTTCAGCACATCTTAGCTACTAATGCTAAGCAAGTTATGCTAAGCAATTAATATCCTTTACTTCTTTACAGCCCTCCCTTTGTTTTTATTAAGCATCCCTGCTAATACATTTAGCAAAGCTCGCAAAGCCTTTCAAAAAGCATGATCAGCTTCCATAATCTTATATACAGAATGATCACAAGCACCAGACCTAATAGACTCAAAGCTAGTACGATTACCACTGGGTGGAGCAGGAGGTTATAAATTCCTGTGGCTGTAGGTGACCACTCCAGGAGAGTTTCCCACTAATGGTGTTCTCTATCTCTTTTTCCTCTTTTGAACGCACACTGCATTTCATCCGCATTATGGTGGACAGTGATTATAGTTTTTTTTCCATCAATTCATATATGTTTTAATACTTGATGTAAGTCATCATGTTGTGATAATTTCCTTACCAGCATTAAGATTAATTCCAGTTGAAGTAGGTAACAAGTCTTTAACTAGTGTATAATTAGACTGTAACAACTGGCGGGACGTAACAGGAGCTGTATAATTAAAATCATACCCTATAATTCTGCTAAAGTTACGAATGCAAATATTCGAATGATTACTTGTATCTACAATAATATCACCTACTAATATAAAACCACAAAGGGTCCTTAAGAAAACATATTCTTTTCCAATATATATAAGTGAAGTTGCAGGGATTTCATTGGCATGTGTTCCAAAATGACAAACATTTTGCTCGGTGTCAAGACATGTCTTGGGGTTTAGTGGTGTTACTTTTACAGCTGTATCCTTGTTATTCCCATATACTGTTTGCCACGTGTCCACTTTGTGGTATCCATACTTCATGTTCTGTGAGAAAGAGGATGATTGTATTGCGATTTTGTGCAGCAATTGGCTATGTGCTGTATACTGAAGCATTACATTATCAACAGAAACTGTGAGCGTATTGTTAATGGGGTCATAATTGGCCAAATACCACCAGGATTGAAATTCTCTTTCGGTTGTGTTGTCCCAAGCTACTTTTCAAACCTCTGTGGGTAAGGTGCCTTCTTTGCTTACCCTCATAATTGCTGCCACTGTGGAGTGCATCCACAGTTGAGTGCGGGTACATCTAAGAGCTGGTGAAAGATTGCCCTGGACCATTCCAAGTGCCTCTACAATCAGCTGGTGGTCTCTCTCATTAATTCTTTCCCACAGAGGCAATATATCAGATAAGAGCCATTGATTAGTCCCCAGTGCTAATAGAGAGGATCGCAATGGGTGTTCTAATTTGCTTAAATCACTTGTTGTTGCACTTAGTTTATTTAGGAGCACTTCAACATCTATACCATTTAGGACTCCCAATCCTGTCCCTGTAATCCCAGTTGCATCCCTCTTTGTTTGCTTTGAAGGGGATGAGCAGAGAAAGGGTAATCAGTCCTGGGTCATCACTTCACAAGTGAAGTTAATTGTATACTATTACTTCTTAAACTATTATCTGTCATCGTGCAGCAACTGGTATTAAGTCTTGAGCAGCAGCTGGTATTATTGAGGCAATGAGACCTGTCCTTCTGCTTACCTCTGCCCAGGCTAAATTATAAACCTTATCTGATGGACCAGAGAGCAAGAGCCTTCCTGTCAGGTGTTTCAGGAATTCCTGAATAATCTAGGAAAACTATCTTCCCTTTGGATTTGTTAACTTTCCGTTAATCCGGATCATCCATCATTTTTATCCTTAGCTATGCTGTAGCAGTAACAGAGTCAATAATACCAAGAGTAGTGAGATGTCCCATTCATTCTTAGCTGATGTGAGAGTTTTTCCAGGAGTCAGTCATTTGTCAGCTGGCTGGCTAGTTACCCCCTGCTTGATGGGAGAATGGTGTATCCATCTTCCTTTTCCTAAACTTTTAACAGCAAAATAGGAACATGGTAAGATGGTATATGGTGCTTCCTACTTAGGTTCCAGTTTGTATTTTCGTGAGACCATGTTAATTAAAATGTCATCTCCAGGTTGTGTATCGTGGACCTGTATTTCCAGAGGTGTGGGCTGATACCATTGGGCATGTTTCTGTCATTTTCAAACCCCTCCTGCATATATATGATGTATTGTGTCAACCATTCATCAGATGAGACCAGAAGGTGTCTTAACTGGGTATTACCTTCTTTAATGAGGCCCTGTGTCAACCTTTCTTGTTGGAAAGGCTTCTACCCAGCCTGGTGACTGATGTATTATCTCTAAAAAGTGTATTCATTGCTGCTACATCAGCCAAGGCACTTCCTTCCCTAATTTCTGAAGTGGCCTTGGTATGTGGCTGGACAATGTATTACAGCAATTTCTCTGGGTAGCTGGGGCTGATTCCAGCACTTGTGTATTTCTTCTCCACTTGATACTTTTTTCCCCAATGATGTGAAAAATCCTCGTTCTTTCCATAGCTTTGCCATTGTGTGGCATACCCTGAGAGCATACCGAGAGTTTTTTGGCTCGTTTCCCTTTTCTCAGTTGCTCTGTACATGTCAGGGCTGCCGGTTCACCCTGTCCTTGCTGGGAGTGTGCTGTGGTTACACTAAGCAATTAATACCCTTTATTTCTTCACAAGGTGAGGAGCCAGTCCCTCATCTTTACAGCTGGGTGTTTGTGCGTCCCACGCCTGGTGCTGCTGCTGTTTGCAGAGCCGATAACTGATGGCAGAGAAAACTTTACTGTCTGAGGAATACTTATGCAAACAAGCACAATGGCTTAATAGGGAACACCCGGAGAAATCTCCAAAGAAAGCGCCGTAAATTCCCCTTCCCGTGCATTTATGGGGAGATTTTTCACAGATATTTATGGTTTCCCAGGTGCGTTGTTGTGACTCCTTAGCGCAGATTTGCATGGCGTGCTCCAGGAGCTGATGAGAGGGGAACGTTGATGGGACAGCCCTGTGTTACACCAGGATGGGAGTGGGAAATGGCTCCCTAATCCCTTGGTGAATTCCTCCTGTGTGCGGCAGCTTGTAGCTCTGCCAGCACCAGCTGAGCACCTGGAGAGGCTGGCAAGTGGGGCTGGGTGGATTTAGGTGGCCCTGATCAATTTAGATGGTCCTGATGCAATGCAGGTGTAGGTCACCTGCCACAGCCCTGCCTGAGTGTGCTGCCCCATCCACCCCTGCGAGGCTGGGCCACACCTACACTCCCCTGCTGCTGTCCACAGCCAACCCATTGAACCACGTCTCTTTTTCTCCTCCTTTCCAGGTTCCTTGCCTCACCAGCAGGTCCTTGTAGGATTTCAGCTCTGGTAAGTGCAGTTGTGTTTTCTCCTTGCTGAAGTCCATGTTGTTGTGAAGGTGTCACGAAGGGTTGGAGGGGCAGTGGGGCTGGGCAGCACCACTGCTCCCCAGGCAGATGGAAGAGCCTGAGTGTGCCTCTCTTCAGGAGCCAGTTCCTGCTGCACTTCACCCCAGAATTATTTCCCATCTGTGAACGTACTCTGAGATATGTCTTCCAATGCCCTTCCATAATCCATGCAGGGAAATGGTGTGGGCATCTTTAATTCTTCCTGGGTAAATTCTCCCAGGTTTTTCCTGGGTTCCCTGGATGGGAACTGAAAACTTTGGTGATTGGCATGATGATTGTAATAAAAGCTGGGAGGTGTCTGCCACTGGGTGGGACGCTGGGGACCTTTGGAACAACAAGAAGGTGAACTGATGGGTGGAAGGAGAGCACAACCTGCCCAGGGACCTTTGCAGAAGAGCCAGGCTTAGAGGAGCATTTAGGACCTGGAAGAAATGTGAAGGTCAGAAGCTGCAGTCCTGGCTGCAAGCTGGTGTTGTCACCTGTAACCTTTCCAGGAATGTGCTCCTCTCAGGCCACCCGCTCTGCCACCAGCCACCTGGCTGACTCTCCTGGGGAACAGTGGGTAGAAGGATAACATTTCTGGGCTTCCTCAGGCTCAGGTTCCTGTGCTGTTCAGTGTTTGATGTTTTCACACTTCTGAAGTCCCCATGGGTTTTCTAACCCTACCTTTAACCCAGCAGAAAGAGTCCTGGTTCCGTGCTGAGGTAAATTATCAGAGTGTCTCGCAATCAGCGTGGCTGCCATGTATTGTGTCACCTCCACCTTTGTCCTCTTGACATGTTCCGTTTAAAAAGTAGCATTTATCAAAAAAAGCAGCCTCTCTGTTTCCTGCTATCTGTTGGTTTGATAATTAAGTCCCATGGAAGGCACTGACATCAGCCATGTGCTTGAGGATTTGCCACTGATGTCCCACGTTGCATGGCCCCGTTGAACTTGAGGGGTTTTCTCTTCTTTAGCAGCAAATGGTTCACTACTTGGGGCCTAAAATCATTGAAGAGAGGGTTGTTATGGTGATCTCAGGGTTTTGGGGTGCTGCTGGCGTGACCTTGCTCTGAGACAGAGCTGTTCTGCGACAGGGACACCACTGTCTGGGGCATATCTAGTGATGGCAGGGGGCAAACAAAGGTTGTGGATCCTGGTGCCAAGGGAACTGCCCTGATGTCCTCTCCTTGTGTATCCATCTCACTGGAGGGCATCGGGCATGGCGTGAGCTTACCCCAAAAGCTGTTCCTCTCTCCAAAACTGTGCAGAGACTCCTGATCCGGGATGCTTTGCTCGTGACCTTGGCAGCCTTAGCTGGGAGCAGCCCAGGCCCCTGGGAGAGCTGTGCTGTGTTGAGGAAGCAGCACTGCCATACTCCAGCACGTGGAGAAACTCCAGCCAATAGGTGGATGAACCAATCAAGTGATTTTTCTGCATCAGGGATGTGTTACGTTGGGAAGTGAACATACAGCTCTGTCTTCCCAGACAATTCCTGCAGGAGCAGCTCTGGCCACACTCCCTCCAGCAGCAAAAAGCAGGTGTCTGTAGCTGCGGAGTGGGGACAGGCAAGACAGGACCCATTGGTCCTCAGAAAAGGAGAGAAAGTGGAAAGTGGCCTGGAGGAGGGGACAGTGGGGGAGAAGTGGCCGTGGTGGTAGAATTGCCGCTCCCGACGCAGCGTAATCGGCTCACGGCTTCTTCTCCCCAATCCTCTTAACACCCCTCCCGTTGCACATCTCTCCCCAGCCGCGGCCATGTGTGTTAGCAGAGATAAAAGCTCTCTTCCCACGCGGGCTCTTCTCCCCCAGCATGCTTAATCATGAGCCAATGTGGCAAACAGCCTTCCTGAGAGAAGCCCCGGGCTCGGCTCTTCACTCTCCCTCCCTGCCTCCTGCCTTTTGCCTCGGCTCCCGCTCTGCCCCGCACCGCGGGGCTCCCCGCACGCCCCTGCAGCCTGCGCAGCCATCACGTGCCTCTGATAAATGAGCTTCATCTGCACCCAAAATTAATCACATTGTCATGCTGGCAGAGGATGAGGCAGCTGCGCCGAAATGCCTGAATCCCTGGCTAATTTATCACAGGGGCTGGATGCAGAGCTGCTCCGCAGCTCCTGCCGCATGGGGACATGCTCCAGAGAGGTGGATGGTGACAAGAAGCTGTGAGGCCTGGGAGTGAATGCTCAGGAGGACACATTCGCCTCCTCCTCAGAGCTCAGCCACTCGTTTTCAACCAGAAGAACCTGGTGGGAGATTGCTTGTGCCCAGGAGAGCCGATGCTGCTGGTGACAGCCCGGCTCCTCTGAGCCACCTCGGACCTGGAAGCTGATGCGTCCTCCTGCGCTGGAGCACGCTCGGGAACCCGGAGCAGAAGACTAATGAGGGAAATGAATATGAGGGAATTATTCCAGGATTTCCAAAGCCATGGTCTTTGTGGATGGTGGAAGCAGGAGGTACCCAGCCAGGCTGATGTGTCTTATTCACTTCATTGCTCCAGTTTTGCTCATCAGAAGCAAAGTGTTCATCGACTGTGCCCATGCTGCCTGTGATGGGCTAGGATCAGCATGGAGAACCAGCTCCAGGACCAAGGGCTCCCAGCTGGGCCAGTTCCTGGTACAGGACATCTAGGATGGGGCCAGTTGTGATGTTCGCTCCTGGTGTTGTGCATCTTTCTGGGATCCACATCATCCTGCTTGCTTGTTGGTTGCCAGCTGCTCCTCTCCATTTCAGTGTGGGTTTGCTGGGCAGACTCTCTTCTCCTAAGTCCATCCCTAGGACAGACGTGGGTTTCTCCAAGATATTCACTCTCGCTTGTCTTGTGGTAATTAATTACTAATTCCAGACCAGACTCAGCTCTGGAGTGCTCGTTAACTAATTGGATGCTTTCCAGCAAATCCCAGCAGTCCCTCCACAATGGGAAAGTCATGCGTTCCTCATCTGCTTCTGGATTGCTTTGTCCCCCAATAGTCGATGGGAGCACCTTGGAAGAGATCTGCTGGGGCTGCTGTCCTGGAACTGGCAGGGGGCTGCTGACAGCACAGCAGGTGCTTCCTTGGGGGTGCATAATAATGGACAGCAAAGCAAAGCAACACACAGATGCCCTGCAGAGTGACTGGTGGCATCCTTCGCTGCGCTCCCAGCTGCTGAAAGAGGCTGGAAACCTGCTCTGCCCACTGGTCTCTGAGGGTTTCACACTGACTCTCTTTGCAGATGTTGTCAGGTGTGGGTTTTTCCTCGTAGCCTGGCAGAAATGCTGGAAAACTGTTGTCCTTTGCAGTCTGAAGCTCTGCATTGCTCACGCTTTGCTGTCATGGGGAGAACCGGTCCCATGTTTTTAGAGAAAAGAGGCTTTTATCAATAAAATTGAGCTGCCAGTGCTCCCAGCAGCTTGCCCAGACAAAACAGTGAATGGCTTTAGTTTAAAACTTTAAATCTTAACTTACAAGGGCATGGACTCCCTTAGATCAGCGAGAAGCTGGTGTTCAGATAAACATGGTGTTTTGAGAAGGGAGAAGGGGTGTTTTGGTCTCCTGTGCTTGTGAGGGCCCCGTGGGGTCTCTGGCCACTGGGCACCAGCAGTTACGGGCAGCCGAGCAAGAGAGTGGAAAGCTTGGTCTGAGCATCTCTGGGCCTCCTCCTCAGACCCTGCAGCCTGCTGGGCTGACCCAGGAGCTCTCCTCCCTCCTCACCTGCATGCTTCAGAGTGGATTTTGGGGCTGGGCTGGGCTTGTGACTCTGTTTCCAAGCTCTTTGGAGAGGCAGATGTGTGCATGGCTGTGAGCAGGAGACATGTCTGACCTGATGTTCATCCTTATTTCAACTCCCCCAGGGCCTCTGGAGGATGATGCAGCCTTCAGTCAGCACAGAGGAAGAATTACAGTTCTCTTGGCTCAGTTGCATGTTCAGAGCGAGCTGCTGCTGAGGCAAGGGCTCCCATGGGTGCCACCCCTAACCCTGGTGGCATGGTGATGGGTCCCGGTGGTCAGCATTGCTCAGCCTTGTTGAGGCTGCCTACTTCACCAGGCAGTCTTCTTTTTTTTCCCTATGCTCTTATTTTTTTAAGTCAGAGCTACAGCTGAGGTTTTGTAGGCATCCCTTTGCCAAAACATGACTGGCTTGTGCTTGCTATTGAGTGGAGAGGCCAGGGAGGAGCCAGGAAGCAGCTGAGGTGTGACGTGGGGAACTGGAGATGTGTGGTGACACCAGTGCAAGAATTGGACACACAGCCTGGGAAATAACAGCTCGGGTTTCCAGAGCATGTGTCGGGAGGGTGGAAGGCAGCGCTCCTGGGGAGCCTGGCAGCAGAGGTGCTGGGAGGCTGGGAGGCTCCAAGAGATGCCTTTGCTTGGGTTGTGTGAGGAGGAGCGCTGCGGGTCAGTCCCAGGTCTCACAGAGGCGGCTGGGCTGCTGCTGGTGCTGCGACAGGGCAGGAACTCCTGCCAGAGTCAGGCCTGGGCAGCCGCTGCTGGCTCTGCTCAGCATTCACCATCCCCTGGGCTGGGAGGGAGCCCAAACGCCGCTCCAGGAACGGCAGAGAGAGGCATCCCCAGGGATGCTGAGCCATCTCGGCAGAGGGAAACGCTTGTCTGCCCAAAGAAAAGGCTTTTCCAGACTCTGTTAGAGCCTGGGGAAAGCCTGTTGTGGCTATTTTGAAGCACTTTGCGGTTGGAGGTGCCCAAGTCTTTCAGGACTCAGAGTACAGTTTCCGAAAGGACCTGTTCCCTAGAAATTCAAAGTAACTGACTCTGCAGATCCCTGTGTACCAGCAGGCAGGGCAGCACTCAAGGACTTGCCATGGCAGGGCTGACACCAGCCTGCTTTCTCCTAGGTGCAAATAACTGTGCCACAAATTACGGCAGTCTTCGCTATCCATTAATAATCTGCTCCTTTGATTTTTGTCAGTGTGAAGGAACTGGAAGTGTTTCTTTGGGTCTAGTCCAGCCCCAGGGTAGTAAATTGGACGTCTCCTGTCCCTCTGTCTGTTGTAGAATCCATATGGATGTAATGGATTTAGTGGCATCTTGCGTTTTTCTCTGTCCAGGCACAAATACTGGTATTTCACCCTGGCACCTAGTGGTGCAAAACCCCTGCACCCACATTTTGGAGAGGGCTGTGCTGTGAATCCCCACCTGTGCTCCTCTGAGCTCAGCCTTTAGAGATTGGGCATGGTTTGAGAGGGGTTGTGCATGGTTTGTGTGGGGGTTTGGCATGGTTTGTTTCCTTGAACCACCGCGCTTTTGGACAGAGCTGGAAGCACCAGCCTCCCTGGCACGCTCTGAAGCCAGCTCCAGGGAGCTGAAATAACCTGGTGTGACTCTGCAGAGCCTGATTTCTAGTCCCTGTCATTAAACACCCAGCTGTTGAGATCTTTTATATGTATTCAAATTGCGACTTGGCAGGCTTAGGCAGCAGGGAGCTCGCTGCGGTGACCAGAAAGATCTGTTGTGCTCTTAAAGCAAACTCCATCATACCTCAGCCAGAATGGGCAGGGATCTGAGCACGCCAGAGATGCTTTCATGGGCTGAGCTGGTGAGAATGGGTGGGAAACTCTGCTGTGTTACTGCTGGTATCCAGCCCATGGGTGAGGGAGTGGGAGCTTCCTTGGAGATGGAGTCTCCAGACACCAAGAGGAGTACCCAGAGCCCCCTAAGGCACGTAGGGGGTACGTTTTGTGCTGAGGTCTTGAAGGGAGAAGAGGGTTCAGCATCTGGAGATTTTCCAGGCAGAGCCTGAGCTAAGCCTAAGGATAACGGCCTCATCCCGCTGGAGCTGGCAGGAGAAGATGGCTGCCCCCCTAAATTCCAGATTCGTCCATCACTAGCGATAATGCACCGAGAAATAAATGTCACTTACAAAATTTATGGGAGAGCTGCTTTGCTAGTCTCCTATTTTTAAGGTTATACTAAAAATTAAACCACACTTCCCCCCACGGGGGAGCGGCAGGCTGTCACCGAAACAAATGTCCCGGCGTGTCACGGAGCAGCACATGTGTGTGCACACAGCGTACGCAGGCATCGAGAGGCAGGGGGGCGCAAGCGGCNATCGGAGAGTTACACAAGCTCAAAGCCGAGTTCCCAGTATAAAACCTGGCGCGTGACTTCTTCATGCAGCGGAAGCCCCGCTCCTCGGGTGCGGGCACACATGGCACGGCCTCCCGCTCGGCTAGAGCATCCCATCCCGGCAGGATGGGATCCCAGGGCCCCGTGGCGTAGGCACCATCAGCTCGCAGGAGGTGTTTTTATGAGGTTAAGCAGGGCATCGGTGTGGCTTTGAGGACGGTTTTCCCTCCCTGCCCCGAGCGGTGGGGCGGCAGTTCGAGGTCCCGCTGCCCCCGGCCGCTGCCGTGCCGCGGGTCTGGACGGGGCGCTCCGGCTGGGGGACGTTCATCAGCTCTGGCAGCGCAGCTAATGCGATTAAGGGCTTTTCTCACCCTCCGCTCAGTGCTCATTAACATTTCCCTGCTAAGGAGCTCAGAAGCGTCGCCTCATCTCGCCGCAGCTTTGGTTTGCGACGAGGGGAGCGGGCGGGCGGTGCAGGGGGAAAGGCTCCCCGACCCTGCGGCTTCTCGCCGGGCAGCGACAGGGCCACAGAGGGAGGGGACGTGGCTGGGAGAGCCGCTGCAGTGCCGAGCAACGCCACCAACCGCAGCGCTTCCAGCGAGGAGTCCTATTTCTGCCGGGGATTGGGAGCTGGGGAAGGCAGATGCCCTGGCTGAGGGAGGGTGAGGCTGCCTGCCTGGTAGCCTGCGAACAGAGACCTACAAACAGCTTCTCTGGGGTGTCACAGCCCCGTTCTCTGCGCAGGCAGGGAGACAACCCAATTTTGGAAGCCTCCTTCCCAGATCTTGCAATCGAGAACCAGGAGAGATATTTTTATTTGGTCTTACAAGTAGGTCTTGAGACATCTCTAAGTGGGTGCTTCATAGTCTGCGTAGAAACAAAACCCTCCCATGCGCCACACAAAGTCCTTCTCAGCAGCAAGCCTGAAGCTTTGCTCTGCTGCCTCTACCCTGTGCTCTCCTTTTGCTCCATGTCCGTGGCCAGCTCTCCTGGGGGCACCTGGAGCAGGCGAGTTCTGACCCCTGCCCAGCGAAGTTTGATGCAGAAGATGCTTCTAGACTTTCTGTGGTGGGTCCCAGATGTCTTTCTAGTCACCTGAAATGTGTCAGTCTGTGTTGAACCAAAGAAGAAAAGTGTGTTTGATGATTTTTTTCCCCTGAATATTTTAATTCTTCCATCAAGAAAACCTGATTCTCCCATGGAAATTGTGTTTCCTGTTTGAAAACAGGTTGTTAACACACCACTCAGCACTACAGAAGGCTGCTTTTCCAGGGGCTAATACTCGAAGATTGACTGATTTCAAAATCTAGCACGCTACATCCTCTAATTCTGCCTTTTCCCTGCATCATCGGGGCTTTTGTGCTTTTCCTTTCTCCGATGTGGATCCTCTGGTGCCTTGCAAGACCCGGGCTCCTGCTGCAGCCTGGCTCAGCTGAGCTGATGAAGACCTCTCCACTCTGTCTGCCTGCCTATTTCCATGAAACCTCTAGGAATTTAATAACTTTGAGATTTTCAGCTGTCACTCACAAGCTGTTGAATTTGACTGCTAAGTCGGAGAGTAATTAGGGGAGACAGACAACACGTGGAGCATGTGATGGTACAAGACTTGTTTTCTTAAGGAAACCACGCCAACAAAAAAAAGAAAAAAAGGTCTAAAAATACCTCTCTTCAAATTTTTTGCCTTGTTCTACCTGCAGATAGCTCTTGACTGGCAGTAAGGGAACGTGTGCTGCGCTGTGTGGGCAGGATGGGTGTTCTTGTCCCCGCAGTCCTTGGGGACACGGGGCTGAGAACTCAGCACGGTGACTTGGGTCCCTTTGAGATGGCACTGGGTGTGAATGAAAGACGTGACACGAGCCTCTTCAGCAGTGCTGTGCTATTTCAGGGCAGATCCATCAATTCAGAACCATCTCTTATAAATAAAGGAGATTTTAATTAAAAATACAATTTGTTAACAGTGCACATTCTGCCAAATAGCAGAGCGTTCTTTAAAATACCTGTTAAAATACTGAATGCTGCTGCCATTAAGGGATTTTGGCTGGTTGCTGAAGGTGCTACCTTCAGCCCTAGGTCTGTCCTGCTCCAGGACACCTTGGTGGTGCAGGAGGTCTCGGCCGAAGCAGCCAACGTCGCGTTTGGAGGTGATGCCTGATTGCTTTGTGTAGCCCGTGTGCCCCATCTTGCCCTCTGGAAGGGGGACATCAGCACCAGGAGCCAAGGGCGGGCAGGGTTGTGCCAAGGGAGCTACTGAGCCTGTTTCTGTGTTGGGAGGAGTGAAGATGCTGCCTGAGGCTCGTAGTGGAGCCTCATGCTGCAGGCAGAAGCAGGCAGGAGGAGAAGGACGAGGGCTGCTGCTGAAGGCCGCAGTTCCTGGTGGAATTGCTGCCCTCCAGGGCCTGGCTTTGTGTCTGGGATGCTCAGAGAAACCCAGACCCACACAGCTGCCTGCCCATGCCAGCTTTTATTCCCCTTACCCGCTCCTCTCTCTCAGTGCTGGCGAGCAGCCCAGTGCCAGGCTTTTTATGGTTTTCTTTTTGTCTTTTTCAATGAGAATAAATCTTTTATCTGTTGACTGTGAGACTGTGCTGCAAACAGAGTCGTACAGATCTTGTGGGTTTTTTATAGCCACCTCCATCTTCCAGGTTGATGGTTTGCAGCTTGGTCAGTGCCTGGAGTTGGCACTGCTGGCTTGGATGGAGATTAACCCCAGCTGCTCCGTGCTGGAGACTGGGATGCAGGGATGGAGACCTGAGACCTGCCCTGCCACCCCCATGGCATGATGCTGTCTCTGCTTGCCTTGTGCTGAGTGTAAGAGGAAAGGGGAAGCATGTGGCTGGAAGGAGGCAGACAGAGAGCAAGGAAAACCAGCTAATTTTGCTTAATTATGACTGACTGTGACAGCCCGCATCTTTAGTTTGAAAAGTATCTGTGAGGTACGGGCTGCTTCTCTCAAACAGGATAATTATGTTAATTAAAATGCTTTCTTTATGGCAGTTCTGATTAATAAAAACAGTTCCAGTGCTCTCTTTAAACACTCTAACCTTCTGTTGTGCAGGAAAACTGGCTTTTCTCAGCAATTTATGACTTTTAAAACAGATTAGAGTGGGACAGCCTGCTGCTTTCACGCAGTAACGCTTCCTCCCCGGGGGAGAGCAAGGCAGCCCACCAGCACAGTGCCCTGCTCGTGGGGAACAGACGGAGCAGAGCACTCGGGCAGCGACGCCGGAGCAGGCAGCAACATGTGCCCGTGTGGGAGCTAGGGATGGGAGGCGTCAGAGAGCTCTGCGAGAGTGCCAGGGAATAAAAATACCACTTATTTCTCTAATTGCTGTTTATTTCCTCTGCAAAGTATTGGGATAATTAACAAGCTCCCAATTAAGAAAAAATTGTGTGTAGAGGAAAAGCAGGTACGGGTGCCAAGAGAGCTGGGTTTGTGCCGGAGCGTGGCGAGGGGCAGTGGTGATGGTCCCTCTTGCTGACCACAGGTGGCATGGGGCCCTCTGGGGACTCCAGCACTCTGGAGGATGTGGTGATTTCCCAGTTCCCAGAGACCTTTCCCAAGATGATGGTTGTGCTTCCAGAGATTTGAGAGCTTAGGAGCTCATGTCGCCACTGGTGTGGCTGTCTTGTGTTTTGTCCTTTGGCTGGTTTGCTGGTCCTCTAAGGGGTTTACTTCCTGCGTGTGGAGGTTCAAGGCCCCTGAGCACAGTCTGGTGCGGGTTTGGAGAGGGGCTGAGCATCCACCACCCTCCTGAGAAGCAGTGGCAAATCGGGAGGGCTTGGTATCTCTGCAGGTAGCTCTGAAAATATAATCAACAGGCAGCCTGGTGTTGATAAGGAGGCACCACTTGCTGTTCATAAGGAGGATGGGTTTGCCACACACTTGTCCACAAATGCCAGTCCCCAGCCAGATGCCTGTTCCCACTGTGGCCAGGAGGGTTTGTGTCCTCCCCACCCTCCCTTTTCCTTTTTCCACGTCTTTCCCCTGGCTTGCCACCCCTGCTGGGCCGGGTGCTGGAGCAACACATGAAGCGGTTCTTAGCTCCCACTTCCCAGGCCCAGCTAGGGACTCTTACACAGGGGTAGTGACTTGCATTGGGTCCTTTCCCTTCCTCTGTGCCCAGGAAGGGACCTGCACTCCAGCAGCCCATCCTCAGGTTTGGGAAGTGCTGCTGAGCCCTGTGCTTTGGCAGGGGCTTTGGGAAGGGTGACACCATCCTTCTGCCCTCCAGGCCAGAGGAGTTTGGGTCTGTTCTGCCCTGCTCCTCTAGGAGAGGAGGAAAGTGAGTGCTTGTCTCTGACTCTGTGAAATGCTGCATGTGACCAACAGCCCTTGCCTAAAGAGGTGACAGCATTAGTTTGCCATCGAGCTGTGACTCCTGATGTAAAACTGGGTGACTTCACTGGGTTTGCTCGACCTGGTGGACTGCTGGCAGGCAGCCCCACTCTCCCTCTCTTGCCACGTTTGAAGTATTTTGGGAAGGATTGGTGTGGGAGAAAGGGACTAAAAACCCCTAGAGGCTTTAGCATATCGAGTGTAGGCCAGGGGAGGGTGGTGAGGGGCTGTGGGGTGAGGCTCCTGCACACATCCAGCAAGGCAGCTTTGCCATTTGATTGTGTTTGTGCCCCGCAGATCTTGGTGAGCAGTGCAGTCATTCAGGGAAGCCATCCAGAGCTTCCCTGCAGGTTATCCCCCCAGCTTGGGGGGCTGCAGCCACCCCAGCATGGCTCCAGCCCCCTGGCACAGCCCTTTCCTTGCCCTGCAGGCTCGGCTGGGGCTGGCTCCGCTCCGCTCCTCTCCTCGCTGCCCCGTTTACCTCTGCTATATTTACATGTCTATTTTATGATTTCAATTTTTAATGCTTCTGCTCTTTGAAGATGCTTAATGCTTTGGAGTGGAACATTTTCTTCTGAGTCCTGAGTGCCAACTGAGGACAGACCAATAAATCAACTAATAACTGGAACCTCGTTTTCTGCTCCCATGGCTGTGGGTTAACCCTTCGTGTGCCTCCAAGGCTCTCCTGGTGCTTCCATCTCCCTGGGCAGGAGAGCTGCCTATGCCAGCTATGAGCACGCTTTTGCTGGGCAGTATCAGGCCTTCGGGATTCCCATGCTGGGCTGTATCCTGAGTGGTGGTTTCCGGGTATATCTTAAGTCGAGGTTTCCAGCTGCCACCTTCTTTCCCTTTCTGTCACCACTGGTCCCAATGCCTCATTGGGTCAGCAGAGCTGGAGATTAGGAAGGCAGCCTGTAGAGAGTGGGGAGCAGGGTGAGTGGGTCTGGCGAGTCACCCTGTGAGACCCAGGCTGTTCCAAAGCTCAGGATGGGACAGCCAAGTGCCGTCTTTGTGGCTTTGTGATGCCACAAAATCCAGGACCTCTCAATTGTGCTCTGCAGGAATGACATCCGGAGAAAGCCACTTCCCTGCTGCTTGCACAGGGAACTCTTGCTCTGCCGACAACTTGTGGCAGAACTGGAGGAACACCTCAGGAAGGCATCCCATCTTCCTCTCACTGGCAGCTGGAGCTGATGAATCCCCGGCGCAGGAGAACGTGCTCTGCACTACGAGTCTAACAGAAAGTGGCAGATCTTAGGTAAATCTTCTTTCCAGCTATTCAGCCTAGCCCCCAAGGGCTGGAGACTTTCCACACTGCTGCCTTCATTAGTCCAACTCTATTTCCTGTTCTCATTCATCTCAATAACATCTAACTCTTTAAAGAAGCACCTGCTTTTACCCAATCCTGCAGCGAGGTCTGCAGGATGCTTGCAGGGCATCTGTTTCCCCTCTGCATGTCCACACCTGCAGGCTTGAGGATTCAGGTGCTAGCCTTGCTCTCAAGATACCTTCCCTGAGACAGGCTGCTGGCCTTACCTTGCTCTAATACTTTATTGCCTGTTGAATTATGAAAGCGCCGCTTGCATCACCTGGCAGATGGCCACAGAGCTGCCTCTCAGCTGCTCTTTAACTTCTGACTCTGAGGTGTTGCATGCATTAGCCTCGTCCGCCCTGCATCTGGAGCCAGGCTGTGCTAAGGTGGGGTGCCCCGGGCCCTGGGGCAGCCCTGGCCTTGCAGAAAGCAGCCATCCCTGGGCTCTGCTCCCCTCAGGGGGCTCTGGTACTGTTCTGCTGTCCAGTGGGCAGGGCTGCAGGCAGAACAAGCAGGGGGGGTCCCCTGGGCCAGCAGCACGTGGGGCTGGACCCACCAGTGTCCTGTGCTGAGCCCTGCCAGGCAGGAGGGCTTGGCATCGCCGTGTCCTGGGCCCCGAGCAGCGGCGGTCAGGGCCCTCTGGTCTCTGCACACCCTGACACCAACCTGGTGCCCTTGGCATTCCTGATCCAGAGCAGAAGGTGGGCTTCACAGGGCCTCATGGCTGCCTGATGAAATGCTGGACCTTCATTAAATGCTCTGTGAGCCAGGCACATCTCCTGGTACCCGTCCTCTGCCGCAGAAGCACAGGGCTGCATAGCAGTAAACCAAGGCCATGCTATTCCCCACCTTTGATTTTTGTCTCCTTGACGCTGTGGGTTTGCTCCTGGGGGCTGGAGCCCCACAAATGCATCTGCAGGGGCTGGGGCTGCACTGCAGGTGCCCAGTAACAGCCAGGAATGAGCTCAGCCAGGGTGTGATTCCCTCTTTTGCTCTCTGAAGTTATTTGTCCCTAGGGAGCTCTCACAGTGCTTGCCTTGGCACAGCCTGGTCCCCAGCCAGCTTGGTTTTGGCAAGCCAGGAGTGCCCAGGGCTGGTTGGCAGAGCTCCTGTGGTGCACAGCTGATGGCTCAGGCTGCCCAGTGCCATCTCCATCGTTCCCAGTGAGTGCTGGGAGGGGGTGGGGAAGGGAACAGGGCCCTTCTTCCAGCCTTGTGCTCTGTTGCTCTCTGATGGCCCACCTTGTGTTTATCCGTGATTACATTGTGGTGACATGGCTACAGTTTCCAAACCCATACACAAATGCTTAATAACCCATGGGAATGCTTTCCCATTCGTTAAGGGGCGCATGCTGGGTCTGTTTCCCCTGGTCCTGCACAAGCCAAGCGTGGGGCAGCATCTCAAGGCTGGTCCCCTCTCTGCTGGGGATCTGCCCTGGAGTGACACCATTTCTGTCCCCTGCATCATCCATCAGACACTCTGGAAATGGAGGCAGAGGATATCAGGGGTAAAATTTTTTTCCATTGGAAAATGTATTTTTTATCAAACTACATTATCAGAATCGGCATGTAGCCATGGAGCCAACATTCAGGTGGGAGAATATTGAAGCAAATCATTCTGGCTTCTGTCTGTTGACAGTGTCCAGGAAATTCAAATGTGTCTCTCTGATTTGATGTGTTTTGACTTTTATGTTTTAGTTTAATATCCAGGTTGTATTTAACATTTTATTATGGTTCGTGCTTGAGAAATTAAATACTTTTTTCCTTTACTGCGGCAAAATTCCTGAATATTTCCCAGTGAAATGCCAGGGCTTGGGTTTTTCCTGAATCCTGTCCTGCAGGTGATTTTGATTCACTGAGTTCAGTGCAAAACTAAACTTTTCATTTAAGAACCTTGCACAAACCAGATATTGGTTTCTATTAGGCAGTTTCTGAAAATTCACGGCTTTTTGGTTACATGTGCCCTGGAAATACCCCTGGAGCAGGTTTAGGGATCTGGGGAAGCAGCATGTGTCCTTGTCTGGTATTTGGAGGTGCTGCTGAGGCAGTGCAGAGGTAGATTTATTTATGGCTTTGACCAGAGCACCGAGGGTTGGAGGTGTCCGGGGAGCACCACGTCCTGTGCTGTTGCGGGTCCGCTGCTGGGGACGGTGCTGGGGGTGACACATCCCTCTGGTGGGATGCCATGGGGTGCATCCCTCTCCCCTGCTGTGGGGCAGACGGACCACTCTGCTCCCGCTGCAGCCGTAACAGGGCAGGGGGCCACAGATTAAAGCCTCCTTTGCACCCCCAGTGACCCCCCCTTGAGGGAAGTGGAGCTGTAGGCAGAGCTCAGGGCGACCAGAAAAGCTGCTGCCACCGGTGCCTGCTGGCTGCTTCCACGCACGTGAGCACGTGCGCGGGTGTTTGTGCATGCATGTGGGGATAAAGCCACTTTCCAGGCAGTTCTCCTAACAACCAAATGATAGCTTGTTTGCTGCTAGGATTGCAGGCCTGCCTGGCAGAGGCTCCACGCTAGAACTTTGGAAGCTGCTGCCAGCGAATAGCCAAACACATTTGTATAGGATCAGTCGACAGCGTGTTCCAGCCTCCAGCTCTGGTGGGGGGAAAAATCATCTGCCTGATATATGTGTTGCAGCACCAATTATCCAAGCCTCATTTGCTCTAGACTCACAAGACCATGTCCCATGACATCTATTAATTGCATTAAGGATCTCTCATTATCCTAAATCTCCAGGATGCCGAGTTGGAGTGGCTCAGGCCCAGGTTTTCAGGAGGGCACACGTGTGTGTGAGCACGCGGGATGGAGGATGCACCTCATTCAAGGCAGGCAGGGCAGGCACAGCCACCGCTGGCAGCAGTGGCACGTTCCTCCCAAGCCTCTGTCCCTGGTTATTCACAGCTGGGTTGTGGCTGATCCCTGGGGCTGGAGCAGCCTGGCAGAGCCTTTCCTGTGGTCCCTGAGGTGTTGGGTTCCATGAGGGAGCGATGTTGCCAGCACTCCGTGCTGCACGCCGCCAAGCACGAGCCCACTGCCCCTTCTTTGCCAGATACTTATTGTTCCTGCTTTGAACTTCTGCAGAGCGAGGTTTGCCAAGGCTCCAACATGAATCATTAATTAATTCCTGGAGGGCTTTTTTTTTTTTTTTTAAAGTTGGTTTGTTTGTTTGTTTTGCATTTTTTTGGTGTGTGTTGTTTTGCTTTCATTATTGAAAGCAGGGAGAGGAAGGCAGTGTAGTTGCAGGATAGCAGAGGTGCAGTCAGCATCATTTCACCATCCATGGTCAGGAGGGTGCCATGGGCGCCCTGCTTGCCCTTGCTCCTTGGGCTGGGCTGTAGTTGCTGCTGGGGCTATGGGCACCAGATTCCTGCCCCTCAGCCTCGGCTCTCATCCTGCCTACCAGGCTCTGTGGGAGCAGACATACCCTGCTCTGGCTGTGAGCATCCCTCTCCCCTTGTCACCCTCCTCCTGCACCCTGTGTCATGGTTGGGTCTCCTCTGGTATCCACAATTCTGGGGGTGCCCTTTGTCAAGAGCCTTTTTGGATGCAGAGACCCTGAGGTTCAGTGTGGAATTGCATTGCTGCCTTTGGAAACGTCATTCCTTGATGAGGCCTCTGGAGGGGCTGGTGGAGGCAGAAAGCTCAGCAGGGCACCAAAGAAAGGCTTGGAAAGGAAAAGGCAAAAGTAAAAAGGACAGAAAGGTCTCATTAAAAGAGAAAAACGTATTTTCATTTACCGGGGCAGCCTCAGGATTGCAGAGAGCGGAGGAGGGCAGTGAGGTCTGCTTGGAGGCTGGCAACCCAACTTCTTGTACACTGTGTGCTCCAGTCCCCGACCATCCCAGTTTATTCCAGTGCCTTGCTAGACTCGGGAGCACCAGGTAGGTCGGTCACATGGTACTGGAGGGAGGGATGGGCCTGATCCCAGAGCTCAGGGAGCACAGCAGGAATGGGCAGCATTTGCAGTAATGCCCAGGCCCTTGAGCCTGCATGAGCTCTTGCCATTTCCACCCTCTTTCTGGTGTAATAACTTGTTCCTTATTGACATTTTTATTCCGAACACAGGGAAAATGCCAGCACGGTAATTGCTGTACATGTAAAGCAAGGCACCGTGCCATATCCTCCAGATCATTTCCTTCCCCCTTCCCCCTTCCCCCAGCTTGTAAGGCCTCGGTGGAAGTGAGCAGTGGCTTGGCTGGAGGGTGGGATCCAGAGACCCACATGTGCCATGGAGCTGCCACCAGGAGGGTGGGACAAAGGCACCGTCCCCTCCTCCACCGTGACTCAGGGCAGCGGCAGGGCCGGGAATAACACCAGGTCTAATTGCTCTGCTAACAGCTAGACCCGCTGCCTCCAGGAACACTTACATCTGCAGATACCTTGTGGTTTCTAATACCATCAGAAATCCCTCTTGCTCTCATGTTTACCAGCATGCAATTGCAACCCCTTGATGTCTGCATAACAGCTTTCCATCTCCTGGTTCCCCACAAACAGTGACAGAGCTATGACAATCAGGAAGGAGGCAAACAAGAAGCAAAAACCCACTGGGATCCAGGGAAAACGCTGTGTCCTGCAGGATGTAAATCGAAAATAGAAACGCTCTTCCCTCCCTCCACCCCGAAAGCATTTGATAAATAGATAATGTAGAAAATGTAGGATTTTGCAAAGCCACGGTAGCCACCTTTTTTCATGCAACAAGCCAGAAAATGTTTACTGCATGAGCAGAGCAGAAGCTGTAATGTTGTAAAGTGATAGTGCTGGGGAGCCATCTGCTTATTGACTGAAGTCTGGAGCACGGGCTTTCTGCTACTGTGTCTTGCAGAGCTGGGTGTGCACACGTGTGCCAGGGATGCACAATGGATGCGTGCTGCTAGCGTGATTCCTTATGCCCAGGGGCTGCTCCTTCACACTTGGAGAGACCTTGGGGTGTTGTTGGGTTGCACCAGGATGGGTGGTGGCAGGAGATGGCAGGCTCTGGGGATGCAGTGGGAGGATCTGGTTCTCAAAGCGGGTGGAAAAGCAAACCTGGGGCAAACAAGCAGCCACATCAGCTCGGGGGCTTTCAGGATGGCTTTGGAGAGGGATTTCAGTGCCACAGCACTGACAAGGGGCAATCAGAGGGCTCAGCACAACCCTCCCATGGATGTGCATCCCATGAGAGCCAGGGGCATCCCAGGCTTCTCCCACCAAGGCCTCTGGGCCACATAAGCACGTGGTCGCCTGTAGTTAAGTGGGGGATTATGCATGTCTGAACAGTTGGCATTGAACTCCTAAACTCTGGAAATCAAATTGTGCCCTGCAGAACGGCCGCCCCGCTGCCGCCGAGGTCAGGGGGATTTGTGGCTGCCTGTAAGAGAGCCAAATCTGTCTTTTCTTCCCCCGCTGAAGGTCGTGCCACGATGCCCTCAGCATCTGGCTAATCCAGCTGGTGCCCCTCACCCACACGCAGACCTGCCCATCTCCAGTGCCCGCCGAGGCCACGTGTTGCCCCAGCTCACACCGGGGAGCAGCAGGGACCCCCAGACACCCGTAAGTGCGACAGCCCGGCTGGGAGAACCCGTCTGCAAGTCTCCAGTGCTGTGAATTTGGTCTGTAGCATTGTTTTGATGACAGGAGTGGTGAAATAACACCCAGGGGACAGAAGGGATACCAAAATTATGGCATTGCCCTTTGGAATTATTTCACGGTCAATGTAGCTTTCCTGTCCTCACGGTGATATTTTACCCAGCCATCGCTCAGAGGATCCCTGTCTTATATTAATCCATTTCTGTTGATGCACGGAATGAAATGCTATATTCCCCCCAGCCCTCCTGCTGTCCGTTTTGTTTCCAAGCAGCAGCTCGGGCAGCGGTGCTTGCCTGCTGCTGGGAATTCTGATGGGCTGTGGCAGAGCAGGGGTGGGGTACAGATTCATTCATCCGCCTGCTCTCTCACAAGCTGCTCGTGTATTATTGATAACCCAGGGCTGAGTGATTATTGCATATAAAAATTTGTTTTAATTTCTTATGATTGCTGCTGTGATTAAAGGATGTGCCAGGTTGTACGTAGCCTGGTAGTGATTAGGCACTACAAGCCATGGCAGAGATAATGTGCAGGGCCTGGCTCAGTGAGGCTGATGGATGAGACAGGACTGGTTTTCCCGCACAGGGCTTTGTCCCAGACCTGCAGGGAGATTTCAATGCCTGCAGTTCTTTGGTTCCAGTTCTGGTGTGGCTGAGTGCTGGCCTTGAGCTCAACGCCAGGCTGTCCCCATGCCCTGGGACTGTCTGCACCAAGCCAGGCAGGAGAAAGTGGCTTTTCCTGGGCATCCAGAAACAAAACCAGACTTTACTGTTGCTTATTTTTTTCCAACCTCTCCCATTTTTCATAGAATTATGAACTTTGGGCTAGAATTAAAAAGGTATCATACAACATCACAGAGAATCCTGAGTTGGAAGGGACCTCCAGGTATAATTGAGTCCAGTGATCTTAGGCAGTTAAAGGGGGAGAGAAAAGCTGAGGAAGATGAGGTGGCTGTGCCCTCTTCACTTGCTCCATAGACACTGACCTGCATTTTAAATGTCTCAATATCTGGCCATTAGGGCCAAATAAAGCTAATTGTGTGAGTAATTCTGTTGACTTAGTTATTCCTGTAAACATTGATGGAATCAGCTCTCCTATTCCTCAACAGAAAACACTTCCCAGCAGAAAATACAAACAAATTGCTCTTCATATCATAGCATTTTAAAATAAAAATATCAATAAGGAGCTAAGTCAAAACTGCATTTTAGATTCAACAGATTATTCAGCAGAAAACACGAAAACAATGAAGCTCCTCTGAGGATGGTAATCAGCACATGCAGACGTATTGCTTTTTCAGATCACAAAATCTCAATACCCAAGATCAGTAGAAAACTAAGTAGAAAATGCTTTTTATAGGATTCAGATTCCAATTAAATTAGAGCAGATTATTCAACAAGAAAGCCTACAAAATGAAGTCTCGGTTTATGTATTGGAAAGTGAAATGCAAATATGTTGCTTTCCGGCTCGCAGGGTTTCAAACCAAAAGACAAACTTACTTTAAGTAAAAATTATTTCATTCAAATTCTGGGGGAATCGACTCAAGTAGCTGAGCCTCAACTGAATTATTCAGCTTTTTTATCAACAGACTTATTTCTTCCCTCTTTATTCTTAATTTGCCTATTCATAAATCCCACTGCTTTGTCAGTCATAAGAAATACTTTCCAGTGGCTTTGACAAAGCAGAAATTAGCAGGGAAGGGAACTGGCACATAACCGCCTCACTGCAGAATGCTTCCTTGCAGCGTAAGGTATTTTTCTCTTCCTGGAGCTTTAGTGCCAGCAGAAATCAATGCGATATCTCAGCTCACCCTCCTGCCTGATGCTCGCTGCAGGGCTTCAGCTGGGCTTTGGGCTCCCCGGGGTGGCCGTGTTGGACCTGTGGCCCCCGGCAGATGTGCTGGGGGGTCCCGGTGCTGCTGCCCTGCCGAGGGTCCCTGTGGCATCCCCAGGGGAAGAGCTTTGCTTTTGGCAGCGCTGCGTTGGGCTGAGAGGTCCTGCAGGGCAGGAGATCGCGCTCCTCAGTCAACAGCTCTGTTACTCCATTTCCTTTGCTCTTAATCACCGGTTTCTTCTTCCCACCTGGAATTGCCTGGCTTTGACTTGGAGTCATTGGATCTCATTCCGTGAGCTTGTGAGGGTTGTGGGTGTTTCTAGAGGAAACACCAGTGATCATGAATGTTTCCTTTTGATCTGCAAGCATCAACCTCTGGTGATCTGAAGAAGGTTACAGCAAGAGCTTGAGTCAGAGCGGTAGGGCTAGATGAAGATCTTAGTTCTGTAGTTTTACTAGGAATTGGGAAATATTTTAACAGGGAGATTAAATATATCTTTAAATACAGAACTTAAAAAGAAGAAAGGGATTTGTTCAGCTGACACATCGGAGGAGTTGTAGGAACCTTAGAAACAATTTGTTAAACCTCATTAAATAGGAGAATGTTCTGCAAATCCATCCAGTTTTCCTGAAGAACTCTGAACCTTCCTTCTCCCTCTGGTCTGCAGCGATTTACTGCTGTGTCCGTAGAGCAGTAACCTGTCTGCAGGCCCCACGAGCTGCATCCTGGGACCCTGCGGGTGTGATGTGGGGTATAAAAGCAGTTAAGGCTCTCTCCTCATGACCAATTCTGATTCTCCCAGTTTCCCCAGTTTTACCGTGAGGCTCGTGTTAGTGGAAGGAATGGAAAGAGCAGTGGATGCCTTGGGTCAGAGGTGTGACTTCCTTCTGCTCTGGAAGCGTCACCTTGTGTCTCTGCTGCGAAGTGGCTTCTTGTCCTCACCTCCTTGTTTTGAAGTGCCACTGAAAAGCCTCTGGGGTGGTTTTGCCATTTTCCCCTCCTCTCGAGAGCAGGCTGGGAGAGGACACTGAGGAGCTGCAGGAGGTGGGGGTAATTGCCAGAGAAGCACGGACAGGGGCTGACAGCTTGGACGTGGCACCCTGCGAGTGGGAATGTGCCCCCTGCCCTGTCCAGCCCTGCGTCTGCAGCCTTGTGCCTCCTGGGATGTGAGAGGGACACCAGAGGTTTTGGAAGCAGCCCAGAGAGCAGCTGGGGTTTCTGGCACCTGGGAAGCTCTTGAAGATGGTTTACATGCTTGAGAGGCACTTGGCTGTGCTGCTGCTGAACAGGGATGTCCCTCCACCTTTCCTCTCCCTTATTTCTTGCGTGGGGGTGAGGGTTCCCCACCCTTTGGTGCTCCAGCTGTGAGGGAGACTCCATGCACAAGGAGTCTGGGGAATGGCACAGCTCCAGGGTTTTCCTGGCAGTTTCCCAGCCTTTCCCAGAGGGCTGGCAAGGCGACCTTGACTCGTCTCACGGAGCAGTCAGACCTTGTAGCTGCTGCTGCTTAACACTGTCTTCATGCTTCTCAAGCCTTCTTCTCTCTGGTGGCAGAGGATGTAGATTTGGGGGAGAAGGTTTCTTATCAACCTCCTTACAGATTTCAGTGTCCACCTGACAATGTAGAGGGTGGCAGCAGAATGGAACCCCAGCCTACATCCTCTTCCTCATGTGAGCTCTGCCTTGTACCCCCAAGGGAAGGGCTGTTTCAGGTACCACACAGCAGAGGGGCTGGGATTCTCTCAGGATGGAGCTTTGTCAAACCCTCAGCCCTGCTGAACTGGTGGCTTTTAGGTCCTGTTTTGGGCACAGCTAGGAGACAGCTCAACTTTTGCTGCAAGGAAAGGTCAAAGCAGAGGACAGGGGCTGCCCATGGTCTGGGGGAGCTGGAGAAGGGAGAGGGAGGGAGAAGAAAAGGGAGGGGAGATAAAAGGGCTACTCCCCCCATCTCATTCCCCATGAGGGTGGCTGGAACAGCCCACAGTGTCCCCTCCCTGCAGAGGGTTTTCTGCAGAGCTCCCTGCTCCACCAGGAGGGAATGAGAAAGCAATGTCAAATATATGTTTGAAATGTCAACAGAAGGGCCCTGCAAGATTGACTGCAGTCTCGTGAAATATTTAATTCTTTCTCTCCTTATGAAGAGAGACGTTATTCGGGATGAAAGATAAATTCAGGGGGAACAGGGCAAGGGAGGAGGGGGGCAGAGGGGGAAGAAGTGTGCGGGGAGAGGGCTGTTTCCCTCTGGCACTGTACCCCTAACAGGGTGCCTCTTGCTCATCACGGGAAATATGGGCAGTTGCTTCATTATCTCAGCCTCCTTTATTTCTGTCGGCTTATTTTCCCTTTCTGCTGCCTTTATCTCTTCATAGATGCCTATTGCAAAGCCCACCTGCACTCCAGCCCCCCAGCCCCAGACAGCCCTGGCACAGCCCACCCCAAAGCATGGGGACACTGGTGGTGGCACAGGGCCCTTGGTGGGACAGCCACGAGGGAGCCGAACGTGACAGAGGGATGGTGAACAGGATGCACTTTTTCTAGGGCATAAAACCTGTAGGTTTTATGCTGCCTAGGAGTTTGGTCTTGCTTTCTGACGTGGGCTCTGGTGCTGCAGGTCCAGGGGGACAACCAGGCTGAGGGGGACAAGGAAAGCAAGGAAAGCATTCCCCTTATCTGCTCCCTGCTCAGCAGCATCATCTGCTCGGCTTCCAGAGGCTCTCTGCCTGTCCATCTGCCTGCTGAGGGGAGCGTGGGGCCAGCCAGGGCTCCGTGGGACCTGCACAAGGGCTGTACCCAGCACCCTGCCCTGCCATCAGCACCTCGTGACACCCACAGCTGATCTGGTGGCTCTCCCTCACGCCCCTGCTGTGCCAGGGCTGGCACTCTGAGTGGGAGAGGGCTGGATGTCTGCAGGCACGCTCACCCAGAGCCTCCAGAGGCCTCTGGCATCTGGTGAAGGCAATAACAGCCATAATCCAACTGAGGCCGTGTGAGCAAGGCCAGAACTGGCTCAGGAAGCATCTCCCCACCCCTGCAAATCCTGAGATAGAAAAGAAGTGAGTTCCCACCAGCAGCAGAGGTGAAAAATTCCAATAGCAGTAAAAGAAAAGGAAAATCTTGAAAACCCCTCTTTTGATTCCACTGAATAAGGTTTTTTTATATGCTTTCAAAACATTTTGATAGTTGCTTTTCGTTTCTAGTTCTTTCTTGCAAACTATAAATTACCTTAGATTTATTAACCTAAAAAATTTCTTTCTTATTTCAAATGTGTCAAAAATGGGACATTTTGACTTTTTGAGCCTTTTTCCAGGATTTTTGTGAAGTGGGTAATTTGTCACAATTGATCCTTTTTTGGGAGGCTTTGAATTTCAACAAACTGGCATTTACTGCTGAAAACACAGTGAGTTGACAAATTCCCAAACCAGCTACTGTGATTTCAGGTTTGCAGAGCAGAGTGGAGGAAGGTTTTGGTACATGACAAGGAGCTTTAGACCCTGGGTGGGGATGCATTCTGAGAATGGGCGCTTCTGGGACTTCTCCAGCTCTCTGTGCAGAGACCTGGAGCTGAAAAGAGTGCCAGTGTCCCTTCCTGAGTCCCCATGGGCCACCTGTGTCCCTGCCATGCAGCAGAACAGCTCCATGACTCCGCCTGCAGCTGCCCACAGAAACCACAAGCGCTGGCATCAGTGGCATCCATGCTGTTGGACTCACTGCAGCGTTAAACCTTGATAAATGCCTTTAATATTTAATTGGTCTTTAAAAAACATAAATAGGCAGGATATTAAATGCAACTCCTCAGGCAGAGTAAGGCGAGTAATGAATGTTACCCACGACTGGTGGCATCTGCAAAATGCGCTTTAGTGTGGTTTGAAACCAAGGGCCTGGGAGATGTTTCCTGCTCCTATTTCCCAGATGGAATTTGTAGGTGCTCAGACGTGGGACTTTCACTTTGGAAATGGGGTGTGGGATTCCTTACACACCCTCCACTGTGTCTGCTGACGAGGTCACCAGAAGTTCTCCTGCTCCAGCCTCTGCTGGTGGCCTCAGCCAAGCAGGAGGTGGGAGTTCCAGCCATTAAAAACTGTTCCCAAAGGGTCCAGCAGTTTTTGTGCCATTTACAGTAGTAGATAGGGGCAAAAAGCACTGGGAAGTTCAGGCTGGAATAAGGCCTCAGAGCCAAATTAGGGGTTTGAGTCCCAGGGCACTTCCTGCAGCCACAGTGAAGCTCTGAGAAGTGGCATCCGCTCAGAATGTTGCAGGATTTGCCCACAAATTCCCACCTCCAGCTATACCAGGTTTTCAAGGACTTCGGCTCCAGCACCACACGTCCTGGAGTCAGTCCATGCCTTGGGAAGTTGATGCCACTGTCCACTGTGACAGGAGATCACAGTGAAGAGCTTCAGTCTGGCTATGGGCAAGTTACGGATTCTGCAGCGGGTGTATGGGCACCCTTGGGAAAAATAAACAAAGCCCTACTCAGATGCCTTTTGGAGTTCGCAGGAGGTTCAGCAGTGCAGGAACAGCACGTTTAGGTTTTAGGGGAAGCTGGGGTTCAGTCATGACCCCCTAACCAGCAGTCCTCCCAGGGAAGGTGGCGATGATGTGAAGAGCATCCTGCCCTGCCACCTCCAGCACACTTGTCCGACCACTCCAGTGTCACCAGCACAAGTGGTGGGTGAACCTCTGCACGTCTACAGGCTGATTTTTCAATCAGAGGAGCACTCAAACTGCCCAGAGTTCAGGTACTTGTCTCTCTGATGCCACTCCAGTGCGATCAAGTGGGCTGAAGATCCCAAGGGAAGAAGCTTTGCTATGGAGTTGCTATTGCCCGGGGCTCTTGGGCTGGGGGTGGCACCAAAATAGCCACTCTTCCAGCTCGGCTCCCTGTTGTTCACCCGCAGCAGTGTCTGAGCCACCATCAGCTGCTTCTAAATATGGAGAAATGCTGCAGGCCTTCGGCAGCTACACTGGGGAGCTGCTGCTAAACGCCCTGGAATAATGATCCTGCTGCTGGGAGGCCCTGGAAGAACAGAGGAGACAGGAGGGAGCGGAAGCAGCAGCAACAGCAATAATAACCAAGGAGCAATCCAGCAGGGAAAGGCTTTGATCTGAGGTCTGCTGGGGAGTTTTCCTGCACAGGTTGAGGGAGGGACCAGGGATTTGTTGGGGGGAAGTAAGAGGCAGGAGCTACACCCCACCCACATGGTATTGTGCCTGCCTCAGCCACGTTCTGTGTGCAGCAGGGACATCCCTGCATGGTCACAGCCTTCTGCTGTCCCTCCCTCCAGACGGAGCAGGTGGGGGTGGCCACAGGTCTGCATCAACCAGATCTGACACCTGTGCCCTGTCGTGCAGGCTGGCCCTGCCTGCCCTGTCCCACTGCCTGCCCGGGACCGAGCCAGCTGCCACCCTGTGCCAGCCAGCAGAGCGGGATTTCCCAGCCAGGAAACACTCCCGCTGCACCTTCTTCACTCATGGAGCTCCTCAAAACCCACCCAGAGCAAGATGGAAGAAGCCACTCTAGTCCTGCAGGAGCTGGAAGCATCCAACTCTCTGCCTTTTCCTTTCTCTCTTTTCTTTCCTCCTTCTTTCACTTTTTTTTCTGCAGAACCAAAACATTTTGGAGACTCTGCACTCCGTGCTAGCCTATTATTCACAGAACCTCCTATCTCCCTGCTTCAGGATGCTGCCTGGATCCGACCAATTACCAGCTCCCTTGATGTATAACACCATAAAACCCTTAACCTCATTATAGAAAATTTCTTTTGAATGGCCTTTAAAAACCATCTCATTACACAGGAAGAACTGTAATTACCTTTAACGAGACTGAGATACTGTGCGAGCAAGTGCGTTTGGGCTGTCAAAACAGGAGCAGTGGGAGATCATCTCCAGCCGGTTTCTCCACAAGGGCAAACGCTTTGTAATTCCCTCCCCTGCGCCGCTCCTTATCCTGGCCCTCCCCCTGCCCCTCACTCCTCCTTTCTCCACGCCTTCCCACGGCAAACACAGCTCCTCATGTTGCTCTGCTTCCCAGGGTAAAGCGCATCTCCCCCAGGACTCGTCTCTGGAGCTCCTGGTGCCTGCAGTGTGAGCAGAGCTGTCGCTGGTGACACGTGGATGCTCTCAGAGGGCCACTGCGGTCCCTGCGCTGAGGGCTGGGCTTGGCCGAGTGGAGCCAAGAAGGTGACGATGTGGCTCCTGGGACGTGCCACTGCCACGGCTGCGGGATGACAACTTCCCCAAGCAAAGCCATCTGCTGTGACAGGGAGGGCTGAATGCCCCTTTGCCTTCACCATTTTCCATTGAGGAAGAAAAACACGTTTTTTGTAGGGGAGACCCGTCTCTGCTCCTTCCAGCTGTGGTCTCCAGTGATCTGAAGGGCAGGGATCTGTCCCTGAAGTCTGTCAGGATTTGGCTCTTTGCTGACATGATACAGCTCATCCCTGGAGGGGTTAAGTTTTTTTTTTTTTCCCCTTTCTGTATATGTGTGATCCTAATGAAGATACTTTTTTCCAAACAAAAATTTTTCCATCCCATCTGTCACTAATGTCAAGGCACTCCTTTGCCCAGATCCATTTTTTATAAAGAAAAAATAAAAATCTAACACGATTTTAGAAAAATCTTGAGTATATGTTGCCAGAGCAGTGATATGTTCCCTTTCTTGAGAAGGAGCTGTTGCAGTGTTAATCTGGTGTTCATCCCCAGGGCTTCCCCCACCGGGCAGCTCTGCCTCCTTCTGCTCTCTCCTGGGGTGTTTCTGGCTGTTGCTTCTTTATTTCTGTCTTTTATTATTTCTACCTCTGGGTCGGGGTCTTTTTTGGGCGTGTTTTGCTATTGACAGAGAAGCTCAGGACACTGAGAGCTCAGCTGCCACGAGTCAAGCTAATTGTTCACAGCCGTTATTGCCCTAATTGCCCTAATCACCTGCAGCTGGAGGTGCCCCACCCCTGCTCAGACCCCTATTTAACCTCAGGGCTGGGGCCCCCTCAGGCTTTTCCGGAGCTCTCGTGTGGGTGGATGCATCTTCTTGGGTTCTGCCCTGTGGATTTTGGGGCCTCGTTTGTTGCTGTTGAGGGGCCTGGCTGTAGCTCCCGTCTCCTCCTGCTGTTTTTGGAGCCATGGGCATGTGCCCTGTCAGGGAGGGCACCGCCTGCTCCCGGCCTGCCTTCCCCGAAAGGACAGCCAGCACTGCACCCGTGTGACTCCGGGGACACGCTTCTGAAGTCACACGGTGAGTTCTGACCCCGGAGCAGGGGAGCTCCTGCTATTGACGCCTGTGTCTGTGAGAAAGGTTAGCTCCTGGGGCTCCCCATTGCCTCGGGAGCAGGGAGAGGGAGTGCCAGTATTATGCAGAGGGGCAGTCGCGCTTTGTTTTGTGTAAGATGGCTTTGCTGGACAGGAGTTGAAGAAAAGGCTGTGAGGGGAGCAGCTGTGCTGTCCCTGCTGTGCTTGCCCTGCTGCCTGCTAGCAGGGCTGGTTTTTCCTTTCACTCCCCTGAATGCCTTGTGGGAGGCCCGGAGTCACAGTCTCCTCTTACATCTACTAAAGATGGCTGATAATCACCTTGGGTAGTTGCCTTCTCTTTCCCGTGTGTGTGTGCGCGCCAGAGGCTCTGGGAGATGATCTCGGGTGCTTCCCCCTACTTAAGTAGCAGTCTCAGGGCTTTCTGCCATTTCTGCAGCCTTGCCTCTGTGCTGTAGGAGCACAGCCCTGGCTTGTGCTTTCCTGTGAGATGACGTTTTTTTTGGAGGATCTGTACCAGGGTGGGCAGGTCCTCTGGCAGCACCAGCTGGTGTGTCTGGGTGTGGTGCAGGGCCCTGCTGCCCCAGGGACCCTGCAGCAGCAGCAGCTCTGCCTCCGGAAGGTCTCTGGGGCAGCAGGTCCTGGTCTGCAGCTCGTGTTGGCTGAGGAGTGTTCCTGTCCTGCTCTAACCACCCTCTGGAGAGGGCTCTGCTCAGCCTCGATGTCTCTGACCTTTTCAGTGTTGTGCGATGGCATTGGCTGCGGAGCTGCTTTCGGAGCTGCTCGCTGTCTAATGAGCCTGTGGGGATTGGGGGGAAATGGGCAGCCAATAAAAATATGGAATATTGAAAAGGTCAGAGCCATTTGGTGGGGACACAGTAACTCACAAAACTTCTCGGGCGTTGCATCTCCGGCTGCCAGCCCCTGGGTGTGTGCCCTAGTGCAGGGGCTGTGGGGCTGCAGCTGGGTGGTGGCTGCACTGCATGTGCTCTTGGGGCAGGGCTGAGCTTTGCAGGTGTGCCAGGACCTCTGTGGGTTGGCACACTGGCTGCACCTCTGCGAGAAGGGTTGGAGAAACCATTGTCCAGAAGGAGCCTTCAGAACACGGGCTTTGCTGGCATCTCTGTGGAGGGAGAAGCGAGCTTGTAGTCAGAGTGTTCTCTGGCATTGCTGGCAGGTTCCTGCCGTGATTCCAGCAGCTGGGAGCTGGGCGGACAGGGGCCTGTTTGAGGTTGTTTCAGTGTTGTGCTCTGGATCTGTGCCCCAGGTGTCCCAGGCAGGGACCACAGACCTTCTGGAGAGTACTTGCTCCTGCTGAGTGCCAGGGGCTGTGGGTGCATCCCTAATTGCCAGCAGCTGAGAGTGCATTCTGAGTCAGCTGTGGCTTTCCTGTGCTCCTCCTGCTTACTAACAAGGGCAAAGCTCTCGTGCAAAGCTGTGCTGATTTAGCAAACCTGTGCCTTATGGGGGGGTGGGCAACATGCATCCAAAAGTTCCCAAACTGACTCCATTCCTCCAGTGTTAGCACAGGGGGGAGTCTCCCCTCTCTGTCTCTGACCCCTTCTAGTCCTCAGCTCTGTCCCAGCACATCTGTCAGCTTGTCCTCTGCCACTGGCTGGTGGAAGCCTCACCTCTGCAGCCAAGCTGCATCTGATGGCCTTTGTGGTGGCAGAGCAGGGCCAGTGATCTTGCCATATGCCAGGTGCCAGGAGCTGGGAGCAGAGGGAGAAAAGGGTCTTTTAAAACCTATCACACCATTTCACCCCACCAGAATTGTCATGACAATGCAACACTGAAGGCTTCATGACAGTCCAGTGCTCCAGTGTTGGTTACTGGGAAATACCAAGCAGCACTTTGTGCAGCCCCCTTTCCTGTGGGCAGAAGGCGTTTGGAAATGACAATTCATTGAGCTTAACAGTAAAAATTTAAGTTCTGGGACTGAAACCAGAGCAGCAGGGGAAAAGTGCATGTTGGTGCCAGGCAGGCAGCAGCCAGGGCTGTGCACTGGCACAGCAGCAGGTCTCACCCTGGATGCTGATTCTTCTGCAGACTCTGTGCTCAGCAGTTGTGACTTGGGCAAGTTTCTGGCAGAGGAGACAGTGCTTTATGCTGCTTTCTTTGGTCAGATGTGATGGTTGGATTATTCTGTGGGCTCCCCACAGCTGTGTGCCCAGCTCCTGTATGTGCCCTGTCCCCAGCTGTGGGCACCGTGAATGCCCAGCCTGGCGCTTTTTACAGCCCTTGGCTTTGTTATTCCAACTGTTTGTGTGGTGTCCTGGGGACAGTCTGTGTGATCTGTAGTTCAGTAAATATGTAATGGGGTGTTTTAGGGCTTTATTGCTTTTATGCAGCACTAATGTAATGCTATTTAGAGAGCTCTGGCACACCCGTCGGCAGCTCAAGTGGAGCAAAGGAAGGATGTTCTTCCTCTCCAAGCCCATCATCTTCCCCACTTGATGCTCTCAGCCATGATATAGTGGTCTAAAGGTGACAACTTGTCTCTGTGAGCACTCTGAAAAACAGGCAGTGGGATCATTAGAAATGACTGTGGATTGGCCCTGTTTTAAAAGGGAGCAAAATATTTGGCCAAAGTCCCGTTGGAGCATTTTCAGCTTTTGTGAAAACCTTCTGCTAGACAACTTGTTTCTAGAGTTCCTTCCAGAATCGGGCTCTTGGGTTTCGGATCACTTCTGTGAGGAGCTGCAGGTGCTCTTTAGGGCTTTAGCCAGCCTGTGAGGTGTCATCAGGCCTTCTCTGTGTGTTGGATGGGGTTGGAAACACTGCCTTGCCTGGCATTCCCCTGATTCAGGGCAGGACTTAGCTCTTGTTCCTGGCTGTGCCCATCTTGTAGGCTGTTCCTGGGCAGGGCTGCTACCCTAAGAGCAAAGCCTGTCTGTGGTGAACCTTGTGCCCTCGTCCCACACCTCAGCACTTGGGGGGCTGGGACTCCCATGCGGATGGGTGCTCCCTGTGGGTCGTAGAGGTGCTGTAATTCTGGATTGGCTCCTTGGCACCTTGACAATTTGGGCCTCTGGCACTTAATAACTGCAATACCTAATTTTAGTGTGATGGCACTCATTTAATCTGCTGTTCCCAGAATGTGCAAGTGACATAAATTAATGTTGCACAGAAAAAGTCAAGTTTCTAGTGTGAGATCAATAGATCATAACGTGGTGATATTTGAAAATACATCTTATTAGCAGTTCATATTTTGGCACTTTCCATGGATTCCCACGAGCTCCCTTCCCTGCTGCCCCAGGGAGCTGCTGTGCATGTGGTTGCTGACAGCATCAGTAGTCCTGTGAGATAATATTGCCTGTGCTGGATGTCACTTTGTGGCTTTTATCGCATGGGAAATGAGTGGAGAGAGGTTGGAGTGCTGTTGGTCACCGCAGGGCAGAAGCAGGAGCCTTTGGCATCTTGCAGCAGTAATGAGAAGGGCTTCTTTCTGAGCTGACTCAGGGCATCCAAGCAGACAGACACCACAGAGCTGACATCGTGTGGTGCTGTTGTGAACCAGCCTGAACACAGAAGTGAGGTAGGGAGGGAGCCCATGGCTGCTCTCCCGTCCTGGATAAAGGTAGAGGTTCATTGGAAAGGTGCTGAGCACTCCTGTGTGACCTGGGCTGTGCCTCTGGGTAGATGAGCAGAGGCTTTGAGCTTTCAAGGCCCAAACGGCACCATTTACCTGCACTGATGAGGAAGAGTAATGTGAGGGGCCCCCCCATGGCAGGGCATGGCTTTGCCTCAGCACAATCCTTCTCAGCCTCAGTTTATGGGGTCTCTGCAGAGGCCCTTGTTTGACAGCTTAAAGTGACTTCCTTGAGGACAGGACTCAAGGTAAAGGCTGGGTGTGTTCTGTCTGTGGACTGGGGTCTACAGTTACTCCTGTGCTGATCTCCTTCTCCCAACGTGCAGTGGATGGTGCTGGGTTGATTTGTCTGCAGGAGTCAGGCTCTTTGGCAAGGGGTTCAGAGCTGAGTTTTGCAGCCAGCTGTAAAAATATCCCCCCAGGGCATGTGCTCTGCACCTCTCCCATCACATGCCTTGTGCTGCTTCCTCCTCCTTGGGAGGAAGCTAATCTCCTCTGCAGACCTCGCCATCAGAGCAGATTAAAGCAGCTCCCGGCTCCTCTGGTGCTGCAGAGGAATTGCCAGGATCAGAGGTTTGGATTGGAGCTGTGGGGGATGATCCCTCTTTCTCTAAGCCTGGATGAGAAAGGTGGTGTGCAGTCATTCTGCATCGGTGGAGTGTGCTGGAGAAGATGCACTTCCCTCTGGTCCCCAGAGCCAGCGGAGCTGTGCTGGGCTTTGCTCAAATGGAAGATGCTTGTGTACACTTCTGTAAGCAATGAAGTGACTCAGGTTGCCCACTCAGTCTTCTCTTTCCACAGACTGTTCCCAGAGTCCCTCCGGATGTGTCTGAAGCATCCTAAATAAGACCTGTGCGCGCTGTGCTCTGAGGTGGAGGCTGCACTGAGCTGCTCAGAAAAAAAATAGGCCATTGCTTTCCTCATGCAGGCAGGCATTTAAAGAGCCTGTGCGGGAGGAGTGTGGGCATGTGGCTAAATCAGAAGTGAGGAGCCATCCCCTCCTTTGGCACCTCACCTGCCTTCCACGAAATGGGGCCGCTGGGAAGCCAGGCTGCAGGCTGGCTGGCTTTTTTTGGTAGCTTGCTTGGTGGCATTGGCTCTGTGCGTTGCACCCAGCAGAAATCACTAGGGAGAAGCAGCTCGCTTTTTGCCTCACCTTTCTGACCAGAGTTTCCAAAATGGCTCAGGTTTTTACCCTTTCTCCCAGAAAAGTCAACAGCAAAACCTGCTTGCCTGAAGTGGGATTAGGCGATTGCCCTTGCAGGAGTCCCTGCCTTGCTCTCCTGATCCTTTCTTCAGCCAGTTGCCCAAGCAAAGCATATATCTCTGTCTTCCAACCTGAGATGCCGTCTCTTCACTAATTAAATGAGGAATATCACCTCTTTATAATTGTCAGTTGATTCCAAATTAAAAAGGGACCTGTCGGACCAAGAAGAACCTTATCCTCCCTCTGGGGACTGCTTTCCTTTTTATTTGAGTTTTTTTTTCAGGCTGATAATTCCATCTGAAAGTCTCCAGTGATACTGTGGTAACCCTTGGATGCTATTCAAGTGCATCCTGGCCCCTGGCGTGTGCTCATTGCCTCCTAATTGCTCTAAATAAGTTGGGAATGATGAAATTAAAGTGCCATTGATATGAGGCAGCCCTGGCACGCTGCAGTTACAGGCATGTGAGGGATGTGGACAGATGGGGAGATGTTAAGATAATAGGTATTAAATGCAGATTTTACTCTGTTTGGGTTCCCCATCTAAGCACAGTTCAGCTTCTTGGTGCAGCAAGTTTGGCAGCTCCTGTGCTGGTGCCCCGGCTGAGCATTTGGCATGGCTTGGTGATGTGCAGGACATAAAACTGCATGACCTCCCTTAGTTTCTCAAGGGTTTCCTGGATAATGGACTCTCCAGGGACAAGGACATGTGAAATAATCCCGAGCTCACAGTGTCCACAGTCTATAAATTCTGGGTTTCTCATCCTTGGGGTGATGTGGTTCAAACTGCAGCAAATAGATGTGGGGTGCTGGATCTGTTCTGATTCATTAAATAGGGTTTGTTGTTCTCTTCATTCCCTTAATGTGTAGTTTTGGAGTTGGGTTCAGGTTTCAAACCTGAAACAGCTGAGTTTGGGGTTCTGGTGTTGAACCAGAAGCAGGTGGGTAGTCCCCTCACCCTGGCAAGCAGGAGAGCTGGGCTGAGATCCCAGTGTGCCTGGGAGCAGCATTCCCAGCTCCTGACCTTGCCCTGCTGTGGGGACAGCACTAGCAGGGGATGTGGGAGCTGCCCTGGGTGGAGGCTGGGGTCTGGTTGGTGTCATTCAGTAGCTGCTCTTGTGCTCTGCTCACCTGGAAATGCTGCTGCCTTCAGTGTCCTTTGCACTGAAAGAAAATTGAGTATTTTTGGCATGTGTAGTCAAAGGGGGAGAAGGATACCTTGTGGCTGGTGGTGTTGCAGTGTCCCATTGCAGCAGAGGGGCCTGGATAAGACCTGACCCCAGATCTTCAGCAAAGGCAGTTTTGTGACAGTTTGTTCCCAGCCAGAATAGACTCCTCACGTCACCCACAGGGTGAAAGTCATCCCAGTCCAGCGATTCAACACTCACCCCGTGACTCAGTATCCCATCCCTGATCCTGCAGTGATAGCTGTCTGGGTGTGGTACCACGATGCTGAGGGAGAGCATCTTGGCCAAAGCACCCCATTTTTGGAGCCTGCAGGCGTGGCTGGTCCCAGAGCTGCAGGTGAGGATGAGCCTCATCAGTCTGCAAGCACTTCTGTAGCCTTACAGGTGTGCTTGGTTTGGTAATTGTGCAGTTAATAGTTTTCTGAAGATGGATGGCAGGTACAGCACAGCAGTTTGCTTTCCAAAAAAATGCCAATCATTCTAATCACTTGCCTAAGATTTGGGTCAAGTCCAGCCACCTGGCTTTGGATAATAACTCTCCCAAGCCTTCTTGAGCTAGTCTTGTGAAGCATCGGCATTCTCGGGACAGTTGAAATGGATGGGAGGTGCTCTGACATGGCAGCCAGCTGGCCTCCAGGATGGATGGCTGATTGCAAAGTGATGGAAAGTTACATTTGCTCAGTCTGAGCCAATTCTATTCCTGTAACTGGCCTTGGCTGTGACTTTGGCTTCCCTGTGGCTCATCGGATGCTCACCCTGCGACGTGCTCACCTGGAGCTTCGAGTTGAGATGGCAGGATCCCTTGCTCTGGGCAGCCCTCCAGGCTCAGGGCTCATCTATCAGAGGAGTTCAAGACCTCTGAATTCTACCTGTTGCACATTTAAAGGCCAGAAGAGCAGATTTATGGCTCTGGTCTGACCTGCTCTGCAGCAGAAGCCAGAACTTGTCCCTGGCTGATTCCTTGGGTTGGTGCAGCAGCTCCGGGCACACTCAGGCATGTGGCTCCCAAAGGCACAGGAGCTGCAGGGTCCTGGCTCTGCTGGCAGGCAGCAGAGGTCTCTCTGAGGCTCCCATCTGTTCCTAGCTGGGGTGTTTGGAGCAATCCCTTTGAGTAAGAGGTGCTCCCAGAGTGCCTGGGCCTGTGTGGGGTGTCACTGCCCATTTGCACAAAGGATCATGAGCACTGCCTGGGCTGGTCCTGGTGACTGAAAGTTCTAATCTCTCCGACACGTGGTACCTCCAAGCAAACAGGAGGTGGTTATAGTGGCTGTAAATCCCTACAGGCAGGAAACACCCAGTGTTTGGAAGGATTTAGGTGTAAATTCATTCAGTTAACTTTCTCAAAAGGATCTGTGAGCTGCAGGGTTGGCAGCATGATGCCAGCTGTGCTTTCTGGTGGGCAAGTCTCCCTGCACTGCCCTGCTTATGTTCAGGGCTGTGCTCCCACCCTTTGCTGTGCTGCCTCTGCTTGGTTAGAAGTGCTCCCAGTTGCAGCCCCTCCACAGCTGAGCTCACAGCGCAGCATGTGGAGTTCTCAGCACAAGCCAAGGTGTGTGCTGTGACCTTGAGATCCACTCCCAGTGACTTCTTTTCTCCTCATCTTGCCTGTATGTCTGTCGGATCATCTCTGCTCTTCCTCTGCTTCCCCTTCTCTTGGCCTCTTCCAGGAGGTGGCTGCCTGTGGGCCCTGTGCCTTGGGCAGGATAGGCCTGTGCCAGCTCCCACCAAGAGCCATCCCCTTCCCTGCATGGCTGAGCACAGCACAGTGCGTCCCTGGACCTGCAGGGAAAAGCTCCTGGTGACTTCCGTCAGGAAACAAGCTGGGTGCTTGCACAGGACTGGGGAAGAGGGGAAGCACAGGGCAGGGCTGGCTCATCTGTGCCAGCACACTGGGTTTTGGCCTGTGCTGAAATTGGCTGTTCCTGCCGAGCACGGAGGAGGAGGAAGGAGCGGTGCTGGGTGGAAAGCCCTGGTGAGCTGGGCTTGGCGTGGCTGTGGGAGGAGGGAGGGAGCAGTGCTGACTGCTCCCAGGAGGAGCCACAGGAGCTGTCACCATGTGTCACCCCCTTTTTGGCAGCCCCAGCCTGCTTGGCCATCAAGTGCAGCGAAAAAGGCCGAGCAGGCACCAGGGCTTGTTTTGTCACCAGAAACTGCTTGATGCTGTAGGCAGCTGTCTTCTTGGTCTGGGTAGGGATTGGTCTGGGAGTGTATCTGGGGAGCAGATCCCTTGGAGCACTGTCCTGGTGGTGGAGGAAGGTGCAGTTGGTCACACGAGAACTCTGCTAATTGGGCCAAGCTTCAGTATTTTGTGGGCTTTGCATCCCCTCCAAACAGGGCAGTCTCAGACCCTGGCTGGTGCTGAGCAGAGCAGGCTGCTCCTGCTCCCCACTTGCCCCAGGTGCCCAGAGGTGTCCTGGCATTGCCTGGCAGGGCAGTGAGTGGAAGGAAGGACTTGTTTTCCCCTCTCGATTCCTTGTGGCTGAGATTTCTTTCAAAGAGCCTTTCACCCAGAGGTGAAGTCACTCACCATGGCCACCTTTAGCAGCTGCTTCTCTGCATTGTGGGTTGTAAATGTCCCCTTAATTTAGTGCCTGCAGTGCACTAAAGCAGCAACCTTAGCACAGCCTGTGCATAATAACCAGAGAGGCTCTAGATCCTGAGCTCTGACACACAGAGCTCTCCTTGACTGCTGTAGTCCCAGGGGCTGATATCTCCTTTACCCTGGGTGCCTCAGCCTCCCCACCACTTGCTTTTGAAAGATAACTCCCTGTAAAATAGAGAGATTTAGTCTGGCCCAGCTAGGCAGGTCAGTCCAGGCAGTAATGCACTCACATCCTAAATGTTTCAATTCTTTTGGCTAAACTTCCTGGTGAAAGGTGGATTTTTCTCCTTCACAAAAGAGGATAACAGCTCTGACCTTGAGGAGAGAAATGATGAGGGTTCAGAGTTCTCTTTCTTTTTTTGTTGCTATTTTTCTTGCAAAATATTCCAGTTGAGAGGGATTTTTTGCTTAAACAATTTATACCCAGTGGATAGATTTATTCTGTTCGGCTGCCAGCCACAAGAAAGCCTTGTTATTCCCTGTGGCATGGATTTTTTTTTTTCTTTCCCTCAATACTCATAAATACTCTTCGCTAAATCTGAGTTTTTACTACTTGAAGCGTGAGGGACCAGGTACTCCTGCCTTGTTCTGATGCTGGAGGAGTCATCACTTGCCTCCTTCACTGCCCTGACCCTGGGTAACCTGAGTGGCGCTCAGGATTGGTCCTTAAATATCCCTCTGTCTCCCCATGCCTGATCCAATTCTGCTCCCTTGTTATTTCCATCTCTCAGGGATAAAGGATCTGCACAAAATTACTTTTTTGAACATCCTGGAACCAAGAGATGCTTTGGAGGCAGCACTTCCGAATCCCACCTGGCTGCTACTTCCCATGCCTCTGCTCCCAGCCAGCACCCTGCTGTCCTGGCTTTTAGCAGGGACTGGGCAAAAAAATGTTTCTTGGTTTAGCATCATTATTTCAAGGGAGAAGAGGAAAATGTGGAGGTTTGGTTTCAAATTATTTGAGTGAACGTGGCAGAAATGCAAGGGCTTGACAGCAGAGTTGGTTTAGATTGGGGTAGAAAAGAAATGAAGAGACTTAAAATGAAAAGTGGGCTCAGAGGGAGGGAAAAAAGGCAATGTTTCCTTTCAAACACATAAAACCTGGCTGCTTTGATGCTGATGGATCACTTGATACTCTTTGTGAAACCATTCCATATGACAAGGTGAGTTTTCCAGGCTGGAATTGTTGCTGGTGGGTTTGGCTGTGGTAGCTCCTTGTACGCCTGGTGCCTGCCTCAGTTTCCCTTCATAGAATCACAGAATGTTTTGGGTTGGAAGGGACCTTCGAGGCCAGCTTGTCCCAACCTCCTGCCATGGGCAGGGACACCTTCCACTAGACCAGGTCACTCTGAGCCCTGTGCAGCCTGGCCTTGGACACTTCCAGGGATGGGGCAGCCACAGCTGCCTGGGCAACCTGTGCCAGGGCCTCCCCACCCTCACAGGGAAGGATTCCTTCCTGATGTGTAATCTATTCTTGCCCTGTTTGCAGTTTTTCCATGAGGTTTGGGGTGCTTCAGCTGCCTAATCTGTCCCTTTACCAGGGTGGGACCCACATGGTGCTGGCAGCACCTCCCTTGCTCAAGAGGCTTAGTTGAGATCTCCAAACTCATTGCAGTGGTGAGCCCAAGGCAGAGCATCCCTCCCCTGACAGGCAGCTCCATCTCTTTGTGCTTTTAGTTTCTTTGGAGCTCAGATTCTCAGCCTCCTCACCTCTCCACTAGTGCAACGTTTTAGGAACAGATGGGCTTAATTTCCGATTGCCGCCCCCTGAACTTGGGAGGAGGCTCGAGTTTGGAGCCAGTCTGCCTCTTGTTCCATGTGAGTCCGTCCAGCAGGCTCCTGCCTGCCCTGCCCCTGTGGACATGGAGCCAAGGGCCTGGCAAATTCCCCTCTCTGTGATGAGAGAGGCTCTCAGAAGTAAGATTTTCTCTCTCAGTGGATAAATCCGTCTCCGTGTTACCTTAGCAGTGGCAACGGCTGAGCATCTTCTTATGGGTTGATACTGTTGAGATGCTTAGTCTAAGCTCCATCTAATCCTCTTTCAGGGAGCTATCAGGCTGGTGATCTCCTACAAACAGGTTTTCCGACACCAGCCTCGGCATTTTGTGGTTTGTGATCGTGCTGGAAGGGTGATGGTCCTGCTGCATCTCTGCTGCTGCTCCTGAGCTGAACCAGAGGTGAAAGGGAAAAGAAAATGAACCTACGAGTTTCTAACCTGAACTCTGGTGGATTTTGTGTTTAGGTGTCTACCCCTGTTTTCATGGGGTTTTGTGGTGTGTGATTTCCTTATCCAGCTTCTTGTGGAGCATAAGCCAGAATTTTATAACTGTGATTTCGTGTTGCATTAAAGCTTTGGGATGTTTTTTTGAGAGCACCCTCGTGAATCTGGCCTGTTGTGCTTCTGCCAGTGTACACTGGGAATCTTGTCACTCTTTGGGAATCAATAGCAAATGTAAAGCAGATGTAAAATATTTCCATTCCCCTTCTGTGTGTTGAGGCCCAAAATTCCGGGCAGAATTTAGAGGTGCTGCAATGTGCATGAAAACTCTTGGACTGTTGAACTCGGCCATCAAAACCTGATTCCTGCTTGCTGAGAGTGGGAGCCTTGCGTGTGGCTGCCCTCCATTATCACATTGTCACCCAGACATCTGCGTGTGGGGACGGAGTCCCCTGGCAGCGGTGCTGGCACAAGGCAGTTTTGGGGACTGGCACCCAGGGCATGGGGGAGAGGCTGTGAGATTTGCTGTTGGTGAGGTCTGATCAGCACCAACCTGATAGTTGGACCTCATCCCTGGGATCAGGTTTTGCCCAGTTTTGGGATGGACAAGGCGGGCAAAGCCCATTTTGCTGCGGGGTGGGCTCCCTGCGGGGAGCGCTGGCCGGCGCTGGGGGTGAGCAGCCCTTTCTGGGGAGGGCAGATCCCTCGGCACCTCTTCACTGTGCCCTCCCTCCTGTCTTGCAGGGCTGTGTGTCTGGGGCTGAGGCAGGTGCCCCCTGCTCGGCGCTGGGTCCCATGAGACAGGCAGGAGCGCCCTGTCCCTCGCAGCACCCGGCTCTGCCCCCGCTGCCCGGGACCCCCCGCCAGCCCCCGCAGCGGAGCTGCCGAGAGCTGCTGCCACGGTGAGTCCTGGCCTTGCCCTTCCCTTCCCTTTCCTCTCCCAGCACACTTCCCTGCAGAAGGACGTGCTCCAGGTCCCTGTTCCTGTTGACTCCACGTGCGTCCCCCGACTGCAGCGGGGTCACAGCGTGGGGTGCGTGCGCCGGCCTGCAGAAAAACACTCTGAGGGAACAGCTTATGCACCAAAAAAATTCAGGTTTCAGTCAACAGACTCAGCTCACGAATTCAGGTTGTATTTAGCAAGTGGCTTTGGCTGGGAAAAAAAAAGTGAAACACTGAAAAGTTTGATTTTGACATTTTCAAAATGAAACCTTTCAGCCATCTGTTTCAAGATGACATTTCATTTTGAATTTTTTCTAGGTTTTTTTTTTTTTTTTCAGTGTGGGGGGGAAAGCCACCTACAAACAAAATGAAAGCTTCACTTCAGCCCAAACAAAATGTTTCATTCAGCCCCAGATTATTACTGGGGCTTTAAAATTTGGCAAAGGAAAAAAATTACTTTGGTCATCTTGAATTACTTTCTTTTCTGTGTTTAATCACTGGGACAAAAGACAAGCGTGTGAGGGAGTGGGAGCTGTGGGGCCCATAGCAGGCAGTGTTGGGGGTTTTTGAGTGGGAGTTTGGGAAGAGCCTGTGGTGGCAGAACATGTTGTGCCAGTGAGTTTGGTGATGGCAGGAGCCTGTGGGAGCCGATTTTAGCTACGGCAGAAAGCTTGTGCTGGAGAGGAGAGCGTGCTGTGCTGAGCCAAGCCCACCTGGAGTCAGCATCCTCCCGGGCTGTGGGGGTGGCCCCAGTGTCCAGACCTGTGCTGGGTGCCAGAGGTGCGTGGCGGGTCTCACCCAGTGCCATTCCCTCCCTGCAGAGCACCATCTGTGCCTGTTCCCTGTTTTGTCCATCTGGTTTTTGAGCAAGTCCAGTTTGGGGAGATAAATGTGGTACAGAAGGGACCTTCTGGTCTGCCCAGAATGTTTTTGTAGCTCTCTTTGAACAGGAGAAACCACTCTGGGGATGGAGGAGAGAAGGAAGGGACTGGGGGGAGGACAAGGCCTCCCTGTGGGGCTGCAGGAGAAGCTGCATGGGCTCCTCTTGGCCCCCTGATGGCAAGGAGGAGGTGATCTGACCACATGGCCCAAACCCCATCACTGCTGGCACCACTTCCACCACCCAGCTCAGCTGGAACTCCCCAGTTAGAGAAAACAGCTGTGCTTTGCATTTACCACACCCTCTCCACCCCCAGTCTATCCCAAATGTGACCCTATCCAGTCCCACAGAGCTGCTGGATGTGGAGGCGAGTGTTGGAAGGGGGCTGCTGCACTCCTTGCCGTGGGGCTGTGCTGGCTCGTGCCCTTTGTCAGGAAAGAGGAATGGAGAGCCCCAAAATCGTGCCATAAACAAGATCTGTGCAGCAGCACGGGGGGCTGCAGGAAGGCATCCTGCTCTGATTTCCTGGGAGGAAGGTGCTGCTGGCACATCCTGGCTCCCCACAGCCTGGGCGTGCAGGACTCCCACTCCAGCAGGAAGGCTTCAAACGCAGCATTCCAGGCAGGTGTCTGGGAGCGTGGTGGGACAGCAGGTGTTCGAGATCTGTTCACATGTGCTCCCATGCTTCTGTCAGCACTGCCTCCCTGCTGAAGTGTTGTAGGGTTTCCTCTGCCTTTGTTGCAGAGGAAAAAAAACTGGCTGTTTGGAGGTACGTGAGATCAGAAGGGATCAGGGTTGGTTGCTGCAGGTCTGAAATCAGTGTCTGCCCTTGTTTGGAGGGGAGCTGGTTGTGCCCACACCTCTGTTGGCTGTTTTACAGGTGGCTGTGGCCCCAGGGTGTGAGTGGCAATGCTGGAGAGGATGGTAGGACCTTGTCCCTGTGGGTTTACCCCACAGGGAATCCCTCCACCCTGCTTTGGGAGGGTCTTTCTCCAGGCCCTTACTGGAAGCCCCTGAAACCTCCTGAATCATGTACCTTTGGGTTTGCATTTAGTGTTCCCACCTTCCATTCTCTTCCTCTGTTTTCATTTCTCCCTCCTTTCCCCCCCTCCCTCCATCTTTATCAGTAGCTAATGAAACAGGCAGGGAGAAACCCAATTCGTACAGTAATTAAATTTACTTAGAGGGTATTCAGCTGGAGTAATGAGAAGTTTAATTCAATGATTAGTTTTTTCTTTCATTAATTAAAAATGGAACAACGGTGCAGTTACAGTGGGCTGCATTGATCCTCCTTGTGGAAAGCTGCTGATGGAGGAGGAGGAAGAAGGAAAGCTTCTCATTTTATCTTCTCTGGATGCTCTCCCTACACACAGATGCCTGTATTGTCCCCTGTTCCCAGCTGATCCCTTGCCCAGGTGTCCCTGAGTGACTCTAGGTAAGGGGTGCTTGGGGTGATGATGAGGAGAGCAGTGGCACAACCCCCCCTCCACCAGGTCCTCTCTCTGCTCTGTCCCCAGCCTTTCAGTTTAAAAATGGATTTGAAATATTTGCTGTGGGTGGAAGATTGAAAAGCAGGTCCCAGCCCACAAGAAGTTTGGGGTGGGAGAGTTGTTTTCCATCCTTGCTGAACAGATTTTGATCCATTTAAATATGTTAAACTCATAAACATGTTTTTAGTCTTTTAAAATAAGTGATGTGTGAAAGCAAAAAATAAACCAAATAAGTAATTTCCCGTTTCTCCAATGCCTTCTGCAGGCTCTTGAGCAATGTTAGGACCTCAGATGTCCTTTGAAGCATGACTGGGCAGGTTATGTTCCCCTAAAACAGAGGCATTTGTGTGCTCCCAGTGTTGACACAGATGGGTTTTTTTTGGTAGCTGTGGGGATTGTTTGAGGATCTGCTCATGTATTGGTTCATAAGGGGGAGTAGACAGTAACAGGAATAACCCTCCAAAAAACCAAGGAACCCTTAATTGGTGTTACAGATCCTGTCTGTGCAGGAGCTGTGAGCAGAAGGGGGCTGGGCAGGTGAGCAAGCACTGCATCCCCCTCACCCGTGCCCTCCCTGCCCACCTGTCTGCCAAGTCACCTGCTGGTGTGGGGGCCCTGTGATGGTGAGGATTAGCCAAGGGCTGGGGCAGCAACCCCTGGCTTTGAAGCCAGTGAGAGCCAAGAGCACTCAACACCTTTGGAAATCAGATGCTTTAGCTTTTCTTGGGTGATAACTGCTTCAGAAAAGCTGGTGGGCAAGGGAGAGGCTCCTGGCCAGCCCAACACTGTGTCCCTGTGCTGGGAAGACAGACAGAGTCCCACGTGGGACTGGAGCCCCTCCAGCAGTGTTCATACCTCCTTGAGGCTCCTCTGTGCCCCCTGTTTGTGGGGTGGCTCAGGATTCAGAGAAATCGCTTTTTGTGCCAAGAAAGGAAGAATACAGCCCCCTGCTTTGACCTCATCTCCTGAAACAGCAAAAATTGTGATGGGAAATGGTTTCTGGCAGGAAGAGAGGTGAATGTGGGGCACTTCTTTCCACACCTGCAGGAGGGGTTGCAGCTGAGCTCTTCTGTCTCCAGCACGTGCCTTGGCTGTGGTGGCAGTGAGGGGGAGCCCCAGGTTGGGTAAATTGGGGCACCCCAGTGCACCAGCCTGTGCACCTCTCAGCTGGACCGAGCTCCTGGCATCTCTCAGGGCCCAGCCTGTTGTCCCCAGGACTTGTGGCAGTGTTCTGGGCTGACCCTGGCAGTAACTAACACAGCTTCTCCAAATCCCAGTACATCTGTGGGAGAGCCCTCAAGCCCCCTGGGTCTGTGGGGTGCAGTGTCCCCCAGTCTGAGCCTTGTGCCTCATTGCTGGGCTCCTGAGCTGCGAGAGCCTTTTGCAGCTCAGTGCTTTGGTGATGTTTTGCAATTCCTGCCCTCCGTGAAGCATTTGGCTGGGATATGGGGATGCAGCCAGGGACTGAGCTGCCTGGGGAGGCTTGTGGAAGGTGGTGGAAGCCTGTGCTGACCAGTGAGTGATACCTAGACTCATAGTCAGCTGCAGCAGTGCCTTACAACAGTGTTTTTCCAAGGGGTTTTGCATGCATGTGCTTCTTCAGAGATCACTGCAAATGATTCCCAAGTGCTCTGGCCCAAATCTGTCCTGGTAGCTGTCAGCAGATCAATGCTGTACTAAGTACAGACCTGCTCTGTTTCCGTGGGAAAATGGCTCTCTTAAGCAGTTCATTTTGGGCCTTCCAGCAGCAGGGCCACTAAATTTTGGTAGTTGTGTTTTTCTGTCTGTTACAGCCTGATTTATAACTTTTAAATATCAGCTTGGATGAAGATAGAGCTCGCCCGAGCTCAGTTTTGGGAGGGAGAGAGGGAAAAGCATTCACAGCTCTTTAATTTCTCTCTTGCTCGCCTCTCAAATGCCATGTTTAAAGCCCTAATTTTGGTTTCATTCTGCTCACAGTGCATGAGTGGAAAGCAGAGGAGAGGCCAAAGCCCTGTGCACACCTGGCATCTGATCCCCCAGCATCCTGCCTTCATCTGACCCAGGTAGGTGCCCCCGAGCTCGGAGCATTGGTGTATCTGACATTCACGTGCATTTGTTGTGCTGAGTCCAGGGCTGGACTGGTTTCTGTTGCCAAAAGTGTGGTAAAAATGCCTTTTCCTTTTCCTTCCCCCTTAGTCTGGGGTGGTTTCCCATCCCTCCTGGTGGGGGTGAGGCAATGTGGCTTCCAGCTAGGATCTGGGGCAGGTAGAGAGTGTTCGGTCCATCATACCTGCACAGGGGAGTGTTTTACCAGAGGGAGAGGCCTCTCAAATGAGAATCTGGATGGTGGTACTTTTGAGAAAGGGCTTTGTGATGGGATTGTGTGGCCCTGGTTTAGGTGGGTTTGCTCCAACTCACGTTACATCAGGGAGGGACACACACTGCCCACGTGGAGTGGTTCAGCCTGGACAGCCAGACGCTGCAGCTTGGGAATGCTGGGCAGGAGTGGTTTCATCTTCCAGGAGAGGGCAGGCGAGAGGGTCCTCAAAAAGCAATGATTTTGGAGATGTCTCTATTCCCATTGCACAGCTCCTGCACGCTCTCCCCTGGCTCAGCTCTCCCCAGTGCTCTTGCTGGGACAGTTAAAAGAGACAGGAGCAGGGTTTGGCTTGTTCTGCACATCCCCATCCTCAGCTGAAATCTGTGAGCTGTCAGCCTGATGCAGGAGATGCGTGAGACAGCAAACATCAGAGCTGACTGGGTTGAGGCAATTTCCCAGGATGTCAGTCCTCGAGAGAGAATAAAAAGGATCTCTCAGTGAAGAGCAGAGTTTGGTTTCCTAATGAAAAAGAAAAAAAAATTAGGATGATTCAAGCGTCTTTCATCTGCCACAGCTGGGGGAGGGTTTGTTGAAACTGGATGTTGTCCAAGGTAGTAGGAGATGGAGGAGTGTGCTGGGATCTCTGCTCAGCAGGAGTGCTGGCACTGGGAGGGGCCCTTCTACCTGGGGCAGAGCACAGGGGCTCACTTGGGATTGTCCAGGGGCAGCGTTCCACGCCTGGTTCAGGGAAAAGAGAATCAAAACAGCGAGGCAGAGCTCTTTCACACTCAGATCTGTAATTTCTCCCTTATGTTGTTCTTTGCTCCGAGCAAAGAGCAGGCTGCATAGGCTCAACCTGGTGCATGCAAAAAAGGGTCCTGTCCTTACCTTGCCTCACGTTCCTGTGTGAGAGGAGCCTGTGAAGAGGCATTTCCAGCCTTGCAGAGAGGTATTTGTAGCTTCTTGTTGCTGTTTCCCGTTTTATGGTAATCAGGAATGAGCCCAGACGTCCCTCCCTGCTCCCACAGGTGCTCTGTGTGGATTGGACCCTGGGAGAAGCTGTGTGTGAAGGATGCTCCGAGGGGGAGCTCCCACTGTGTCAGGGCTGACAGAGCAAGTAGAGGGACCATGGAAATAGCAGTTTTCTGTGAAAATACCTTTTCAACAGCAAACTCTGAAGTGCATTTATTTTTAGTGATTGTCTCTTAAAACAAAATTCTGCTGGGAAATGATCCTGCTGGTTAAAGTCCTCCCTGAAAATGTAAGCACCAAGAACCATCTGCTCTGTGTTTGCATTTGGGTATTTTCTTTCAGAGTGCTCTTTACAAAAACTGAAGGCTTTTCCTAAGAACAGTATTTGGAAAATTAGGTGGTTTTGGTTTTCCTTCTGCTTTTTCCTTTCGGAAAAGGAGAAAAGTTATTTCCTAGGGGATTTGGGATAATGGAGGGGGGAGTGTGGTCAGTTTCTCAGGCTGCTCTGTCCACTAAGTAGTGCAGGAAGAGGGCAGCCAGGCACAACTGGGGTCCCAAACACCCTGCAGACTTGTGCCCTGCCCAAAAGCTTGGAGGGAAGCAGGACGTGGTGCTGGGAGTGGGGATCTCTGCCTGAGCATCCAAGAGGCACATAAGCCCTCTCCCCAAGGAGCCTGCAAACCTTGGGCTGGATGATGTGGTCAGAGGCTTTATTTAGTTCTGAGCCTGAGTGGATTTTTAATGCATGAATTTTTAGTGTTTAAACCGAGCAGATCTTTGAACTGCTGTGGTTTCTGGGGGATGTTTCTCTTCCTCTCTGAATGCATGTGCCATAAATGCTCCCAAAAAATCCCCCATGTCCTCTCTGGTGTTGCTAGCCCTGGTGATGTGGCCACAGGCTTGCAGTAGGGTTTCTATGAGGCCCCTGTGGAATGTCTTGGATTTTCACTATTGAAAAGCAAGTTTTCAGCATCAAGGTTACATCAAAAGCCTGATGTCCCCACGAGGGGGGACATGTAGGAGTGGCAGCAGTGTTGGGGCTGTCCCCAAGCACAATGGGGACACCAGGGCCACTCTTGTCTTCAGCTGGACCGAATGCTGTGGTTAAACAGCATGACTGGGAGAGCTGAGTGAGGGAACTGGGCTGGAGGAAGGAATGTCACCGAGGGAGAGGGGTCTGTGGTCTCTTTTGGAAGGTTGGCTTCTTCACCCCAGCAGGGCCAAGGGAAGCCCTGGATTTCTGTTCTGTGCCTTACCTGGTTCCCACCTGGCTCTCTGGATTAAAACAGATTTCTTCTCAAACATCTCCCTCTGAGGGCTGACAAAGCTATTAGGAGATTTTTCTGTTGTTAAAATTGATTACTAATTTTGCAGAAATCTACCGAGCCAGGCAGGGAGCCAGGCTGCCCAGCCCAAGGGTGGCACCATGAGTGCATTTGCTGGATGCCACCATCACAGTCCAGCAGCTCTGCAGAGCCCACTGGTGAAACCTCATACAGAGCTCCTGATGCTCAGGGCTTTCCAGTACCTGTGAGCTTTGGTGGGGACCGTCAGGGGCTCTTTGTGGCAGGAATCTGTGTTTGTGAGACTGGGAGGCTTCTGGGGTTTTCTAGCAGCTGAGCCAGCTCTCCCTTGTCTTGGGGTGGGAGATTATATCGTGTGCACACACAGCTTTGGGATGTCACATCAATGTTAAGCACAGGGAAGAAGCGAGAGTGGAGGTGGGTGTGCGTGGCAGTTTGTTTCTTTGGGTTTATGCGTTGATACTTTCTGCTGAATTGCACCCTGACATGCGCCAAGGGGCAAGGAGGGGTTTTAAAGCAGCTTTTTAAAAAAAAAATTACCTTCCATGAAATATTTAGGATAGGCTGGCTGCTTTTTAAAGACTGTTCTAATTACTCCTGCAAGGCTTCCCCTTCTCCTGGTCTCATTGCATGTGGAGAGAGGCAGCAGGAGTGTTTGTCCTGCTCAGCACTGAGGGGCTGGGGTGGTTGGTATTCCCTGCAGGCAGGTGATCACTGCACTGACCCTTGAAGATGGGTGAGTTGGGAGTCAGAGGGCTGCTTTGTTCCTGTGGATGTTTGCTGGTGATGGACTGAGGGCTTGCAAGGGAATGGAGGCAGTTTAGTGGCATATTCGGGTATACTAGGAACAAGTATAATGTGCCTGCTGCACCCCACGGCGCCCTCCTGGCTGTGCCCTGCCTCCCGTGGCTGTGGGGAGCACGTGGCTTGCCTGTGGAGGCAGGCTGCTCTAGGAAGTGCTGTGAGGTGTGATCCAAAATTAGTATCCCATTCACTTGCTCTTAGCTGTGTTAGTTCTGCAAGGCTAATAGGGCTTTAAAAAAAAAAAGAAGTCTCTTGTCACCAAAATCAGCAGCTCTGACTCAGAACATGCAGAGGGAGCAGACTTGCTGATTAAGGCAATGTTGATGTTGTAAGTGCTCACCCGGCCGCAGCAGGGCCCTGGGACTTGCCTGAGAATCTCTGTCAGAGCCTGGGAGGGGTCCTTGGTTCCCATCTTGGTGCCTAAACCACCATGTGAGGAGGATGAAGGCGTGAGCATCAAACCCAGCCAAGCCATGGAGCGTTCCCAGTGCCGTGCCATGTTCCACAATTAATCATTTCCACCCACACTACACCTCCCTTCCTTAAATCCTCCCTTGCCTGGTTCTGGAGCAGGGAATGGAAGCAGCTCCAGTTTTATGAATCAATCAAAGACAATGCCTGCTTTCGAGGGCTGCTGATTTAGAGAGCCCTTTGCAAGCATGTGTGCAGTATGATTTCTTATCGGAGCACAGCTCTGGATGAGCCTGCCAAGAGGAGCTGTTCCAGCTCCCGGCCACATCCTGGGGAGACGGCCTGAGTGGTCCTTTCATCTACAAATAAAACAAACAGGAACAAAGAAGGCAATAATATTGACTTTCATCATTGATATTTCCATTTATCTCATACAGTTACTAATAATTAGTATTTCTGTAGCTGGATGGGTATAGCTCATAATCTCACTGTTTCAGGGGAGCCTATTAATGTCGCTGCCAAAACCAGGCAGGCATAAAGCACTGGACAAGTGCCGAGGAGGGCGAGTGGGGCGGAGGGATGGGAATGGAGCAGGGCTGAACCTGGAGGAGAGACAAGAGGCTGTGGAGCAGCAGAGCTGGGAAGGGAGACCATGGGCAGGGCCTGAGTCAGCACTGCTGTGCCTGTGGTGGGGTGGGAGAGCTGTGTGGGCTTGGCGAGGGGAGCTGGCCCCCATGGGGCTACCACCAGCCAGCCCCTCGCTGCATCCTCTGGCACAGCTGGAGCACAGCTGGTCTGTGTTCGGGAGGGAAGGGCAAGACTGGCACTTTGTGCCAGTGGTGCTGGGTGGAGGATGTGCTGAGATGCAGCCCCAGTGCCCTCCCCAGCGTGTGGTGTGCCCCCAAACTGTGGCTGCAACCCCCCCATGTCTCCAGCACACTGGGATATGTGGGGAACCGGGCAGGTTCCTGCTGGGTCTGTCCCCACCTGCCCCAGGGCACCTGTTTGGTTCATGCACCCACTTCCCACAGCACCTACAGCCTTGTTTGTTTACTGGTGCTTCATTAGTCGTTCCCTGTTCTCTTTGAAACCCCCTTTTGGTGCTGTCTGCAAGTGCCTCGTGCCTGTGGGTCCACATAGCTGGCCTGGGTCTCCTCTGGGATTCCAGAGGAGGTGGGACACAGGTCTCCACGCTGGTGCTGCTGCTCTCCTGTGTTACTGTGGGAGCTTTGACACACAACTGCTCTGTCAATCATCCTGGGTCAGTCTGGAGGTCCATTTCCTGCATCTGTGTTTTTAATTGTCCTGTTAAGTGTGCAGCCTGACCCCTCCTGTGAGGGATGGCTTCCGGTGTGCAGCATCCAAGCATTACCAATTCCACAGGAACCGCTGTCACAGCAGCCGCAGGGACCTGCAAGCAGCGAATGCAAATGCAGGGCGGTGTTTTTATTAGGATTTAAATGAGTTTAAGACTGTTCAGAATTACAATGTGATTTGAGCCAGGAGGGGCTTATAAAACTGGTATGAGTTCATATATTATACACTAAATGTGCCCAAGCCCATGGCTCCTGCTAAGCACCGTCCTCACCAAGGTGGGGAGAGCAGTGGCAGCTGCTGGGGCTCAGCCCTGTTGCCCCAACGTGTTCCCGTGGGGAAAGGCTGTTTGGGATGGAAGGTGGGCTGCAGCCACGGAGGTGGTTGTGCAGGGAGGCTGGTCCGTGTTAACAAACCTGAGCCAGTGGTGCAGTACAGGTGTGGTCTCTGGCTGAAAGGTGGGGGTGCAGGAGGGGCTTGTGGGCATGTTTTGGGTCAGGTTACACTGCTTTATCCATTCCTCCTTTTAGAGCTCCCTGTGTGAAGGTGGCGGGGATGCCTCAGTGCTGGTTGTGCTGGAGGATGCTGTGCAGTGAGTTGTGGTTACCTTGGGCCAGACCCCACTCCAGGTATCTGGGAGCAGCGAGCTTTCTCCAGTTGGTCCAGGCTGTGCCAGCCCCAGCTTGCACCTCCCTGGAGACCTCACAGCACACAGGTTACCTGCTGGTTGTACAGGCAGTGCTCGTAAAGGCTTTAATGGCCATTAATGTAAATTACTGGCAGCGCAGGGCTCTGCACAGAGATGGGTGGTGTGTGAGAGAGTCCTGGGCCTGTGACACCGGGGAGCCACCACAGTGATGGAATTCTCATCCGCTTCCTCAGCCAGAACAGGAATGAAAGGGAAGCTTGAGCTATTGGCTTGGGATGTTCGTGCTTCACCTCGTTTCAGTGCGGTGCTTTTGATCTCTGAAGGATACAGCTGAATATTTGAATGAGAAATACGTGGTTGTGTTGAAATCCTAGACAAAACGCCTTTTGTGCCTCCCTGCATGTTTATTTGCGTAAGAAAGTGTTTTGCTGGAGAAACACGGGAAGGAGCTCGAGGGAGAGGAAGGAAGGCGGAGGTGAGAGCATTGGGGAGCTCACAGTACAATTTCAGGACACTTAAGAGCCTCTTATTGTCAGTGGCGAGACAGCAACATCGGAGGCAGCTCAGGCGATTGTCTGAGACAAATTGCTTCGTTTGATGGCTTTGTTGGTACCTCACTGGTTAAGTTCCTGGGTTATGTATTTATTATTATATACAAAGCACAGGAGAATTACAGAAATACATACCTATGTATACACATCTCTGGATCCATAGTTATCTCCCATAAATGACCTTGCAGGCAGGAAATAATGTCACCAGCCTGCGTGATGCTTCTGAGTAGCTGGATGTTTGTTCTGTAGGTCCAGGGAGTGAGGGAGCCAGGCCCCTTTTGGGGCTCCTCACGCCAGGGAGCGGGGCTGGCACCGTGTTTGCCACAGGAGGGAGCATTCCCCTCGTTCCCAAAAAGAAAGGTTTCACTTGCTTCAGGAGGCACAGAGGGAAGAGCCTTTGACAGGTAACATGCTGCTAAAGAAAGCTGCTTTCCCCAGAGAGGGAAAATTGCTGCTGGTGCCTGCAGGAGAGGTGGAAGTGGAGGTGTGACAGAGAGAAGCCCTGCTGCTTTGTCCTACTTGGAGGAGAGATGGCAAACCAGGATGTAAAGGCACTCTGATGAAAAGACCCGCTGGGGACATTTGGATGGCACTGGAGAGGCTCAGCTTCCCTGTCCCCCTGGAGCCCTGGCTTTGGCCAGCCCTGCAGGGCTGTCCCCGGGGTGTGGATGTGGGAGGAGGGCTTGTGTTCAGGGCTGTGTTGGCTGGGAGATGTGAGCTGCATCCAGCAGCCCAGATCAAAGGCACCTCAGCCAGCGACATCCACCAGAAAGCCTTTAATGCCCAGCCCTGGAGCAGAGAGATTTACTCAAGGGACTCATTTCCTTGCCTGAACGTAAAAAAACTGTGTCAACTTGACATTCAGGAAATTTTATTTAATACCGGTTTTTTTTGTTTAACAGTTAAGCTAATTGCAATGCTTTTTTTGTTGTTGTTATTTTTATATACTTCTTTTTCATTCATTCCAACTTTGTCCTTATATAAACTTTGTTCTTTAAAGCCATTTTTTATGGGTGTTTGTTGCCTGTGCTGGTTCTCTGGGTGGATGGGGGAAGGAGGAGGGGTGCCCCAGCTGCACCCATGTGCCAAAGCTGTCAGTAGCTCTGGTGACACCAGCTGGTCTCAGCAGATCAGGACAAGATATCACAGAATTGTTTAGGCTGGAAAATACCTCTAAGATCGTTGAATCCAACCACTAACCAACCACTGCCAAGCCCACTGCTAAACCATGTCCCCAGAGACCTGCCTCTGTTTTGCTGAATTGTTTGTTTGGGGCAGAAAAGCAGGAAAAGGATAATGTCCCAGGGTTTCATTGTGTTGTTTGCTCTATAAATTAATTGCTGCTTTCCTTTAGAAAGAAAACTTTGGGAAGTTCCTTCACTTTTATTTTAGAGAACTGGATAAATCCTTGGAAATGTCCAGATGTAAAGTGAAATGTCATTTTACTTCTCTGTTTTAGATTTACCAGCACTTAACAGAAAATGTTTTCTGTTAAGCTAATTCTTACTGAATTGTCAAAAATATGAAAAGATAATAATTGCAATAATTACACTAACAGTAATGGGCTTTGACAGCCTTGGCTTTTACCACAGTTAATTGTGCTCGTCCATTCCTCCTGTCTCCTCCTCACTCAGACCTTTCCCCAGGCACAGTGGGTCCCTGCACAGTGCCCCATATGTGACCTCCCTGCATCCAAACCTGCAGCAGCCCTGAGCCCTTTGTGTACTGAACTCCCCAAGTCTTGCTGGAGCTGCCTGTGCCTGGTATTATCCAGGTAGATGAGCTTGAGTTTAGGCTGGACCTGCTTCCAGGAGGTGCATAGGACATGCCTTTGTGCTGGGAGCCCCATGGCATCAATACCTGCAGCCTTTGGCACCAGCCAGCTGAGCACCAGCTCCAAACCAGGCCTCTTGTCCCATTCCTGAGCAAGGCACACTCTGCCTGTGTCCCTGTGGGGTGTTAGCTCAGTGCCCAAGTGGATGCTTTCAGTGCTGGGAGCAGTTTGCAATCCCTGTGCAATCCTGGCTCGGCCTGTACGTGAGCACCAGCGAGGAACACAGCTGGGCAAAGATGTCAAGAGCTGTTACAGTGTGTGCGGGGAGCTTACATAAAAGGATCCATTTTCATTCCCCTGCTTGTCTGCTTCAGTCAAAATACGATGCCACAGCTGAGAAGGTGCAGTGTCAGGGCTGACCGCAGCGAGCTAATGCATGGCTGCTGCGGTGGGTGCTCCATCTCCCTGACCGCAGCCCCCAGAGCCCACAGCTCGCCCTGCTGTGAATCATGGCTCCTGTGGAGCTGCAGCTCCCAGGCTGCCAACCACAGCCCTGCTGGGCTCGACTCCCAGCCAGGGGAGTGGCTCTCCCATGCTCTGCCTTCCCAGCGTGAGCAGGAGCCACCCTGGAGCTCACAGCTGAGCCCGCTGCAGGGGCCCCGGGAGCAGCACTGTCATGTCAGGGATCTCTTTCTGCTCAGTGACATGTGTGTGCACATGGGCACACACGTACCACAGCGCCCTTGAGGTGTCTGGCACCCGCTGTCTTCGTGTCCATTATTTAGAGGCTGTGAAGAGCATCTCTGCCTGTCGCTCCGTGGGCACGTTGTGGGGCCACTGGAGGATGACTGGCTGGCTGGAACTGGCAGGGACCTGGAGATGGTGCCTTAGGCAGGGGGAACAGTGGATGCTTGCATGCTCAGACCACCTTAGCCAGGGCAGGGCCACAGCTGTGCTGCAAGTCCTTGCAGATGTGATGTGGGGAGGTGAGCAGTGTGTAGGGATCTGCGTTTGCCTTCCTGTTCTCCAGTGTGCCTTCACCCATTCCTTGGTAGGGCTTACCTCAGCTGGACCCCTTCCTGTTGAGCTGGGCCCTTCATCCTGGGGACACTTGGCTTTTTTCTGCCACTGTGTTGGGTAGCAGACGTGCTCTGTGTGGCTTGGAGGGGGTGATTTACGTGTCCATCTGCCCGGACCTGGCAGAGGCTCACATGCTTTGGGCAAGCCTTTGCTATTGTATTCTTCCCCTCCTCCCTTAAAAGTCCCTTGCATCCCCTCTGGAGGTCCGTGCTGAGGCTGGGTGCTTGTGGAGAGTAGTGGCTGCGCTGACTTTGCAGCAGCCAAGAGGGTATGTTTGTCTAGGAGGTGGATGGAGATGGCTCTGCCCTCCAGCAGCACTGCTCCGTGATCAGGCCCTGGGATGGATCATCCTCTGGCCAAGGCACCATGTCTTTGTTCTCTATCTGCAAATTTCTCCTTACTGAGAGCTCCACAAGCAGAGCCTGGCACAGGAACAGGCCGTATGAATCCTGAAACCTCAATGCACCGAGCAATTTTCATCAGAGGTTTTCACACCTTGCCTTTCTCTGCTCTCTTTTTCCCCTCATTTCTCCTCAGTTAGGAGGACATGGAAGCAGGTCTCTGGGGCTTTTCTGGGGAGCTCACCACCACCCCTTGCCTCTCATTGGCACAGGCAGAGCAGCTGCTGGGGCTGTGGGGATGCAGTGGCAGCGGAGCTGCAAAACTCTTCCCAGCACTGGCTGGACTGAGGCAGAGGCCACCAGCCATCTCCCACCCCATCCCCTGAAATGTCACTTGCTTTAAATGCACTAGTAGTTTAAAATAAGAATAACCTGCTCCAGGGCTTCTTTAACTGTGGAATTAAGTATGGTTCTAGTCTCTAGGCAGAGTCTGACTCTTCAATTCTAAATCTGCTCAGCCAAGCGAAATATTGCAGGGGGAAAGAAATCAATAATTCTCATGCCCGGCACAGAGAGGAAGCTGTCTGTGTGTAGCTGCAGGCATGCAAGTGCAGATGTGCACACACATGAGGCTGAGGTTGGGAGGGTGGCAGAGCTGAGACCCGGGAGGGGGAGAAGGACACGGTGTTTGCAGTGCCAGTGCTGTGTGTGCTGCTCCAGGAGAGGCGTGGGGGTGACTCCATCCTACTCAGGTGTGTGACACAGCTGGGGTTCCCTCCGTGGGGTTCCCAGCACAGTCTTTTAGAGAAGGAAACACAGTTTTTCCTGTTTCAAGACCTGTAATTTAGTGGCCAGCGAGAGGCTGTGAGCTTATTGCAGAGCAGGTGCACTCCGCATGTCCTGGTTTCTGGTACCTGGTGTGTGGAGCTGAGCTGTGCAGGAAACGGGAATAATCAGGAATTCTAGCAGAGTGAAGGACTTTGCCAATGACCCACAGGCCCCATCATTTGGAGGGTGGAAGTGGTTGAGATAGTGAATGGATGGGGTGCTTTTGGTATCCACCCCAAGGACTGGTCTGGGTGCAGCACTGTGTGGCCCATGCTAGCGTATCCTGGGCATGGCTGTCCTTGTCCACAGTGTTTCTCTTGCCCAGAGGACACAGGCTGTGTGGGGAATGGCCCCTGGTGTCCGCTCTGGGAGCATTGCTGAAGATTCCCATCCTTCCCTGCAGAAGGGTTGTGTTTCAGGATCAGGATGCTATAGCTGGGGTTGTAGTTCGGGGGCAGGTGAAGCTGCTTTTGCCAGGTTTGAGTTCTCCAGGTGGTTTCTGTCCAACCTCTCTCCTCTTGGCCACTGCTTTGCAGAGTCCTGATGTTCTCTCTCTCTGCTCCTCTATGGCATGTGGTGGGAGGGGGGAGCCGTGCCACCGTGTCGAGATCAGGGGTGGAGGAGGATCTCCATCTGCAGTGGGAAGGACAAATGTTATTGACCTGCCCTGGCATCTGACCAAACCACAGACACTCACTCCTCCCAAAAAACCTCTCTGATAGCTTGATTTCTTAATTGCTGTCTGTGATCAGGATGTCAGCTCTGGCTCTCCTCCAAGATCTGTCACTTCCAGCAGGCTGGTGCTCACTGCCACCTTGCTTTGGTCACTATTTTCAGCTCACCTGAATAACTGGCTGGAGAGTCTCCCATTTCCATGCAGGCCACCTCTGCTGCCCCTGAGGGCAGTGGTGAGTGCTGAAGGAGTTCAAAAGCCTGAGGAGTGCCAGTTCAAGGCCCCAACTCCAAGCCCTGTGCCTTGGCCAGAAAGCGAGGGTTGGAGCTGAACTGTGTGTTCTGAGGTCCCGGGTAGAGTCAAGCACTAGAAGATGTAAAGATGTGTGGTGCTGGGCTCAGGATGGAGAGCTGGAGAGCATGGTCGGATGCCTGGGGGTGAGGGGGACCCAAAGGAGAGCTGCTGTCTGTGGGGTCTGGCCCTGGGTGATGGGAATTCCCAGTGGCTCTGGCTGTCCAGTTAAAGCAGTGCCATGAGCATGTGCAGCAGGAGCTTACAAGCTGCAGCACAGCAAGGCTCTGTATCTCAATAAGCAGCACTCCAAGGCAGACCTGAAAATAAATATTTGAAGAGGAAATAGTACTCTGTCTTCTGTTGTCTCTCCTCCTTCCCTTTCTCTCTCTTTCCTCCCCCCCTTCTCCTGTCTTTCACGTATGACTGAACACGAGAGTTCATTGTTAAAAGGGGTTTGTTTTCTTGTGGGTTTTTTCCCTTTCTCAACTTCCCCAAGGAGGAAACTCTGGGTGCTGCACTGTTATCAGCCGCATACAACAGCAAGGGCTGTCTTCGTGCTGAGTTTGTCCGTGCCCAGGATGATGGGTGCTTGTTTTTTTTCTCAGTACTTAGTTTATTTGCCATGATAAAACACAAGTAGACGGCTCTTACTTTTCCAGGGAACAGATACGATGGGATCAAGCTGCCTGGAGTCTGTAAGTGCGGTTCAGCCCAACACTACAGTAGGTTTCCTCATTCTTAGCAGGTCAGCAGTGCTGTGAGGGATACTGCTCCTGGTCCCTGTTCTTGGTGGGAACAGTTAAAATTGGGCTGGAGAGGAGGCAGCTGGCCTTGTGCCTTCCTGGAAAAAAAGGAGTAAGGAACTGCTAAGCTGTGGGCAGATGTGAAGGTCAGGGCTCGTGGCACTGCCTGTACTCCGTGTCAGACAGGTGCTGAGCTACTGAGGCAGAGGTGGGAAAATCAGCCTGCTGCTGGCTGCTAGCTGGGCCACCAGAGAGAGGGGAGCCCATGCCGACGTGATGTGCACCCTATGTCATTTGTTTGGGGCTGTCAGGGAAAGTTGGGGTGTTGAGTGCAGAAGTTGGTCCTGGAAAAGCGAATGCAGAGTCAGCCCACGGGCTCTGTGATCTCCCACTCTGCATCTGAGGATCCGTGGGCTGGGAAAGGAGCATTGGCATCATCTAGAGCCCTCCTCCGAGCGTGAAGGGAAGTGTTAGGAGAACTCAACTGTAAAAGTAGAGGTGAAGAGTGGTAGTGAGAAGGGAATGGGGAAAGGAAAGGCTCCAAAGAGGAAATGGGACTGAAAAACGCAGAGGTGGTTTAAGGATATCTGAGACGTCACAGGCAAGGGAGATGGGCTGGGGGAGATGTAACTTTCAGAGAAGTCTTCTCCGACTGGCTGCAAATGTTTGCTAAGCTCCTCGGCTATATTTAGCCGGCTCCGTGCCCTTTGGAGAGTTCTCCAGGCAGATGGCGGAGGAGCCGTTTGCCAAATGGTGGAAGCCGTGTCGGAAGGGGGTGCCCGGCATTCGGGGAGAGAAGTTTAATGTCAGCTTCGCCCTTTCCGCAGCAAAGCCAAGCGGTTCGCTTTGCTGCCCGCTGGACAGGGCTGCCAGATGGCCAAATATTTGCTTATAAATTAGCAATGGGAAACAGGCGATGCAAAGCCCTAAACTGAAGAAACCCAGGGCCTGGATTGGATTCTTGCTCCTGTGCAGGATGGTCTCTGCAGAGCAGGGTTGGGTGGATCCATCGCAGGGGCAGCACAAGGAGATCTCAAAGCCAATGAGCCCGGGCACGGCACTGTCATCTCTCCCCTCCTCACTGGCACGGTCACGGGCCATTACTCAGGCGTGTGCAGCCTCTGGCTGTGTTTGCTTTAAACCAATATGCAGAGAAAAACAGCTTTTCTCTCTAGGTAAAAAAAAATGCTGCTTGGCCTTGTATCTGTGCAGTATCTCACTGAATGGGATATGACTGGAATGAAATTTCCAGGCACTAATGCAATAGAAGTACTCGTAATTTGTGTGTGTGCCTGTGTGGGCACAGGCAGCGTATCTGATCTAGTGCTGACCATTCCATATGGTCCTGCCCTTCTGGAGCTCACCTGTGAAATGGCTTCATGGCTCATTTGGGGTGTCTCTGCATCGCACCGGAGCTGGGGCTCCATGCCAGTGGGGAATTAAAGCCTGAGAAATGCCAAAGGATTTTGAGGATGGGGGGATGGACAGGGATGTGCACAGAGACTCTCACCAAGGTAGTGCTAGTGCTGCCTCGTGCAAGTCCTCCCAAATCACAGGACTGTCCTGCTCTCTGCATGCCTTCACTCCAGAGGCATAAAATTCTTTTAAAAACAAGTAAATTTAAAAATACTGGCTTCCTTTTATTTGCTGCCTGGACAGGAGCTGGGTGTTTGCACGTTCCCCAGTGTTCCTGCGCAGGCGGCAGCGCTGGCCTCTCTCCTCTTCCTTCGGTTTCTTATGAAAGCCAAGCTTCCTGTGTCTTAACTTGACTCCAGGGGCTGGGGCTTGGAGAAGCTCTACCTCTGTAATGCTGGCAATAAAATCATAAGTGCTGGCTACGCTGCTGTAAAACTTTTATTGCTGTGGGAAGAGGAACAGCGAATCCTCCCTCTCTCCCTTCTCTCCTTCCATGCTACTCCCCAGCTCTGGCTCTGCTCGCCCTCCAGGGCTCTGAGCCTTTGCGCCAGGCAGCGGTGAGTGCATCCCATTTCCCTCTGCTCCTGCTCCCTTTGATCCCCTCCCCGTCCTGCAGCCCCCTGGCTGGTCTTGTGCTGCTCTGGCCTCGCTGTGTCCCGTGGCAGTGTGCTCCTGCCCCCTTCCTTGTCCCTGTGGTGCTGTGTGGCTGCTCAGCTGTGCCTCAGCTCTGTTTGTGGCGTGATCCAAAGGAGAGGAACCATAATAGCTCCCTGTGTAGTGGGGCCATCCATGCGTTTTGCATTTCATGGCGACTGGAAGCGTCGTCTGCCTTCCCACACCATCCCTTACGTATTTATAGATCACAGCGGCATTATCCGTGTGGATGCAGATCGTGCACGACAGTTTTCTATAAATACAAATGCTCTGTAATTATCGTTAGAACTATTTAGCCCAATTCAAAGGTAGATTAAATAATGAATGTGTGTGTGATACGCCTGTCGACATCAACAAATGGAAAGAGACATCTCTGGATGCGTATCTGGAGGTTTCCCTGGTGAAGGAGTTGGGGGAGGAGAGCGGGGAGGGAGCTGAGCTGAGTGTTGCTGGAAGTGCCTCTTTCTCGAGGGTTCAGGCAGTGCTGTGGGGACTGATGGCCACAGTCAGCTCCATGGTGGGGTCATGGGACCGGTGGTTCAGGAGGCACCGTGCCAAGGGATGGACAAGGAGGATCAGCACACACAGAAGCCATTGGTATTCACAGCTACCCGTGGCTCTGCATCTTTGCCCTCCACTTTCACTGCTCTCGGGAGCAAGGGGAGGTAATTTCAGGCTAGACTGCTAATGGAGAGCGTGGAAGGTGTGTGATAAGGCTCCCTGAGGCCTCTGGCCCCTTGTTTCGTGTGGTAATTGATTTCCTCTGAGGCTGTGCATGCCCTGGCATGTTTCCCTTCCTGCTGGTCTCCCACTGGCCACAAGCTGGTCCACAGCAGAGCCATGTGGGGACACTGGCTCTCTCCCCTCTTTTGGCTCCTGCCACCCCTTGGAAAGAGGAAGGGGGGAGTTTTGCAGCTCTTGTGCAGGACCAATCTCCTGCGTGGTTCTCGCCGAGGGTGGATGTGGTTTTATTAGCATCCCAAAGGGATGGGAAGGGCAGTGGCATTTGAAGGAGAGGATGGATGTGTGGGAACCCCTAAACACTGTGCGTGCCCCAGGAGGGGAGTTTGCAAAGCCGATGGAGGAACGAGGAACAGTCAGCACTGCCTTTAACACAGGAACCTCTCTCTCCCTGCCTTTTCCCTCTCCCAGGTGCAGCGAAGCCTCAACTCACAGGTCACAGCTCCGTTAGCTCCTGTGAGGCTGTGCTGGGTCTCAGCCCTCCCCTGGTTCCGTGTCACATCGTGGGCCTCTCCCCTGCCCCGGGGACAGCGGCATCGGGAGCATGAAGGGAAGCGGGGCTGGGAGGAAGGGCTCCATCACAGTAACTAATAACTGTGTGCTGACAAATTGAATTATACCTTTTCCAGTTGCCTGCACTATTGATCAGAGGAAAGGTTTGTGTTTTTGTTAGGCTATTTTTTTCTTTCTTTTTCTTTTTAAGTTACAGTTGCAATGTCCTGGGGGCTTATAATGAACTAAATAAGGTCAGGTTAGCAGAAGAATCAAATATGCTCTGGCAGCAGAAGCGTGGGCTTTTCCTGGTGACTCTGAGCAGAGAGGAAAGCAGCAGCAGCAGCTCCTGCTCTTCCATGCCCTGGTGCATGGGGGTGTCCTGCCCCAGCCTCCTGCTCTCTGGAGGGCTGCTTGGAAAGGGGGTGGTGTGGGTGGCTGTGCAAGTGTGGCTGTGCTTGGCCTGATCCCGAGCAGTGTGGCAGGAGCTGGGGGGGAACTGAGGCTCACCAGGTCTGTATCACTAGCCTTTGGCTGTGCCAAACTGGGCTGCCCTGGTAGCTCAAGAGGCTCCTGCCCTGCCTGGGGGGGCTGCCAAGAGAGGCAGGAGGTGGCCAGGCACAGCACTTGCCCAGTAGTTCTCTGTGGGGTCCCTGCCTGGGGAAGCTGATGGTGTTTGGTTCTTTGCTCCAGAGCCGAGATCCTGCTGTGAGCTCAATTAAAGCTGTGTTGGGGAAAGGGGGAATAAATTACCCAGATGAAAAGGATGAGTAAAAAAACCACGTGCAGAGAAATGCCAGCCCACCTTTGAAAGGCTTTATTGAACTCGGACACGTGTCACCTTGGCAGCAGGAGCTGCAGGGGAAAGGGGAGCACTCCCTGGTGTCCTCCTTTGTGTCCTCACTCCTGGGCTGGGGCTGGAGCAGGACAGGGCTGTTGCAGGGGGAGCAGAGCGTTGAGGTAACCTGTCAGTGCTGGGACAGAGGTGAGGCTGGAAGCTGCTCTCAGATGAAGGTTTGCAGAGGTAGCAGTGTCTGCCTAAGAGGGAAGGGCAGCTGCAGGTCTGGCAAGTGTCTCCAGCAGCTTGTGTGTCCCGTGCTCTGTGTATCCTGCTGCTCCTGAAGGGGAATCCAGGGGATGTAGTGCCGTGGCCAGCTCCACAGCCCTGGGGCTGTGCTCAGGCTTGGCCTCGGGTCACCTCTCAGTGAGCAGTAGAAGTAGGGACATTCACATCTTGTTTTTGTGTGACTCTGTTTACGAAGACCTCAATTGAAATCTCAGCTGCCCTGGGGTGGATCTGGATGCTCTCCAGAGCTGTCTGTGTGCTGGCAGAGCTGCTGCGCTCCGCGCTGCGGGTTTTCCCACTTTGCACACAAGTCCTCTCCCTGGTGACCCAGGAGCCCCAGGCTTTGGAAGCAAAGGCTCTGCCAGGACCAGTTCCCAGCCTGCCCCGTGTCCCTCCTGCTGCACGGGGACTCGCTTCTCCTCTGGGCCCCTCCATACAAAATTCACCGACGACAGGCAAGGACCAACGAGCTGTTGTCACTTGTCTCAGTGTATTGGGCCTTGGTGGAGGACGAGTGGCTGGAGAGCTGGGTCCCATCCTGCTTGGTGTCCTCCAGGACCTGCCAAGGTGTGGCCAGCAGCTGGGGATACTCCCTGGACACAGACCTCATGTTTCTGCTCTTAATTGCAACCTTCCTCCTCCCGCACTGCCTTGCTTGAGAGTCCGGCCACATCGGGTATGGGATTAGCATTCCTGGCACAGCGAAACTCCATCACCATTTCTATTAAACTCATTTGCTATCTAAAGGAATTCATTTTCCACTTTGTTTGCCCATGAGAAAAAAAAAAAGCCCTCTGAGCTGAGGCTCCAGTGTTTGAGAAGGTGGGGGAGAGAGCTGGGTGCTGCATCCCCTCCTTCAGCTGGGAGAAGGGATGGCATTCCCACCATCCATACACGAAGATGCTCACCTCTGTGCTTCCACCATGCTCTTGGAAGCACGAGCTGCCCATTGCTGGCACCAAGGCTAGTGCTTGCTTTCTGAAACAAATGATACTGTTTCACCCTAGGATGAGTCTTGCAAAATCAAACTGTCCCCTTTTCATCAGGGATATCTCTGGACTTCAGAGGACTCTACCCCCTTCCGAAAATCAGGTTTCATTGGAGTCTACGGGAAGTTCAGGGGAGGTAGAGCCAAGCTGGGCTCTCTCTGCCTGCTCCCTCATCTCCTCGTGTGCCACGTCGTTCAGTCAGGAGCTGGATTCCTGCCCCTGCCTGGGATGTGGGGCCAGTCTATGTATTTAGGTGCATGAGGGAGGAGGAAAACAAGGGCACAGGGGTGCCAGAGGGAGAAGAGTGTGTGTGTAGCATGTGAGGAAACCGCTTCTGTGTGTGCATCCCCTCCAGGAATTGTGGGGCTCCTGTTGGCAGCCCTCCCATGGATTATCACCTCCAGTACGGGCACCTCCTGCCCCGAAAAAGGAAGGAGATGCTCTACAGCCCTCTGTGCCTCTGCTTTCAAGGTCGGAGGCTGCTGATCATTGATCTGCAGCCTCACTATAAATCTGGTGCTGAGGAGAACCTTCCCTGCTGCCTCTAGACAGCAGCATCCATCCTGCACGGCTTGGCCAGCCGAGTCACCCGCAAGGGAAGGGGGGCTTTAACCACTGCCTGCCTCTGCCGGCAGCATTTGGGTTTGCAGCTGGCCTTGCTGGCTCCCAGCTCTTCCATACCCCCTGTGCTGCTTGTGGAGTATCCTGCTGGGGTCAGTGAACCCCTGCCAGGGTGTGCAGCAGCAGGGCAGGACAGTAGAGGAGCTGATGGCTGATGTGGGGTCTGGGCAGCAACTGCTGGGGCCGACTGGTGGATCTAGTGAGTTTGGGATATCCAGTGTGGCTTTGAGTGCCCCACAGGGCCAGCGTTCAGGGTAATCTGCCAGCAGATGGGAAATCGGGCTCCAAGGCAGCCAGGCAGAGGAGGAGTTGGAATTCAGCTTCCCAGGGAGCCTGTGGAGTCATGTGTTATGGGGGAAGAAGGAAGGTGGTGATGGAGGCCACTGGCTGTGGAGCACTGGGCCACCCTCCTCACCTGGTGGCCACCAGGTGTGGAGCACTGGGCCACCCTCTTCATCCAGTGGCCACCAGCTGGATGTCAGGATGGTCTCTGGCTGTGATCCCTCTGTCTGATGAGAGCTGTCGGGGCAGCTGTTGGCATGCGAGCTCCTGGGTGTAGCTCACAAATTGAATTGGAGCCCCTGGAAAATGACAGCCCTTCGTAACTGCTGAATGTTTCCCTTCATCATCATCATTTGTAGCTGAACTGCAGCTCTGTCAGGGATCACAGCAGTTTTCAATCCAGAGCTGGGCTGGTTTTGAGCCCTCCTCACCCGCTGTGGGCAAAGCTTTGCTGTCCCTGTCTCTTCCCATGGGATCAGCCCTGTTCCCAGGGTATATCCTGCTTCATCCGGAGAGAAACCAGTTTCCCTCCCACAAATCCTTTCCCAGTGGCTGGTACTAATGGAGAATAGAAGTAATCAAGCCGGTTTAACCCCCTGCTACCTGTGACTCTCCTGCAAAGCTCATTAATGAGCCAGCTCAGGTTGTGCTAATTACTGCAACCCTGGTAGGCCAGTGAGAGCGCCGGGAGTTAACTAACACTCAATTAACCCCTGGTTGCTCGTGATGATTTCCTCTGTTCACAGCAGCTGTCAGAAAGTCAACAAGGAAACAGTGGCAGGCAGGGGGCAGATGAGCCCCTTGTGCAGCTGGGGAGGTGACAACTTTCCTGTGTGGTTCAGGAGCCACAAAGCCAAGGGATCCCAGGCCAGACAGCTGAGCTCTTCAGCTGCTCTTGCCTGGTGGCTTGGGGCACCTTGGAGCCCCTCTTTGAGTCAGGAGTGTCAGGTCCCAGCCACCTCTCCATCCCTGGAAGCACCCAGGCAGATGGATGCAGGGAGAATCCAGCCCTGGTGCGAGCATCCAGCCCTGGTGGGATGGAGAAACCAGGAGGGGCTGAGGTGATCAGGAGGGTCCTTCCCCAGGAACACAGACCCCATCCCATGGGTCTCTGGGAGCCTCTGACCGTGCTGTATCTCATGCCAGTCAACCTGCAAGCTCCCAGGCCACCTTGGGGCTCAGATGTGTGAGGGTTGGAGCCACCCCAGCCTCTTGCACCCCACAGGCTGCACGCAGGGGCTGGGGCAGCCCCAGCTCCTGATGATGCCTGAGCTGCTGCCCAGAATGTGCCCTGCAGTTGCTATGGTGACATTGCCATTTCTTACCTCACTGGGGGGAAAAAAACCTCCAAACATTTAATTCTGCAGCCCACCTGGGAGCCTTTTAAACTCCCCATTCGGTGTTTGACATGTAATAATTTTTCTGCTTTTAAGATTATCCTAAAACGCTCATTCTCTTTCTCTCTCTCAAAATCTCAGCAGTGGAGCCTGAGAAAGAAATCAGCATAAAAAATACCAATACAAGTTTCAAATGCCAATTTGTCACCATCACTGGGAACAGGCAGTGACAGGCACCAGGGAAGGAGACACAGCAGAGTGAGTCAGGGCTGACAGCGCCGGCACGCTCCAGCCACTGCTGACCGGCTCCCGTGGGAGATGCCAGGTGGAGAGCTGAGCCCACGGATGACAGGGGAGAGGAGGTGATGGGTGGAAGCGAGAAATTTGGGGAGGAGAGCTGGTCCTGGTTGGTAGCAAGGAGGGCTTTGATCTGCTGCCCCACATACGCAGTGATGCCGTTGCTCAAGAGAGTTATCGACACAAAGAGGAAAAGGAGATAAAACCTCCCTTAAGAAAACCAAATTAAGACTTGGCGCAATTCCCCGGGTCTGCCTCGTGCTCCCGGGTGACCTGGGATCCCCCCGGATTTCCCGGATGGTGCGGGGGAGCAGAGCCCAGCCCTGCCAGGCTCCCAACCTTGACGTGCAAATAAATATAGTCAAAACTGTCAGGCGCCGGGTGCTGTGGTGCCAGGAGGCACTTGGGTACCACCAGCGGGACCCCATCATATGGCTGTTCATGCTTGGGTATCCACACACCTTCCCAAGCAGATGGTCTGCTCCACAGCACTGGGATCCAGCAAGCCTGTGGAGCAATTTAATCTCCAGAAATAATTTAATATGGCTTCCTCCAGAGTATGGTGGTTTGGGGTTTTTTTCCCTGACCAGCCATAGAATAATTTAATCCTGCCTTCTGTGTGAAGGTCTATTTTGAGCTTGCCACCTGCAGAGTGTTTTAATCCCACAACTCACAAAGTAATTCAATCCTCTCCCTTGGTGAGTAATTTAATCCTCTAATTCCAGGGTAATTTAATCCCCTCCCTGGGGAATAATGGAATAATTTGATCCTCCATTTCCAGAGTAATATGATCCTCTACCTGAGAAGCTCAAAACTTCAAACCAGCCACCTGCCTATCTGCAGGCACTGCCATCCCTGCAAAACGCTCCCTGCCAGGTGGGGATCTGGGTGTTCTTCCAGTGAATCCATCCCCACACTGGCCAGGGTAATCCATGCAGGTCCAGAAGGGGCAAAACCATTCGGCACTGCCTGACCCTAGGGCGCTTGAGCCTGGATGTGTGTGATCGCTTCATTTAAATTCCTCCTCAAGCAATTAATCCATTTGCTGATGAATTAGTTTTAATCTGGGTCGGTGCCATGGTTGTTAAAGCAGGGCAGCCTTTGCCCCCACTCTGGGGGGCTGCTGGCTTGAGGAGGTGGCTCCTGTGGGTTTTTTTTGGTCTGAGTGCTGAGTTCTACGTATAAATACACACACACACACATATATAGGGATTGTCTTCCCATTTACGTGGAAGGGTAGTGCTGGCTCCCCTCACGTAGCATTATCTCCACCAGGATTGGCCTTTGAAATGTTTTGACTTTAGGTGCCATTCAGTCAGGACCCCCTTGCACCGAGGGTCTGCAAGCAAGATCCCAGCCTCCAGCTCTCCCTGAGGAGCTGGGAGCATGGCAGGGCCCTGGAGACCACGTGCTCCTGGAGCTGAGCACCCGTGCCCTGCCCCAGCATCCTGCGTGTGTTCTTGTCCTCTGTCCGCTCTCACAGGGCCTTTGGGCATGCCACATGCCACCTCCAGTATGGAATTCCACCTTGAAAGCAGTGGAGACTCCCTGTGGAGTGGCAGGAAAGAGAGATTTGCTGCTGGAGCCTGCCTGGTTTACGCCTCTTCCCCCTCATTTCTGCTTAGCAAAGGCTCAATAGGAGAAAGAGTTTCCTCAGCTGAGATGTTAAAAAGAGAAATCCCAATAATGATAGTGTCCATTTCCATGCAGAGGAGGATCTGTGGAGTGTGCAGAACAGAAATATTTCTCTGTTTCTCTAAAGACTGCAGCAGTTTGTACTCAGGAGAGGGATTAGCATACTAGAAAGGAAATAACGCCCTGAGAAACACTTGTGGGAGAGGAGAAGGAGGGAGCAGGGCAGGAGGAGAGACCTGCAAAGGGGGGTCTGTTGAGGGGATGTTGGCCCCAGGCTTGGGATGCCAGGGCACAGATGGGATGGTGCCAAAGCACAGAGGGGAAGGGAAGGTGCCCCACCATGGCAGAGGGGGATGGGGTTGGGGTCCATCCCCTGCCTGGGGAGTCCCCAAGGCAGGCAGCCCCACCCACGCTCTGTGGGGCCCTTCTGCACAGGGTGGTCTGTCCTGCATCACCTGTCACATCCCCAGGGAGAGGTGATGAGGCTGAGACTGTGATTATTCTTTTTGTTTAATCCCACTGTCAAGTTAGCGCTTAAATCTTGGAAGCCAAAGGGGAGGCAAGTGGCTTGGAGGACCAGAGCCAACTTCCATCACTCCCTGCCTGTTGCTCCCATCTGTAAAGTGTTGAAATTAACATTCATTTCCCCCACCTTGCTGTGACCCCCTGGGACCACCCCATCACCTGCCAGAGCTCTCTGCAGCCTCCCTCTGGGGCTGCCCTGGGCTCAGAGGTGCCAGTGATAATTGTCTTTCCTAGGGACAGAGAATTCAAACAAAAATCCTTGCCTAGGCTGAACAGAAATCATTGCTCGTCTTAGCGCATGCTTTATATGCCCTGGTCCCGCCTGGGACTGCTAAAATTCTGCTTCCAAAATTCTGCTCTGTACAAAAGTCTGTCCTGGATATGTCATCTCGCATTCTAACGTGATATATTAGACAAATAATTCTTTATGTGCAAAGCGTTCCTAAGTACCTGCAGGCCAGAGGGAAGAGAGAGAGGGGCTTGAATATCTTTAAAAATCCCATTCTAAATGTTTCCACTTCAAAGTCTCTTCTGCAAATTCTGCTCCCTGCCACATCTCCTGCCCAAAAGTCAGCTCTGCCAGTGCCTTCTGTGCCGTGCTGATGCCACATGGCAGTGCTCCGTGGGGCAGGGGTGGGCTTGTGCTGGCTGTGCTGTGTCTCCCAGGTGTTGTAGCCTTCTGTTGGAGTGGGGGAAGAGAGCAGGAGAAAAGTCTCTCCTTTTACTCCTTGAAATGTGAGCCGCTCTCTTTAACCAGTCTTGGTGTTCACTCACCTCTCTTCCCCTGTAATGAGTCGGTTTTTGTTCTCTCGTATCACGTCTGGATGCACATTGCGGGTAATTGATGGACAGGACCCGACCTCTGAAAGCTATCAACGTAGCCGCTGTGAAATCACACGTCCAAATATGTTTATCTTCCCAGCTTTTTGGGCCCGAGCGCTCTTGGACACGGATTTCCGTACTTCAAGGAGGAGAGCAAATTTCCTTCAAAATGTCAGCATAGAAATGAAAGATAAAAGGGAAGACACAGGGGCTGCTTAAACTTTGCATTCACGGCAAAGCAGAGCAGTGTGACTTGGAGGGAAGGAACTGGAGCTCAGCCACGGGCAGGCCATTTTGGGAGGGTCTGGATGCTGCCCTGTGGTGGGTGCACTTCCAATGGTGACTTCCAGCCAGCGCTGGTGTGCAAACCGCCTGCTCTTCTCCACCTGTTTTCCCCAGGATCCATCCCAGAGGGTTGGTCTCTGGGTGTCTTCTCCCTCCATGAGCTGAACTCCTGGTGTTTGGCACAGGTTGGGTCCCTGAGGTCACACCAGGTGTCCCCCCCAGCACTGGGGGAGGTCTCCATTCACCTGGTGTTGCTCTAACGTGTGAGGAAGAGCCATGGCTGCTCTGAGCCTCTTTGCTCTGCCAGCACCGGGACAAGGCTGTCCTGTGGCTGCAGCCACTGGGAGTGGCAAGCAGTGGCCCCACGGTGATGGGCTCATGTCTGTGCAGGTACACCCTGCCTGCCCTCGGCGTGGCTTTTGAGTGCTCGGTGAGTAATTCTTGGTTGCAGGAATCACTCTCCACACGAGCACCTCTCCAAAGCAGCAGCAGGTGTTCGATGTTCCTCCTCGGTCCCTCCCTGAGCTGTGGGCATGGGAGGAAGGCGGCCGAGCTGCAGCCAAGGGAGCTGGGGGATTTTCCCTGAGCAGTGAGGAGGATGGAGACCATTCCTGCCACCTGGGCACAGTCGTTGTCTCCTGGCCAGACCCTGGTGGGGCTGCCCACGACTGCCGTGGAGGCATTTCAGGGAAAGCACGAGCCCTCCCCCGTTGCAGCCGGAGCGGCCGCAGCGCGCTCCCTGCGTGCTGCTGATTGACAGCCAAGACGCGCGGCCGCACATCTTGTTTTCAGCAATCTGGGTGTTTGTGTTGGCAGAGCCTGGCTCACGCTCATGACAGGAGCTGCCTCTCACTGTCAGCAGCAGCTCTGCCGTCGCTGAGCCTTTGCACACCCACCTCTTCCCTGGAGCTGCCGGCGGCTCCACCAGCCTCTGCTCCTGGCACCTCTCGCGTGGCCGGGCACCCGCTCCCTGCCTTTCTGCAAGCACAGGTTTTGCCCCTCTTTTGATGTAGCCCTGTTGTTCACTGTCCCGCAGCCATCGTTCCTCTCCCACTGTCCTGGGGAGCTCCTCATGCACCAGCATCAAGGCTTAGTCTGCTTGCAGCCTCACTCCTGAAGTCGTCTGCTTTAAATGCCGACAGCGGGTGGAGTGAAGAACCCTTATGGGTTTGCTGTGGAGCTCCTTGGGGATGGTGTAGCTTGTGCTAAGCAAGAGCTGGGAGTATAGGCTGAGATTGGTCTCTCTGGGCTCTCATCTCTCTCTCTCCAGCCTTCTTTTCTTGAGGAGCTCTGTGGGATGAGGATGAGCTACTGGAGCAGGTCCACGGTGGGATGAGGGTGGCAGCAGTGCCAGGGCCCTGCTCAGAGCAGTGCTGCCCACCCAGCTCATCAACTGCAGCCTGTCAGTCCTGCTCACACTCCCAGAAACTCTCCAGGAGCTCTGAGGCTACACCCCCTGGGATGGGGCTGCCTGTGCAGGCTCCTGCTCCTCTGGGCTGCGTTTAGTTGTTTGCAGTGTGGGATGCAGGTGCTGGGTGTGAGCTGGACCTACTGAGCTGCAGTCACTGTCCCACCACGTGTGGAGAGTGCAGGTCCCCAGCCCTGCCGTGGCTCCTGGCTATGCAGTCCCGTGTCCATCCCGTGTGCCCTGTCCTCCTGTTGCACTGTCACCAGGAGATGCCACCGCGGGGCCAGCGAGCCCTGAGCCTGCCAGCAGGACTCTGCTCTGCCCACTGCTGCCATGCAGGGACCTGACAGCGGCACGGGGCGAGAGCCTTGTGCCTCTGCCTTCGGATGACAGATGCTGCTGTGACCCGGCAAAGCTTCCAGGCTCTGCCCGAGAGTGGTCGGGAGCGGAAGGAGCCCTTGCCTGGTATTGCCAGGGAAGGGAGGTGAGGAGAAAGAGGAGGGCGAGCTGGAGTGCATCTGGGGACACGAGCTCGGCAGCAGGGCTGCGGGGAGGGGAGCGCGCGGGAGAGGAGCCTGGACTCAGGTGTGTGTGTGTGTGTGTGCACACAAACGTCGTGTGTTCACTGCCTGACAACGTGTCCATACAGCAAAATCACCTCTGAGCGCCTCAAAATCACCCTCCCCACCCCAGGGACAGCAGATAATACTGAGACATCTGTAGATGCTTCGTGACTCAAATGAGAGCTTGGTTGCCAACCTACTCCTCTCCTTTCCTACTGGCACTAAAAAAACCCAAAGAGGGTTTTGCAGCCCTAAATCCAGCTCCTGGCCCAGTTGCAGCCCGCCAGCAGAGTATTAGGTTGGGACACTTGCTCTACGAAGGTCAGGGCTGCAGGAGAAAGTTTTGAACCACCTCTGAGACCTCTCAGTAGCCCCAGAGCACCTTTTGGTTCTGTCATTAGAAATGCAACCAGAAAGGCACCTTTTTGATGGAGAAATGTGAATAGCAATAGACTTCTGGAAGTCCTCACTTCTGTGGAAGTGAGGACAAGCCACATTCCACCTCACTCTCCCTGGAGCTCTGGAGGCCTCTTGTGCTGCCAGAGCAGCTCTTGCACAGGTAGCCCCTCTTGGGAGGTATGTACCCTCCTCTAGCAAATGCATTTACCTCAGTGTGAAGCACAAACTTGTCTTCTCTGTGTGTGACTCCGGGCTGTGTTGTAGATTAAAAGATTTGTCTTTCTCCTTTATCCAGCAGGTGGGTCTCTGGTGGCTGTTTCAATACCATTCCTGCATGGGCTCTGGGATGTCTGTGCTGAGGTTCTCGGTAAACTCAATTACACCGTGGTAATAGCATGGTATTGACTCAGGAGCCTCAGCAACACAGGACTCTTGCCGTTTATTAGTTGTTTAATTATATGGCACATCAGGCCAAAATAATGTCATTAGCTAATTAGCCCATGTTGGGGGTATTTGTAATTTTTCTTAAATGAATGTTAGCATCAGTGAAAGGTGCCAGCTGGTAGCCCAAGAGTCAGGGCTCCTTTTGTGCCTAGAGCAGGTTGAGGCTGAATCCAGCCTAGATGCGCCTTCATGTGTCCCATGGACGCAGGTCCCCTGCCACCTCCGGGGACAAGGTGTCCCTCCTCTAGGGTTTGGGTGAGCTGCTTATAACAGCACCTTCTCACAACGTGGCTGGGACCCCCAGCACCCTCCAGGGAGCTCGCTGTGGGCATGGCTGGGCCAAGCCCCTGCCCAGGGGTTATTCAGTAGCAGCGTTTTCAGGATTTGAGCAGTAGTACGGTGGCATTGAAAGGCACAGCTTTTGGCAGTCCAGGACTGTCACACAGCTCAGCCTGGACACTGCCCGTGTGCTGCCAGAGCCACTGTGAGTCACTGCCCCCGTGTTTGACACTGGCTACGCGCGGCTGAGCACACTGAGAAGGGAAGCCAGTGGCACGGGCTGCAGTCCTAACCCGCCAGAGGGGGTGACAGCAGCACGGCCAAAGGGCTGCACCTTGCTATGGCATCCCTGGGGCTGCTCCCGCTGTCTGTTTGGCCCAGGGATTCACCCAGTTACTCAGCAGTGCCTCATTTTCCTCTGCCTGAGGGGCTGGGAAGGCAGAGCTCGTGTGTCCCGTGCAGGAGATGCTGCCAGGACTGCCGTGGCTGCCAGCACACACCCCATCCCCAGTCCAGTGTGCAGACTCCAGTGTGGACTTCCCTGCATTCCCAGACTCCAGTATGAAACTGGACTGGAGCTGTGTGCTAGGGATCAGTCTGCCATGGGATCTGCTCCTCGTTTCACCCTGGTGACAGGGCACAAATCAGCAACGTCCCAGTGGCTCACCCCGAGGTGGATGCAGGCTGCTGGCATGGAGATGGGGTTTGTAAATCCTGTGGGATAAATCCTGTGGGATTAGGAGTTCTACGAGACAGTTCTGGCTGTCTCCCTGTGGTTTCTGTGGCTTTTCTGAGGAGGAGGCAGCATTGCCTTGTGGGTGCACTCTGGGCAGGATGTTGCAGGATGTCCATCAGGGATATTGTTATAATTAGCACTTCTTGGCTGCTCTATCCCACCAGCACCAAAGGTTTTCAGTGTGATGACTCCTGATTATAATGTTAGTCCTTCAGCTGGCTGCTTTGGGCCTGCAATTCCCAGTTGTGTTGCCCCCACGAAATTCTTACCGTTACTTAACCCAAACAGGTCAGCTCCGTGCTTTACCAAATACATTTGCTGATCCTGAAGATTTCTAAATGTCTTTCAATCTGGCTGGGTCCATTCCAAACTCTGAAAAATTGCAGGCCCCTGCAGATGCTTTCATGTCCTTGAGGACAAGTTCTGCCGACTGGAGAACCTCCCTGGGGAGCCCATGCACTTCCGAGAGGTTCAAGAGTCCATAGCAAATAACTCCAAAATTAACCATGCGGGCCTCCCCCAAGTCCTCAAAGGCACAAGTTCAGATGAATAAAATAAATTTGGAGTTAATAGACCACACTGAATTTGAAATACATTTCAAAAAGGGGAGGAGGAAGAGAAGACTTGTCCAATGGTTAGAAACTTCGCCTCTCTCATACCTTCTTATCTCCCCAGTGCCGTAGCTGTTTAATTGGAGACTCTCTCAAATAATTATATTCCAGAGTAGAGAATTCTTTGGTGTACAGATTTATTTTTTAATTTTTTTTTAATACGTTAGGGGGAAACAAAACTGGGCTTGTAAGGAGAATGAGTTACATCCTTCTGTTGGCCATTGCTGGTGTGGTTCCACAGCACTGCTGTGAGATAATCACCCATTCTCCCATGCTCTGCCGCTCACCTTAATAACTCTCCCAGGATTTGATGTAATGGTTTACATAACCTTTCTGAAGCATCCTGAATTCTGATGCATCCAGCACTTAAATGTGACATTGAGTCAACTCTGAAGTACTTTACAGCTGGGTGATGCTGCTTGGGGCTACAGCAGAGGATGAATGGAAAAGTTTCCCTTACCAAGATGAACTTTTTACCAGCTGAGCTGTGTGTCTGGAAGAAATCTCAGGGTCTCAGATCCTGGGCTGGGTTTGTCTCCCTGTGCCGCCCGTGGATGAGTGTAGCACCAGGGTTGATCCAGGGCAGCAGCTATGGACTTGGGTTCCTGTTCCCTGTCTGCATGTGGCCTCTCTGTAGGTACCTGCCTTGGAGCCCACTGGCCGGATGACATTTACAGTCAGCAGGGAGAAAAAAGGCACGTCCAGGCAAAATGCATCTGACCTTTCCCAGGCAGCCACCTTAGGACGAGATTAATCCTGCCCCTGAGAGGCCTTTTCTCTCCATTAGCGATACAGCAGTTCATCCAGCTTGTCCATGGATGCAGGCTGTGTTTGGGCAGATGTATCCCCCTGCATCCCTGCTGGGCTGAAGGATTTGTGCACGGCCAGGGAAGATGCTTGGCTCCTTCCTGGGGCACGGTGCAGAGTGCAGGTGTGGGAGATGGGCAGCCCTGCTTCCCCCCAGCACCCTCCCCAGCTGGGGCTCTGGCACGTGGCATTGGCCAGCCCGAGCAAAGGCACAGGCTCAGAGGGCAGGGATAAAGATAGGCACTTTCTGGTATCTGGGGCTGATTCTGCTGCCTTCAGAATCCCGCAGTAATTGCTGGTGTTGACTGTATATGTAAATCTGTATCTATAATAGTCTCTCTCATACATGTCTGTGTATATATATCCGCAGGCACACGTAGATGTGTGTATTTCTAACATATGTGCTCTCAGCCCACACAGCATATGGGGCTGTGAGCGCCGCCGCAGCGTGCGCGTTCCTCGGGCCCGGCTCGCGTGGCACCCACGGAGCAGGGGGGTGACACCCCACCTGCACCAGCCTCACTGCTCCTCCCGACCTGCCTCTGCCCTCCCGATCCTTCCCACTGGGACTGCCACCCTGCACAGCGTGGACGTGGTCCTGGCTGTCACCACTGTCCCCCCAAAAGGCGTGTGGGGTGGTGGCAGCCTCCTGTGCTCCCCAGGTTTTCAGGGTTTGGTCTTTGAAGCAAGAAGGACGAGGCCTGTGAGGAGCCTTGCCCAGCTCCCGGTGCAGGTGGAGGCAGTGGGATGTAGCAGGCTCCCGGTGCTTCACTGTGGCTCGTTCGTTAGTTCGTGTGTCTTAATAAATCAGGTTGGCCCTCTGCCAGCAGGGACTAACTCGGGCTGGGCTGCAGGGGAAGCACCTTGGGAATGGGAAGGAGCCCGTGGAAAGCACAGCTGTGCCCCAGGCACACAGAGGAACCTATCCCAAAGCCCTTGGGGCTCGTGCTACTCCAGATTCTGGGCCAGAATCACTCAGAGAAGGGGCTTTTGGCTGTACCTTTCACCCTGGGGTGAGATGTGGCTGCGGGGTGTCCCCAGACCAGCGTCCAGCACAAGTGTCCATGACACGGTGCACCAGGTCTGCAGGGATAGCAGGTTCTCCAGGGTGCTGTCCAACACTCCAATCCCACTGCAGGTGCTGCCTGACCCCTTTCCCCGTCTCTAGAAAGGTCACCATGTCTCCCAGCTCTTTCTTTTTGCCAGTGGGAGTATCTACATCAGACACCAAGCTTGGCCCCAGTACTGTGATGCAGGTCCTGGTGCCATGGCTGGTCACAGTGAAGCAACACAATTTAATTGTGTGATTTCCAGCCTTGGCATATTCACAGAATATTCAGAATTAGTCCAGAGGAGCAGAGCTAAGGGAAGCAAGGGTCTGCAGGAGTGCAGGGATGGGGAGGGAGAGCACACCCAGCTGAGGGTGGTCTCTGTACTGATCACATCCTGCCGAAGCAGAGCAGGTAAGGGAGGAGAGGGCAGGTGTAAGAAAATTCAGGTGTGCAGCTGGGAAAGAGTCTTTCCAAAGAGAGCCCTTGGTGTCAACGATGTTGGTAGTGTCACTGATGGAGAAATTCAATCACTTCCAATGAGGGAAAAATAATTGTCTTTCGAGGTACAGTAGGTTGTTGTCATTTTCCTATGACACACTCCATCAACTTTCAATTTCTAGTACAAAAGCCCTTCGTTCTTGCTCGGGTCTCTCTAATCCATTGCAGTGAGCACTTATGGCAGACATGGCATAGGCTGGGGGACTCGTCTGGGAACAGAAAGGCCCAAATTGTACCAGGCTGAGAGGAACACCCAGACCCTGCTGCGTGCAGAGGGTGCCAGATGGGGGAAACCAACTTGGGTCAGCAGTCAGTGAAATATTCATCACCTTGAGCCCCAGGTTCTGTAAAACAAGGAAAACAATATGGTGAGGGGCTCACTTAGCTTGGGTAGAGGGGTTTGGGGTGACCTCTGGCACTGGGATCCCAGGCAGGTTTGGCACAGGGAGGCTCAAGCCCTCTGGGGCTGGAAGATGCAGGTTCAGCACCTTCCTTGCCTCTGGTATCCATGGTGGCAGAGAGGAGAGGAAGGGGAGAGTGGCCAGCAGTGATTTGGAGCAGAGGTGTATGTGCAGGAAAGCCAGAGCTCGGCACTTCCCTGCCCCTAGGTGAAATAAGAGGTGATTAGCAAAATATCCCAGCATCTCAGCCACAGAGCCTTCTCCTCTAGCACTGGAAGAGGAAATATGTATTTAAAAACGCTGCTCTAACAGAGAGAGCTAATGATGTGTTTCAAGGCAGAGCTGGTATCATTCGTAAAGCCCGTGCTGCTTAATTATGTCTGCCCCATTTAGGAGAAAAATGATTTCTCAGTGAGTTTCTGGTTTGTTTTCCCTCTGTCCCGCTGTATCTCACCATGGCTCCAGCTGTTTGTCAGGCTCTTCAGGATCTCTGTCTCCAACCACAGCTTGAGGCTGGCTGCCAGCCCCAGGGGCTGAGGACTGTCACTGTCACCAAGTGCCAGCCACCCAGGGAGGCCCCAGAGCTCAGGATGGGCAGAAGTGAGGTGATGCCATCCTACACTGTCCCAGGGTGGGCTAGCAGGGGTAAGTCCCTTGTTCTTATGGGACAGTAGTCAAGACTAGTTGATCCAGAGTCACAGAATCACAAAATACACTGAGTTGGGAGGGGCCCACAAGGACCATCGAGTGCAGCCCCTGGCCCTGCACAAGTCCATCCCCAAGAGTCACACCAGGTGCCCAGAGCGTTGCCCAAACGCTTCCTGAGCTCTGTCAGGCTTGGTGCAGTGACCACTTTCCCTGGGGAGCCCGTACCAGTGCCCAGCCACCCTCTGGGTGAAGAACTTTTTCCTGACAGCCAACCCAACCCCCTGCTGCTGGGTACACAGCCCTGCTGTCCTTGTTGGGGACTCTTTGGGGACCCCAGTACTTTCCTGGCAGGCTCTGGCACACTGCTGTCTGCAGGTTCCACTGCCCTCCAGCCCCGCAAGCCGGGGCTCTTCCTTCCAGATAAGAGCTTTTCGTGCTGCTTTTAAGCAGCCTTAGCCTGTGGTGCTTTCCTTTCGCCTGTCAGCTCTAGCCTGACATTATTTGGGTAGAAGTAGAGGGGTGGGAGTGTAGAGAGGCAAAATGGTGGCTTTTTTTTATTTCTTGCATTCATAAGACATTTCAAGTGACACACAGAGACAATAACGTATCACTCAGCTCGAGTACAGCTTGAATGGTTTAAAAATACGCTTCTGAACTTTCCACCCCTATTCATGCACAGGCACCATCCCTTTGGGGTCTGCACTTTGGCAAGAACGAGCAAGGAGTTAAGCAGCTCGGCACGACGAGCTATTTATGGATGTTGCAAGCTCCCTGCTCTGCTCCCATACCCCATTCAATCCTCTAATTATGTGCAGTTGTTTCATGCTGTGTCTCACCGCGCGCTCTCTGGGGGAAACCGCTGGGGCTTTGCCAGTTGATGAGGAGGGGGTGGGAAGGGGGAAGACTCTGCCACACGCGCCGAGGCAGCCCGGGAAAACAAGGGATGCTGTGAGGTTGTTTGTCTGTAGGCTGTGGGGATACCAGGGCACGGCCCTGGGACCTTCTGGACGAGGAAGCAGAGCCTGTGAGAGCAACAGCCCCAGGGGGGGAATTACCTGTGGGAAGGAGGATGTAGCAACAGAAGGTGTGGAGAGACTCTCCCCATCCCTGGGTTCAGTCACTTGTGTCCCCAAGCCCTCCCTGTGAAATGGAGCCCAGAAGCTGCAAGACAAACATGAGAGAGCAGGAGGGACCACAGGGCTTGCCAGCCTTTGCTGCCCTCCAGACAATTCCTCTACAGCACTGCCAGCTTGGAGAAGAGAGCCACTGCTGCCAGGCCTCTGAGCCTCCTCTTGTTCCCCTGGCAAGCTTGCCCAGCTGCAGACTTGCTCTGGGGTGACATGAAAGCTGCCCCTTCCACCTTCATAAACCCCTGTGAAGATGCTGCTCCAGCATCATAAGAATTTTAGTTAATCCACTAATAGTCTTTGAATAAGTCGACCAAACAAGAAAGGAGACGAGAATCATCTCCGGCGCCTGGAGCTGCGTGGCTGTTTCATTAGAGCAGCTCTGTGAGCATCCTCGGGGCAGCAGCCTGCCCCCATCACCCCCGGTGTTTCACACTCCCGAGACTCTCAGCAGCTTTTCTGGCCCTTGTGAATGGTGACAAAGTGGTCTGAGGGAGGCCAGCCACAGCCAGCACCCTGTGTCCCCTGCACACTGCGGGGTGAATGGGCATTGGGAGGACTGGAAGGGACGAGCACTCCCTGCTCGTCCAGAGGCTGGACAGGGCCAGGGGGATCTGTGCAGATCCTTGTGGGCACAGGGTCCAATACCCCCGAGGTTGGCATCGGCAGTCAGTGCTGTCGGACTGGTGAGAGCTGGGGGCTGTTGCTGGTTACACTGGTCTCAGATAAGTTGCTCATGGGAACTGGAGATGCCCAGATTCAGGTTTTTGTGTGGGTCTACCAGGCATGCAGGGCTGCTACCTTCCCTCTGTGTCTCTACTTCTGTCTCTCCTTCTTCCTCCAATCCTCTGCCTTGCACTTCCCTTCTGACTTATCCTGGCCAGCACCAGTGATCCTGGGTCTCTTGGGTCCTTCTTTCCATGCAAGTGTAGCCCAGCTCTGCCCAGGAATGGCAGAAAGAGCAGGAATGTCTTCTTCTCCCTTTACTCTCCCCAAGCTGGACCAAAGGTCATCTACCCATACATTGCACCCTTGGGAACAGTGCTCAGACCCAGAAGCTTTCACAGACACATCCACGTGGGTGAATTACCTGATCTGTGCCTCTCCTGTCCTTTGAGCCCTTCCAGCCATCCACCGTGCCCCCAGGCCTGCTCCCAAGCCCATCAGCAGGGAAGGGAGGCTGTGGCCAAGCCCTGTGTGGTCCCAGCAGGCAGCACAGGCAGTTCACATCCACCTCCATCTGCCACGGCATCCGGAGGCACAGGCGGCCCCTGCACCACACACCTGGGCTCGGGGAGCCAGCCTGTGCCCTCCATCTGCTCTGTCTGTGGGGAGTGGGGCTGGGCCACCAGAGCCCCTCCAGCAGCTCAGGTCAGCTCTGGACAGCCTTGGGTGAAGGCAGGGTCCTGGCAGTCCCTGCCCATGGAGGTTTAGATGTTGAAAAGGCCCCTCTGTACAGACCTGGTGCAGCAGGAGTTTGGGGTTCAGCCCCCACGAGAGCAAGGGGTCCCTTCTCCTGGAAGCCCAGTTTGGTGGGTGCTGATGGGGTGCTGGGCACAGAGGCTCTGGGGCCCTTGCTGTGGAGTGGAGGCTCCCCCTCCTTCCCAGCTCTGCTCTGCACGGGTTTGCTGTGTTCTCACCTGATTAGCGGGTTTGAAATACAGCCTTTGGCTTTGACACCCAAAATAGATGTCAGGTTGTCTTTACTCCGCTGAAGGCTCTTTAGTATGTAAATCCCTCCCCAACACGGCCGGTGCAGCACCGTGCTTCCGAAGGGATGGCACCTCCGGGATCCCGGCTTTCCTGGGGATCCCCACCCCAGCTCCTGCTCGGCAGAGTCCTGCTGGGCAGGGGCTTCCCCAGGCCCTGCTTGCAAGCCGTGGTGCAATGGGGTGCTGGCACAGCCCCTGTGACAGGCACGTGTTAGAGGTGGTGCTTTGCATCCCTCCTCCACTCCCCCCTTTCCCCCTGCGCTACATGGGACTCGGCAGGTTTCCAGAGAGGCTCTGAGGCCAGCGGACAGTGACATTTGTTTTGTCACTTACGCTGTCGTCACCAAAAAAACCTAAAAAATAGCTGCCTCTAGGGGAGAGCTGGGCCCGGTGACATTCGCTTCATCTCACAGCGACTAACGCATCCGGCAGCATCCCCAGGAACCGTGCGCTCCGTGCCGAGATGAACGAGCTCCGTGCTGCCAGCAGAGCGGCCTCCCAGCCCGTCCTGCAGCTGGGGACCAGCAGGGCACAGGCAGGACCTGGCCAGGGGTCAGGGACACCCCGTGCCACAACAGCCCCCCACGAGCTGTGGGCTCTGCGGAGAGCCGGCAGCCGATGTTCATTTAGTGACATTAATTGCTTGATACTTTTGCAGCGTTCCCTACCTTGTAAAGACTGAGTCAAAAACCAGCGCCTGAGGAGCTGCCTCTATTAAACTGATGTTCATTAGGGCTGACTTGGCGCTACCTCATTAGGCTGCTGTAATTGAAGGAGTTAATTGATTATCAATAGTTTGAGTTCCCTCTCCTCATGCCCGCAAGGCCCTACTGGGTGTTCTTCGGGGGCCGGCATTCATCATGTGGCTGGGACGTGCCGCACTGCTGGCAGTCACAGCTTGGGTTGCTCCGTGCGTCCCCGTCTCCGTGCTGTGCCCGTCGTGATGCCGGCGCTGCCGGCAGCGTTTTCCGCGTGGGTCCTTTGCGTTCAGCTTATTCACCCAGATTTGGCACTCGCTCGAAACTGTCTAAAATACTTCTGATGGCTCCCCTTTCCGCGGCTGTTCTTTAATGCATATGTATTCTATTTGGAGAGGCTGCGTGTGGGGGTTTGGTGACTCTCTCCTGGGCGTGAAAGCAAAAGCAGAGCCTCCGAAGCAGCTGCTCCCTGAGCAGCTCTGTCCTGCGGCGCAGGGTGGGGGCACAGCCTGGGGGGGCCCGGCTGCCCGGCGGGGGCTGCGTGGCCGTGCTCGCACGCTGCTTTTCCCAAGCTTGGACCGACTCCCTCGCGCAGACACGTGCTGCTGACTCAGTCACACCTCTGCTATTTTTAGAGGCGGCCTTCTAACACCCTGCCTCGTTCAGCAGAAACCAGGGAGACGCTGTGCTTCCCCCAGCCAGCCTGAAAACACATCCCCTGCGCTCAGGAGCAGCTCTTGGGCTGCTCATCCAGGCCCTCGGCTGCTGGAAATGGGACAGGCGTGGGTTTTGGGGTGAGAGGACGCCCCTGGCAGAGACAGGTCTGTGCTCAGCCCTCCTGCCTTAGCGATTTCTGCCTCCTGCCCTGTCCTGCCCTCAGAGTTCACCCTCACGTAGCCTTCCTGCCAGGAGCAGTGCCCAGAGCATCCTCAGGTACCCCCAGGAGCTGATGGTCCATTGCTGCACCCAGAAGACCACAGGTGACATGGAAGTGGTGATGCTGCAGCAGGAAAGCTGGGAATGGAAGAAGGATCCTCTCCATACGTGCATCCTCACACCTCCACGAGGGCACAGGCAGGGCTCAGAGAGCCAGAGGGCAGGGGTGCCACAGGCCATCTATCTGCTGCCTAGATTTTTTTATCTAGATTTTTTTTTTATGCAAATGCCACTCCCCTGCCCCAGCTCAGGGTCTGTGCTGCATCACAGGTGACAGCACAGACAGCGAGGTGGGAGGTAGACAAGCCGGGAGGAAACTGTTGCTCCCCAACTTCATTAGCTTTAACTAACGAGCTGTTTATAGGAGTGACATGACACCTGCTTTCCTCTTTATAAATTCAATAATTTATGAAAGGTATTAAAGGCAAAACAGCCTCCCGGATAAAGCCTGTGATGCGTGTACGCTGGGTATTAGCCAGACGGGACAATGAGCTACACTTGAATAACACACGAAGATATTTACCCTCTCCCTCTATAAATTATTAAGGGGCTTTTTTGCACATAATTACATGAGCTTTTATGTTTCTCACTCCCTGCTTTTAATCCTTTTTGGAATGGCGCCAGTCACTTATAACAGAAGCCGAGCAAACAGCAAACGCAGTGGCTGGGTTTGGGGTTGGGTTTGGGGTCGCTGCAGATGATGGAGATGCAGCAAAGGGCATGGCTGTGAGCCCATCCTGCTGGGCACGTGGCACCCCCCCGCAGGGAGGGACACCAAATGGCACCAGCCCTGTGGGGCTGCGACGGGGTTCGTCCCCAGCATGAGGTGCTTTTCCTCCGGCGTGGGTTTGGGGAGGTGGCCGTGGGAAGGCGCAAAGCAGGCTCCAGTGTTTCAAACGCCCTCCAACTGTGCATGTAAATCAATTATATGCAGATGTAATTGGGCATGCAAATGTCACTAGGAGGCTGTTTACATGTGCAGTGTACATTAGGGGAGCACGTATGTGTGCGAAGGAACACTGAGGATATTAGTAATAATTACACCCGGAGAGTGTCCTGGTGCTGGGTCTGCTACTTCTGCTTCTCCAGCTCTGGCCTTCGGGGAGCAGAGCTCCCTGCTTTCCCTGCCCCATGCAAGACCCCCCTTCCCTGACGGATGTTTGCTCCCTGGTCTGTGCCCAGCAGTGCAGCTCAGCTCCCCCCCTGCTCCCCAGCATCGCCGCTTGCTGGAATGGCTGCAGCCCCAGCTGCATGCCCATCTCGGCCTGCCACACCAGGCAGGGGCCAAACTTCTTTTAAAAATTGAGGTGAGGAGCCCATTTCATCCCCTCCAGGCACCCTGACCCCTTTCTCTTAGTTGGCAAGCATTTGTGAATCAGCCCCAGCGGGATGGCTCCCACATCACCTCCCTGTCCTCCATGCCCAGCACAGCCTTTGCTTTTTCAGTGTGGGCAATTGACAGGACTCTCCTGTCCTCCATACTCCCAGCTCTCTCCAAGCCCTCTCTCCTTTGTGCCAAATTCTTTAATCATTGCTCTTTGTCCTGTTGTGCAGCTCCTATTCTTACACCAAGCTGTTAAAAAGCTGTCACTGTCATGAATTCCTTGTCCCAGAAATTATCTTTCATCTCCTGAACGTGGGCTACAATAGGCACTGAGGTGCTTGATATTATTAATACCTTCTCTATATGTGTCAATGGGCTTAAGAATGTAATGGAGCCTTTTCCCTCAGCCCTTCACGCCGCGTGTTTGGGCTGCTTGACAGAGCAGTCAAGCTATCAGTGCTTGACTCAGGCTGACATGAGGACATGTGGCCTCTCTGCGTTCCAAGCGTTGCATAGAAAGGCCTAATTTCCACACCCAGAATTCAGATGGATCGGGGTGGTGACAGTGCCCTGGCTGAGCTGGGGCAGACCCTGTGTACCAGCAGCTTATCCCAATCTTCAGTAGCACTTGCTTGGGGGGGCCTAAGGAAAGGCTTTTTTCTCCTCTTTGTCTCTGTTCTCCAGAGCTTCATGGAGGTCATGTCGTGATTTGAGATGTGCAAGGCATGAGCACGGCATCTCCCACCTCTCACCTTGCTTTCAGTTGGACAGAGAGCTGGAGATGGGTTCAGCCACGTGCCTGCAGCCTCCAGCAAGTGAGGCTGTGGTGGGGACAGTGGAGGGATCCCCTCCGTGGCCTCACAGCCCCAGCCCATGTCCAGGGTGACATTCTGTGGCTCCTGCCACTGCTGTCCCAAGTGAATGGCTGGTGGTCGAAGAATTTTTGGATCATTCTGCCCCAAATCGATAAGCTGACCAGAGCAGGGAGCAGTACAAGACAGTACAGAGAGAAAGCATTATGATAATACTCGATAAGGATCCTCAGTTTCACTGAGGAGCAGCCATACAATGCGGAATTTGGATTCCCTCCAGCTGATAATGAGAAGCCACTGGACTGACTCAGCCTGCTGTGAGGAGGCATCAGCACACATCCAGATGGCCGTGGAGATGGGGGAGCAGGAATATCCTGCATTGCCTGTTCGTCCCACTCCCCCCACACACCCTGAAATGTCACCACCTCCAAGGGAGAACGTGATCTGGGAGCACGTTTCTCCCTGACTGCATCCGCAGGGGCCCGGTGGAACAGCCATCCTCAGGAGCCAGGGTTCCTCAGGAGCAGGTCCTGCTGCCAGCAGGGCTGAGGAGGGCAGGGGAGGTCTGTGTCCATGTGTTGTGCAGGGCACGCACGAGACATCAGGGTCACCTTTCCTCCCTGTCCTAAGCAGCCAGGAGTTTATGGTGCCTTTTCCAGGGACTGGTGAGGACTGGGCAGGCTCAAGGAGCTGGTTGCTGGTCCAGCCCAGGGGACACGTGAGGTACCCTCCTCTGCCGATGTGCAGGGGCAGAGCAGGGACAGACCCTCCCCCTGTCCCTGCTGCCACAGGGAGGAGGCTGGAGGGGCAGACAGCCGATCTGGCGTTCCCAGAGCCAGCGCTGGCAGTACTTCAAGGTGTGGTACATCTTATCTCTGCCTGGCATTTGCATGTATTTTCTCAGCTCAGCTTGTTACGACAAAAGTGTGAAAATCTGAAAGAAAAGGAATGGTAATAATAATGGGAGTAATTAAAATCCATCTCCCTCCTGCCAGCTTGGCCCTTTCTTGACCTCTTGTGGGATTCCTGGACACGTGCACTGAAAGCAAGGCAGACGAGCATGTCCCAGGTCTCTCCCCTGAGGGGCAGGTCCGTTCCCCACTGCCCAGGTCCCTCATGCCGTGTGCAGGTGCCGCCTCTCCGGGAGGGAGCTGAGAGCAGGGATAAACTCCTGCCTCCTGCCAACAGAAGGGAACCATCTGCCACAGCCCGTTATCATCTGAGGATGGCAGTGGCAAAGAGCTGGAGCATCTGTCTGAGGGATGAGCCCCCACAGATGGACACCCAAATGTTCTTGCCATTCCCTGCAGGTTTTGAAGAGGAACATGTTCAGCGAGGGCGTGCGAGCCGAGCTGCTCTGCAGCGTCCAGGGGCTGCACGGAGGTCAGCGCAGGATAGTGGCACCTGCAGGGCTGGGGCACTTTGGGTCACTCCATGCTGCAACGAGGAGGTTGAGCCAGTTGAGGGGTTGACCCACAACAGCTGGAGTTGGTCTCTACGATGTGGGGGAGGCCAGTAAAGGTGATGGGAGAGGGGAAGAGGGCGTGTTAGCTGCAAAGCTGTCAGCTGCACATAGCCACAGGCTGTTACTGGGAACGGGAGGGGATGGCACTTGCAGTGAGGTTTGGTTGTGTGCTTCTGGCTGTCCCCACCACACTGTCACCCATGCTACGACACCTCAGGGACGTTAACAGTAAGGGACCGGTCATGATGGGTCAGTAAATGCAGAAACATGGGAGCCTTTGGGGCTTCTGAGCAGGAGCCAATGCAGTTCCTCTGGCAGAGATCAGCAGGGTTCGTTGCTGCCGGGATCTGCCTTTGTCCGAAGTGTCCTTGAGGCTGTTGGGGTGAGGAAATGTTGCCCATGAGGTGGGGTGAGAGTTAAAAGAGAGAAAAACCCAAATGGCAGCGCTGCTCCTTGGGCAGGTTGGTTGTACTGGCTCCTCTTACACCCTGGCACTGTGGGCAGGGGCCTTGGGGCTCCAGCTGAGAGAGCAGCTTTTAGCTGATGGTTTTTTCTCATTGCACTCTCCATCCTTCCCATCGCCTCTCCCCACTGTTGGCCAAAATGCACAGTGCAGCTGTCAGAGCAAACCAGGGCTGTGCCCCTCTGCCATGCCTGGGGCACCCGCGCTGCCCCACCTCTCCTGCCACCCCCGGTCCCTCCACCCAGGCCCCAAACCATGGAGCCATAGGATGGTTTGCACTGGAAGAGATCTCAAAGATCCTCTAGTTCCAAACTCCTGCCACGAGCAGGACACCTTCCACTCAGACCAGGTTGCTCAGGGCCCCATCTGAGCTGGCCCTGGACACTTCCAGGGGAGGGAATCACACGCTGAGGGCACACAAAAGGCAGGGTTTGCACAGGACTGTTCTACAGCAGAGGTGTGCACGGATGCCGTCTTAGCCCAAAAGCTCATCGCTGCTGCTGCACGCCCAGTCCCCCATCCTCTGCCGCTCGCCTCGCTCCCAGGGTGGGGATGGCCGTCGGAGCCGAGGTGGGAAAGACGGTCTTGGAAGGCCCCCTGCTTCCCGGCAGTGCATAGCATCACTCTCACACGCCACCAGCGCTGCGTGCACGGCGTACTTGCCGTGTCTTTATGGAAGGGCTGAGGTGAAATTTCCCCCCTCACACACTAACAATGCCAGGAATTATTCCCGAGCGTTACTATTGAATACGCTGTGCCCTGCACTTTAGTGGGGCTTTAACGGGAGGGCCCGGGAGCATTCGAAACGGCATTCAGAGCTCTTAGCCTGTCTTTTGTCCTCTGTTTGTTTTTTTCTGGCCGCATTCGGATTGCCGGCTTTGTCTGTGTTTGTGAAGTGCTATTAACACCGATGCCATTGCTGCCATAGCCGTAACAACGAGAGGCATCCATCCGCGCTGAGGAAAGGTCTGAGGACCACTGAGAGGGGCCAGGCTGAGTTTCCTGGATGGCGGGAGGAGAGCTCGTGCCCGCACACACGCGTGTTCACCTCACTGCGTTTCTTGCCACGAGGATGCTGTGCCCGCGCCCACGCAGGGCTGCACCCCTGACGGGTACCCACTCTCCCAGCCGAGCCGGGGTCTGTGCCCGTGGGAGCCGAGGAGTGGGCAGGAGCGGGAGCAGAGAGCTGCAGTGATTCAGCTGGCGAGTTCGCCGTGCCCACCCTTTGTTTATTCCTGCTCTGCTCAGAAGCTCTCCTGTGCCAAGCAGGAGGATAACGGGGCTCCGGGGAGGCAGCAGCCTCTGCCTGAGTGCCAGGAGGGCCCCGAGCTGCCCGGGGCTTGCTCGTAGCCCACTGCGGGGACACGAGCTTGGGATGGCCTCTGCTGTGCTCCATGGCAGGCCGGGGGGAGGCCACCGCACAGCAGGGGCCTGGGGCCGGCTCAAAAGCTCCTATTTCCTGAAAGAGCCGTTCAAGGGAAGGCTCATGGGACCCAATGAAGGGACTCGTGGCCCCAGCCCGTGCTACTGCACAGGGCCGGGGTGCCCCTGCCTTGGGTCCGCCTTGGCCGGCAGCCAGGGACAGAGCAGGAAGCACCCCAGGAGAGCCCAGCCGAGAGGAAGCAGGAGGGGAAAGTGCACATTACGAGCAAAGTTTGTGTCCATTACTGCTGGAGAAATCGGCCTCAGCTGCGAGAGCCAGGGCTGGGCAAATCTAATGCTGCTCGATAAAGAGCGTCCATTATGGAAGGTGGGCAGTGCTCGGGAAGTCGTGCACTTAGTCCTGAATGAAAGGCCACCAGCTCAGCATGCGCCGGACCCTCCGAGGGGGTCTTTGGGATCACCACGTCCCAGACCTGTCCTCGGAGGCGTCCCCTCACCGCCTGCAGCCCTTTCCCTCTTATGTGCCGGGGTGGGGGGATACAGTGTAAAGAGGAGCAAAACGCTGTCCTGAGGTAGCTGCTGTAGGACGGACCCTCCGGAATCCCCAGGGTAGCCCGGCATCGTCCCTCGGCGGACGCGGGCAGGGCTGGGCACCGACGCGACCGTGACGGGCAGAGCTCCGCTGGTCCGTCCTCTGCGGGCAGCGAGGCTGCACCGGCGGCGGGGCGGGGGCTGCGGGGGCCCCCATCCGCCGAGCGGCCCCGGTTCGCGGGGGAGCCATCCCCGCTCCCCCCGCCCCGCAGCCCCGGGGACCCGCACCC
>VZTG01004611.1:196078-215252 GCA_013397845.1 Melanocharis versteri
GCTCGGAGGGACTGAGGCTGTATCCTGGCGGGGAGTATTCTCCTCCTCTCCCGGTAGTTCCCGGGTGAATTGGCCGGCCTGGAGCAGATGCCTTGTTCAGGTAGGGTACGGATAGTCTGGACAGCGCTACCCTCCGGGACTGGCAGGGGAGCAGGGATCAGCCTCAAGCTGGCTGTGCCCATCTCCTGCCCAGCAAGGGTTAACTCAAGAGGAGGAATTGTTCCTCTGCCCATCCCCAAGGCAGAGGCACTAAAGGTTAAAGACGGGCACGGAGAGCTCTCCAGCCCTGAGCGACCAGATTGGAGGCAGCAGTCATGGGGAAAAGGTGTTTTTCAGGGCAGGGGTTCACCGCTCTGTCACCAGCCCCCCCAGCCTGGAGGTAGGTGAGTCGGGGACGTGGGGAGTTAATGCCGAGCGGGATGATTGCTCTGGCTCCGGGAGGGCTCTGGGGGCACTGAAGGGTCCCCCTGCCTGAGCTCAGCCCCACACCCCGGAGCCAGGAGCCAGCCCAGAGAACTGGAGATGCTGGGCCAGGGTCAGGCTGCCGGCGCGGGCTCTGCCCTCCGTTTGTGTCCGGCAGAAAAAAGAAGTGGTTACTGTTAAAGGAGCTCCACAGGGCAGTGGAGATTGCGGGGATGCCCAGGAGCCTGCTTGGCAGAAGGGCTCTGGGAGCCCTCCGGGCGGTGCCGGTGCTTGTTGCTCTCCGTTACTGTGTGTAGGTTATTGGATTTTTCACCTTGCGCCTTGGATGTATAAATAGCCCGAGTGAGGGGTAGAGGCACGACTCGATCCAGGTGCTGGAGACGCCACCTCCGAGAAGGAATGGGTGTGTTGGTGCCGAGAAAGTGATTTGCACGAGGAGGGAGGGACAGCGGGTGAGCGTGGGCACTGGTGGGATCGGGTCTGCTCGGGCTGGTTGGCGTCGCCGAGGCTCTGCTGCCTCTCCCTGCCTGTCCCTGCCCCAGCTGCCGCCCCAGCAATCGCCATCCGCGGTCCTTCCCAGCAAACGCCCTTTCCAGTGAGCCGCTGTCGCCGCTGGCCGGCAGCAGGGGATCGGTGTGACAGCCCTGCTGCTCTCCGGGGTCTCGGCTCGCGGGGGGAAGTTCAGGCGTTCCCAGGAAGAGCCCCAGTCCATGGATCTCCTTCTCCCTCCATCTCCCCTTCCTCTGCACCACCTCCCAGAGCCCGGCTGTGGCTCTGCAATGATATCCCTTCCACAGCCCCATCCCAGCCCTGCTGCCAGCCTTAACCCTCTCCTCACTGCTCTGCACCTTGCAGCAGCCCTGACCTGACCTTCACGCGTGCTGGAGACGGCTGTGGAGCATCGGTGTGGCCGAGCCTCCGGCCATCTCCTCCAGCACGGGGGCTGTACAGGACTGCCCAGCCCATCCCCACCCAAAGGCAGCTATTCCAGCCCATCCCCACCCAAAGGCAGCTGTCCCAGCCCCTATTCCAGCCCATCCCCACCCAAAGGCAGCTGTCCCAGCCCCTATTCCAGCCCCTATTCCAGCCCATCCCCACCCAAAGGCAGCTCTCCTGGCCCATCCCCACCCCGTAACAGCTGTCCTAGTCCGTTCCCACCTCACAGCTGCTATCCCAGCCTGTCCCCACCCCACAGCACCTATCCCAGCCTTCCCCACCTCAACACCAGCTATGCCAGCCAGCATCACTGCCCAAACCTTTCTTCCCCTTGCTTCTTCCCTGTCCATTCCCCTGGTTCCAAGACCATGCTTTGTCCCTGTCCTGGACCTCTTGCAGAGGCAGATGGCCAGAACAGCCGGGCCTGTCCCAGGTGCCAGGAGCAGAGGGGCAGCTCCCTCTCCCCTCTGTGCCCCCCTCAGCCCTCTGCCCATCCAGCAGAGTGGGCTGGGGTGTGGTAGGAGGACGTGTCTGGGTTGGCTGTGCCTTCTCACCTGCTGCTCCTTGCTCCTTCCTGGGTCCCGTTCTTGGCTGCCAAATGCCATGGAGGAGAGGGGGCCTCTGGAGCTCTCAGATGATGAGCAAGGCCGAGAGAGAAATGTGCCCCTGGGCTAAAGCCTCCTGTGCCCCTGGGCTAAAGCCTCCACGGCTTCCCTTAGAGAGTTTTCCCCACAGCACCTGCCTGCAGCAGTGCTCAGGCAGCCCCAGCTCTCGCTGGGTCTCATGGGACGGGCAGGAGGTGACTGGAGGAGACAGTGGAGCTGATTTTACAGCTCCTGGGGACGCATCAGGTTTTCCAGGCCTTCTTGTGGATGGATTAATTACTAAACAAATGGCTGTACCACCGTAACACCGTACTGTGCTGCAGTTACTCTACACCTGTAATGTAATTACTGTGTGATACCTCTAATTACCACTGTTTCCTGGAAGGTTAACAGCATCGCTGAAGGACTTCTGTTTCCTTTAGTGTCCTGCTTCACGTAGCCACGGTAGCACTGCTGAAGTTTGTGCTGCTCCATGTAAGTGACAAGTATAAAATCCTCCAACTTGAGGCATTAATTCAGGGGTTGATAAATCACTTTATAATAACACCACAGTTATAGTGTAATTACGGTTGTTGAATTGTAAAACACAACACAACCTGTTGGGGCTTGATGAGGTGTGTTGGATGACCACTGGGTGCTGCTGTTTGGTGGGACCCTGTCCCTTGGAGGCAGAGTTGGCAATGGGCACATCTCTGTGAACATTTGGGTGGAAAACACAACTCACAGCTTGGCTGGGGTGGGTGTTTGGTCTCTCCAACACACCAAGTGCACTGAGTCAGCAGCTCTCCTCTGTTCTCCGCTGAACCTCGAGCAGGGTTCATCCTACCATGAGCAGAAATGGCTTTTGGTGGGGAAAGAGCCAGAAGAGCTTGTCAGGTAGCAGGAAAGGCTGGGATGAGAGAGAAAAGGGCTCCAAATGCTTAACTCAAATCAAACAAGCCAGGAAAAACAAAGGGAGAAAGAAACGGAGGGCCATGACCTCAATTTTCTTCTTAGTCAATTTTTTCCACTTTCTTTCCATCCAGGGGAGTAAAAGTGGGAGCTTCTGGCAGGGAATGGCTGCAGGGAGAGAGATCTCTGTGCCTCTGCTGTGTGTCCCAGCACCCTGTGACCGTACCTGGGGACGTGCCTTACTCACAGTCAGTGTTGTTTGAGCCTGCAGCCTCCTGGGCAGTGCCAGGGCATGTGTGATACAGGGGGGACAGGGTGTCTGGGGATGGGGCTTACCTGGGGAAGGGGACAAACACCAGCCAGGGTCCCCCCTTCCCAGTGCTTCCCCAGTCCTCAGGCACTGTCAGCAGCATGGTGTGGCCTCTGTCCCCTTGTCACCAGGAGGAAGCTGGGTCGCACAGAGGTGGCTGTGTCTGAGCAGAGTTAATTGTCAGCTTGACCCAGGCAATTGAATAAATGCTGATAAATGTCACCAAGAGCTTCATCTCCTCCTCAGCCCAGGCAGGGAGCACGTGGCTCTCTCCATCCCTGAGAGCAGGAGGTTGCACCAGTGTGGCTCGGGAAGGGAGGACAGTGGGGGAGCGCCCAGCCTCGAGCAGAGACCCCAACCACTGTGCTGGGGTGAATCCAGGGTGATTCCCACCTTTCAGGAGCAGCAGTCAGGAATGGCCAGCTCTGGGCCTGTATGGGATGCGTGGGGTGTGTTGGTGCAGTGTGGCTGTGTTGGGGGAGCCCTGCCATGAGCCCCAGCAGTGGCTCAGTCCTCCCTCTGGCCTCACCAACACCTTGGCCACCATCCCTTGCCCCTCCCAGGCCCGTTCCCCATCCAAACAGCATCTCCTACCCGAGGAGGGATCAGGCAGGGCAGCAGGTCAGTGTCAGGGGCTGGGGAGCTTGGCTTTGTGTTGCTCATTCTCATGGTTAAGCACAGAAATGGTTCTGTGTAACCATCCTGTGTGGTTTTTCTGTCATTTTATTCACGTGCCTCTGCAAGCCGGTCAGTGCCTCGGCATCCTGCAATGGACATGAGTACAATGAGCATTCCTCTCCTGGGCTCCTGGGAGTGTCCTGGCAGAGGCCAAAGGCTTTGCCCACTGAAGCACTCGTGTCCTTTGTCTCGAGGCTGGGGTCACTGTCCTGAGCTGGGGACAGTCGTTGGGTGAGCTGGAGGGTCCCCACAGGGAGCAGGGACAGAGTGAGGAGGTGCAGGACTGGGCTGTGCCTTCGGGGACATGGTTCCTGTGGTCCAGCACTCTCCAAGAGATGCTCAAATGGCAGAATGCCTGTGGTTGCCATCGGGCTGGGCTGACCTCTGCTCTGGGGGACAGGCTGGCCATGGCTCCCTGGGGGATGTGCCCCTGAGCACCCAGCCCTGCCCTTGGGGCTGTGGGGTTCCTGATGCAGCCCGGCCCCTGCCACCCCACACAGCCCTCACTTCCCTGGCAGCCCTTCCCCTCACCACCCTCTGTTGCTCTTAGTTATATCAGTAGGACCCACAATTAATATTTTTTTTGTCATTTCCATTCTGTTTCTTCATCAGAATGCAAAACATTAAATATCGCTCTGGTAATTATGGTTAATTTCATAACCTGCACCTTAATTGGATTGGTCTCTGATGGGGAATTCTCGTAGGAGGGAGAAGCAGAAATATTTTGACGTGATCTATTCTTTCAGTTCTTTGTTTGGATTTGAGATGTCGAGTGTGAAATGGGAAACAACTGATTTAGACCTCAGAGGCAACCTGGGGGTGGTGAGCAAAGCCTGAGCGTTCCAGAGGCACTTCTCACCCTCCAGCAGCCAAACCTCTCCCTCCTGTACCCAAACGCAGCCTTTCTCCACCCCTCCTTTGGATTGGGAATAGTCACAGAGAGCCAGATCCATCTGGTCTACCCAAAATGTGAGCCTGAGGAGCCGGGCAGGCGTCCCAGTGAGCACTGGCCTGGTGGCTTGCTCTGCTGGCCACTGCTTTGTGTGCTGTAGCACAGAGCAAGGCACGGCACTCCACAGGCTCTCCGTGGGTCCGAGGACTCCAGGGATGTGAGGGACACCCACAGGGACACCTCTTTTCTGCTGGGAATTGGGCGGACAACAGCCCATGGGCATCCCCGGGGCTGGAGAGGGACACCGGTCCCCTTGTGCCGTGGTGGGCCAGGCTGCCTCAGTGCTGCTGCCCAGGGCAGCCCCTGCAGGGAGCCCCAGGGCCCCCGGTGCTTGTCTGGGCTGTGCCATGGGGTGCCCATCCCACAGAGCCGGGATCTCCCTGCCACTTTGGGCCTGAGCTACGGTTTGCTCCGGGAAACGCGGAATTGCGCTGCCATTAGGTGCTGCCATTAAACTGATTTGTGCTCAGCCTGTTTATCCTTTTCAATGGGAAACGGCACCGAAGCGGCAGCGAAATGGAAACCCTGGCCTTGCATTTCCGATTGCATTCCGATGCTCTGTATTTCCCCGTGATTACTTTTGTTCTCACGTACAGCCCAGAGCGCAGGCTCCGTGCCATTATCCACAGCGCTGGGAGAGGAGGAAGGGGCAGAAAGCATCGCTTTCAGCTCGAACAAAACACAGCAAACCCACCCCACAGCTGCCTTCTTTTGAGGGCAGTGGGGAGCCACTCCATCCCCATGGTAGGTCCCTCATTTTTTCCATGCCCACGGGCTCAGCATGTGCTGGAAAGGCTGAGGGATGGCATGGCTGAGTCTGTCACTGTGCCCCTTGTTGTGGGCATTGAAACGACGGTGCCTTGCACAGCCCCGTACCTGCCAAGGATTTCTGTCAGCCCAAGCCCTGTCCAGGCCACATCCCGCAGCACCGCCCTTCCTGCAGGATTTGGGCTGGGGAGGGCTGGTAGCCCCTTGCCCGCTCAGCCCAGCTCTGTGGGTTCAGGTGGATGCAGGACGGGCGGGCTCAGCCGTGGCTCGGCACAGTTTGTTTTTATCTAATCCATTTTATTGTTGAATGAAACAATAACAGCAAATACAGGCCCTGAAGACAAGCCATAAATAATGCAAAAATCAAACAAGTGAGGAAGGGGGAAAGAAGAAGGAATTATACATGTAAAACCAGCCCAGAGAAAACCAGGCTGGGAAGAGGAATCTTCCCTCTGCATTTGCTATTGCTCATGCTTTCTTTGCCTCCCTTTTTTCTCCATTTCTCTCTCTGGAAATTCCTGCGGCACCAGATTTGTGATTATATGTGAACAAAACTTAATAATAACTGGGAGGGGGAGAGAGAGAGAGATCTGGCTCGCGGGAAGGAGTCGGGAAATGAGGTGGATGGAGCGAACTGAGGCTTCCATCTCTCGCAGTGCCTTGAAGCACGGCCGTGCTCCTGGCACCCTGCTCTGCCCCGTGTCCCTGCGGGGGGTGGAGCAAGGACAGCTCTGCTGATGCCACCGGCGCTCGTGGGAGCCCCGGCAGCACGGCACACACAGTCCCTCACCCTTGCCCCTTGTCCCACCGGTGGGTGATCCCAGAGCCGCCTCTGCCAGGCTGGGCTGCGCTTGGCTTCTCCCAAAGGCTTCCGAGGCCACTTATTTTAGGCAGCAGTATAAAAATATCAGGGCTGGTCCTAAAGGGGGGTAAATCAGCAGGTTTCCCTGAGGTCAGCAAAGCCGACGGCTTTATGTCCTGTGTCCTTTGAAGTTCTCTTGTCACTATCCCAAAGGTTTCCAGGGGAAAACGCAGTGCTCCGGAGCAGCCCTTGTACTTTTCTTGGTATCCTGTGCTGGTTGCAGGGGGATTCAAGGGATGTGGCCTGGGAACAGAAGTGATGCTGTAAGTACAGTCTTAGCTTAAATTAAATGTAAGGAACGTGACTGGTCCCTGGACCTGCTGTTCCCCAGCCTTTGGGACTTTGATCTGGGGTTTCAACCTTTGAGCAGTGGCAGGGATGCCGTAGGGACACAGCCGTTTGGAGTGGTGGCAATTAGAGGGGGTCACATCCCAAAGCCTCAGCGCTGTTCTCTGATGGCCCTTGGGACCAAGGTGTTGGGCTGGTTTGATATTTGCTGTTCTGCTGAGGCAGCCCTGGGTAAATGAGGGCAGGAGGCACTGGTGGGGCTTCCCCACCTCTGCCTGTAGCCCTGGCTTTCTGCTGCTGGAGCTGCTGGTGCCCCAGCCCTTGTCTGGGCACTGAGCAGAGCTCTGGGGAGCTGTAGAGCCGTGGGATGCCTTTTGGTAGCTGGAGGGGGTTGGGTGTTCCCAGGCAGGGAGCAATGGGAGGGAGCAGCTCGTCTTTCCTGGTGCCCCCACCAGGTGTGGTTTGTGGGCGCCAGGAGCGGTGTCTCAGCCTGGCAGAGCTGTGTCCTCCTCGCTGCTGGGACACTGGCCATGGCACAGGCTGGAGCCTGGGTTTGGGGGAGCAGGAAGCCCCTGCCAGCAGCCCAGCCCTCAAGGCAAGCCCCTGCAGCGATGCCATCTGCTCCTGGCCGGAGGAGAGGCCCTCTGGCAGTGGGGTGACTTTGCGCCAGCCGCTTTTGTGCCACGTCAGGTGCTGTGCTGTCCTGCCCTGCACGCGGGGTCCAGCTCAGGCTCCGTGCAGCTGGGCTCTGGCTGATTCAGCAGCACTGGGGCTGTGTGCTGAGCACCGGAGCTGCTGGGAAGGGTGGCTGCCTGCCCGGGCTGTGCCCGTCCTCCAGCCCCAGCCCCAGCACTGCTGCCCTGTGCAGGGCCCTTGGAGCGGTTCAAGGAGCTCAAGGAAGCACAGAAGGCATTTGGGCCATGGGCACGTTGCAGGGGATGCCTTTGCAATGTCATGGTGACCCTGGCGGCTCTCCCAGCAGACACTCCATGGACTTTCTTTCACCTCTTCAGGGCAAGTGTTTCCATTGCCCTGAGGAGAGCCTGGGGCTTTTCTATCCCCCTTTCCCAGCTACAGACAGGGAAGAAGAACCGTCTAGGGAGACCCTCACATTGCACTGGAGCCTCCTGTACTCAGTGCTCACTGATTAGAGTGCAAGGTAAGCTGGGTGCCTTCAGTGAGCACTTAAAACATCCTGGTGACCCAGCCCGTATCCACAGAGACAGCAATCCCAAGGAAATTTGCCAAAATAAAGGAAGAAGGAGGAGAATCCCCACTGAGCTGGTGCATGTCCTTCCCAGCACCCACCAGCCTCCAGCTGTCTCTTGCTGACCCAGCCCTAGAAGTCTCCAGCCAACCCTTGGGAGCTATTCCCTTGGCAGATACAGCTCCCCTGCTCTTTGGCTCTCACGAGTAATAAAAAATGAGCCTTCTCCAGGCTCACCTGACCTGGCAAGCACTGAAGCACCAGTTCAAGCAGTGGCTGTGGCAGCAGTGACCGCTCCGTGTCCTGGCCACCTCTGCCCATGAGCAGGGGGGCATGGCTGGCCCTAAGCCCCAGCTCCACTGTGCTGCACCCTCACCCCCTTGTTTATCTTGTGCTGGCTCAGGGCTTTACACCCCCTGACATCCACAGCTGCCTTTGCAATTACTTATTGATCCCTTGTCAGGATGTTTTCTCTGCTGATGGGGTGCTGAGGCATGTGCAGCCAAAGAGAGAGAAGATGCTCAAAATGAAGCAGCAAAGGTATGAGGGAGGGTGAGGAGCTCTTGCACAGATGTGATCGCAGCAAGAAACAGCCTCAGCAAAAACTGCTCTGAGCTTCAGCACCCTGCAGAGACAACCAGGATCTCCTTCCCATCGCCCTGCTCCAATAACCTGCCTGCTGAGCCTGAAAACCACTCTCCAGGCTGGCTCTGGGCCATAGCTGTCCCTTCATGGGGTCAGGTGGATGCACAGCCCAGATTTAAACGAGTAGGGAGCTGGGCCAAAGCCTCCCAGCCCCTCAGTCCGTGTTAGAGCTCTTCTCCTCCCCTGGGCATCTCCCTGGTTTTTCTGCTCTTCTTGCCCTCTGGCTTGGTGCTTCCCTGCCTGAATGCCGTGCTGGGGACACCACATTTTGGGTGGCAGAGCCTGTTTCCATGGGGAAATGCCTTTGCAGGGCACTCTCATGGGCCAGGCATGGCTGAAATCTGGTGCCAGCCGGGCGGTGTCAGTGCCGGCAGGGGATTTGCATCTTCAATACTTCTTCATGCTCTTCTACAGCTTCAGAGCAGCTGCCAGAGCAGATCAGGTTGCGTCACACCTATTCCAGGCTCCCACCTCGGAGCTGCTGAAAGCAGATACTCCAGGAGGCTGAGCAAGAGCTCCCAGCTGGAGAGCTGTGCCTTCCTGTGGGAAGGGGAGCAGTGACCCCGGCAGCTGGTGGCTGCTAGGGCTGGGGTGGGCTCTCCTCTGGCTGACCTGCCGTGGTTCACTGCTGTGCACAACTTGCTCGTGTGTCCCCAGCGCTCTGAGGGGTCCTTCTCATCTTCTGCCTGTTTCTCCCCTGTTGTGCTGCTCCTGGATGATTTGGGGCCAGGCCAGGACACAGGACAGCCCTCTAACGCTTTGCTAGTAGCCCATCCATTAATGAAGGCCCAGAGGACTCGATTGCCCAGGCCAATGCTGTGCCACCCTGGCTGTGCCCACCAGCCAACCCTGGCAGCACTCAGAGATCACTTTATGCTCTCCCTCTTTGGTTTCTTCTTCCCCATGTGAAGCACAGTGATTCCAGAAGGGAAACCACCTCCTCTGCCTGATGCTCCCACCCATTGCTGCCCATCCTTGAGCAGGGGGGAGAAGGGCCGTGCCAGTGCCTGCACTCTGGGACTGGGTGGGAAAAGAGGAGGAGGAGGGAGCAGATAGGGTGGAGAGGAGGGAGAGACAAAGCAAAAGGGCCCACAAATGCAGGCTGGACACAGGGGAAATGATGAGAGAGAAGGAAATGGGCACAAACGTGTTTGGCAAATTAAAGCTGCTCCCTTTGTTTTGCTGCTTTGCAGATAGCTACAGAAACACTTAGTGCAGAGCCCAGGGTCTGGATAAGAAACTCCTCTAGCAGCAGGAAAGGTTGTTAAATATTTATTTGTAAACCTGGAGTCTTTGTCTCTAAAACGTAGTCAGGTTCAATAAAATTTGATTTAGCTGGAGCAGCTTAGAGGAGACAGGAGCATGGACTCGGGGAGCCGTGTCTCGTTGGCTTTGTATGAAGCCATCAGGGCAGAGGTGGGGTGAGCCCATGGCTGAACTCACCCCCACACCGCAGCCCAGTGAGGATGCCCAGCTCGCTCCTGTGCACAGCTGGAGCGCCAGGCTGGCTCCTGCAGGGACAGGGTGGGGACACGGAGCCCCTGGAGCACTGTGGGCCCCCCGCCCTGCTGGGATACGGCTCACTTTGTCCTAAATTGCCTGTTGTTGCTCAATGCTCTCAGAAACATCTGGTTCAAGGGTGAACATCTCCCGCTCTGTGATTTATGGCTGCCAGGTGGGCTTAGAGCTGACTCGGGGATTTTGCTGCCTGCTCACTCGCTGTCAGCGCAGCAGATCGCTCCCTGCTTGGTGGGGTGGGGAACAGGGGACAGCCCAGGGACAGTGGTGACAGGGGTGGGCATGGCAGCTGCCCACCCCTTGGGGCATCCTCAGGAGCACACTCAGGGGCAGAGCCTGGGCTCCCTTTTGGGTCATCACCCAAGCTGAGCTTTCCTGGGGCTGTTCCTCCCACACCAGGGCAGCCTGTGCCTGTCACACTGGAGCAAACCCCACTCACGTCAGCGCTTCACTGTGGCCCCAGGCTGCATTTCCAGGCACAGGCCCAGAATGGCATCTTCCCTCCCAGCACTGAGCCCAGGCAGAGACGCTGGGCAGGTCCTGCTGTATTTAGCACCACGGCAGCGCTCCGGTGCGTCCATCTGCCCGCGGGAAGGGACTGTACTTTGGAGCCCTCAGCCCTGGGCGGCAGGTGGTGAGGACAGGGGTCAGTGGCTGCCATGGCTCTGAGTGTGAGTTTTGCTTTGGCTTGCACTGGGTCTGCTTGTCGCCTAAAGGCAGCGAGTCTGGCAGCTGCTGCTTTTTTTATCGATTCTTTTTTTGTGAGTAAGGAGAGCCACGCTCATGCCAAGGGCTGTGGCTCTCACGGGCTGGGCTGTGCATCACGGCCACGGCCTGATCCTCTGCTCCTGCCTGGCAGCTCCTGCTGGGCCATGGCCGGCACCCTGGAGGGGGCTTGGGCAGGTTTTGGGGCCCTCCCCAGAGTCAATCTGGGAGGGCTTTGTGGAAAGCCCTTCCTGCAGGTAGCAGTTGCGCGGGGGCTGTAAAGCCATGCATGGATTGTTGGCCCACAGCTCACACAAAAATCACAGTTCCGAGTCGTTTTTAGAAGGGCATCTCTTAATATCCACATCACCTTCAGGCACAACTATTTCTCTCCGAATCAGGCAGAGGTAAATGGGAGCCAGAAGTGATTTAAAGCTCATCTTAGCTCAGAATTTTCCAGCTTATTTATTGTCTTTCTCCCAAAGCTCTTCTGTGGCTCTGGCTATTAAGATTACGGATGTTTTTGTCAGGGATTGTATTTATCATGGATTTAAATTTAGCTGAGAACTAATAACATGTGAGGTGTGTCTAGACTTCAGTTCTGCGCTGCACTCGTCAGTAACGCCACACAGATTCTGCTTCATTCATCTATTGCCTCTTTGCTGATATTTTCCTCATTGATACTGCACAGCTCTGGCTCTGCCGAGGCTGCGGTGGGAATGACAGCACTGGACCAAAGGTGTTGGAGATGCAATCCCCTTCCTGCTGGTGGAGAGGCAGGACTGAGCCTGGGGGAAGTTGGTCTGCAGGATTCGGCTCTGCCCCCTCCCCATGCCCAGCAGGGACCAGAACAGAGCAGCACATGCAGGCAGAGCCGAGCTTTTGGCCCAGCATACGAACAAGGCCGGTGCCTGGCACTCTCAATGAGCTGAGTGTTTTCAGTCCTGCTATAATTAAGCCCCTCAGACTGTATTTTGTTTTGCATGCCGTGTTTTGCTGTCTTTGATGGCTTTCTCAGCACGGCTGTGAGGAGCAGGAATTGGTTTCTGAGAAAAAAGGCTGCAGGCGAGCCGGCTCAGTAACAAGCATGTGGTGGGAGAGCAGTGCCCGAGAGCCTCCTGGCCGTGGGGAGGGGTGGCAGAGGCACCCGCTGGCAGCCCAGCCCCAGCCGGGGCTGCAGCACGAGCCTGGGGAGCAAATCCATGTGCAGCCTGAGCCATGCCAACCAGGGGGCCATCCTGGGCACTGGCCCCAGTCCCGACCCCACCCCAGCGCCATCGCAGAGGTAGCAGCAGCCCTGCTTGTATCTGTGCTGCTGCCCAGCACCAGGGAGGTGATGACATGGGAGATGATGGACTGCAAATACCCAGCAAATGGCTCTTTGGAGCCTGGCTGGGGCCCAGGCACTCCCACTGGAAATGTTTCCACTGGACTGGGACATGCTGGCCCGGGGCCAGCAGGAGGGAGCTCAGCATCACTGCCAGGGGAGCTGGGCAGGACCAGCTCCCATCCCTGCACCCCTTCACTTTGGGGTGATGTGTTCAGCCCCACTGCGGAGGGAGCAGGGAGACGGGGGTGGAAGAGGACAGTGAAATGTTGAAATGAACCACAGAGGGTTCCTGTGGGGACACTCCAGGCCCTTACAGCCCATCACCAGCTCTGCCAAGGCTGGTGGTTTCCAAGATGGTGGTGGTGGACATTTTTATGGCCAGTCCATCATCTCCCATCCTTGTATCTTACAAAGAAATTTTGAATAATTTTTTGGGAACAGAAATGATCCTTGGGTCATATATCTGTATGAAATGAGGAATATGAGCAAATGCAATGGCAGGAACGCACAGAACGTGCACCAGCCCCATAAATAGTGCTAGAGCAGGGAAAGTAATGGACAGGATGTTCAGTGATGGATACAAACGGAGCCAATGGAAGTAATGGATTGGGTGTGTTCGGCGATAGCCATAAATAGCATTAGTGGGAGCAGTGCAGAGTAACATAACAATAGATATAAACACGGGCTGGAGTAGCCGGAGATCTAATATGCAATATTGATACGATTTGATTCCTCATAACAGCTTGAACAAGGAAATAAATGCAACAAAGGCAGCATGACAGGGAGCATCCGCTTCCGCCGGGCTGGGCCGGCTCTGGGCTGGGGCACAAGCCAGCCCATGAGCTCCAGGGAGGTCTCACAGCCCCCCCATTCTGGGCTGGGCTGGGCCTTTCCCAGCTGACACCAGGCAGCACCCCCCCGTTATCCCAGAGCCCCTCTGGACCTGACCTGAGGCTACAGCTTGCTCTGTAGGCAGTCTGCCCAGCTGCTGTTTCTGGGGGGAATGGTTTGGGTCTGCCCTTGCAGGCTGGCATGGTGGGAGGCAAGGAACTGGCCCTGGGGACACACTGAGAGCAGCTCGGGCATGGGGGAGCACAGAGGGAGGGGGCTGGCTGCCCCTGAGCTGTCGGTGTTGCTGACCTCAAGTGGGGTTCCCCCAGATGCTCCATCCCGTGCTCAGCTCCTCTGTGTTTGCAAAGCAGCCTTTATATTCAGGCTCCATCTACAGAGAACGGAATAATTTCAAGAGCTTAAAATAGGATGTAGATAGATGTGTTTGGTATTAAATTATTTTTTTAAGAAGCAGAGGAAGCTGTCTGACACAGATTCCTCAAGGCCTTCCACTCAAAAGTCTGTGCACGTTCAGTCATCAAGTGGAGTCAGGGAGTGGGGAGGAGAGAGGGTCTTGAGGCCAAAGGGCTGAATTTCAGCTGGAAAATTAGACCCTCTGCTCTGCATCAGCGGTGCCTTTTGCCTTACCGTCACCTCTGCCAGGACACCAAACCTTTTGCCCTGGCCGTGCCCGTTGTTTGCTCACGTGCCCCTTGCTCTTTCTCTCCCGCTGTTGCCTGCAGGTGAGAGATAGGATGGTAGCTGGGGAGGCGAGTATGCGCAGCCCAATCCTGGCCTGCTGGCAGCCGATTCTCCTGCTGATGCTGGGATCCATCCTGTCCGGCTCCGCCACAGGCTGCCCGCCGCGCTGCGAGTGCTCTGCCCAGGAGCGCGCCGTCCTGTGCCACCGCAAGCGATTCATGGTCGTGCCAGAGGGGATCCCCACCGAGACCAGGCTGCTGGACTTGGGCAAGAACCGCATCAAGACGCTCAACCAGGATGAATTTGCCAACTACCCTCACCTGGAGGAGCTGGAGCTAAACGAGAACATTATCAGTGCCATTGAACCTGGGGCTTTCAACAACCTCTTCAACCTCAGGACGCTGGGGCTCAGGAGTAACAGACTCAAGCTGATCCCCTTGGGGGTGTTTACCGGACTCAGCAACCTTACCAAGCTAGACATTAGTGAGAACAAAATTGTGATCCTCCTAGACTACATGTTCCAGGACTTGTACAACCTGAAGTCTTTGGAGGTGGGGGACAACGACCTCGTCTACATCTCCCACCGGGCCTTCAGTGGCCTCAACAGCCTGGAGCAGCTGACCCTGGAGAAATGCAACCTGACCTCCATCCCCACGGAGGCCCTGTCTCACCTTCACGGCTTGATCGTGCTGCGGCTGCGCCATCTGAACATCAACACCATCCGGGATTACTCGTTCAAGAGGCTGTACCGGCTCAAGGTCCTCGAGATCTCACACTGGCCCTACCTGGATACTATGACATCCAACTGCCTCTACGGGTTGAACCTGACCTCCTTGTCCATCACCCACTGCAACCTGACGTCCATCCCGTACGTGTCGGTGAGGCACTTGGTTTACCTCCGGTTCCTGAACCTGTCCTACAACCCCATCGTCACCATCGAGGGCTCAATGCTCCATGACCTGCTCAGGCTCCAGGAGATCCAGCTGGTGGGAGGGCAGCTCACCACAGTCGAGCCCTTCGCCTTCCGCGGCCTCAATTACCTGCGCATCCTGAACGTGTCAGGGAACCTGCTGACCACCCTGGAGGAGTCAGCTTTCCACTCGGTGGGCAACCTGGAGACGCTCATCCTCGACAACAACCCCTTAGCCTGCGACTGTCGGCTGCTCTGGGTTTTCCGGCGCCGATGGAGGTTGAACTTCAACAAGCAGCAGCCCACCTGCTCCACCCCCGAGTTCGTCCAGGGCAAGGAGTTCAAGGACTTCCCTGACGTCCTCCTGCCCAACTACTTCACCTGCCGCCGAGCACGAATACGGGACCGCAAACCTCAGCAGATCTTCGTGGACGAAGGCCACACGGTGCATTTTGTCTGCCGGGCAGATGGGGACCCGCCGCCCGCCATCATGTGGCTCTCTCCCCGGAAGCACCTCATCTCTACCAAAACCAACGGGCGGCTCACTGTCTTCCCTGACGGCACGCTGGAGGTGCGCTACGCCCAGATCCAGGACAATGGCACCTACCTATGCATCGCCAGCAACGCGGGTGGCAACGACACCATGCTGGCCCACCTGCACGTGCGCAGCTACTCCCCAGACTGGCCCCACCAGCCCAACAAGACCTTCGCGTTCATCTCCAACCAGCCCAACGAGAGCGATGCCAACAGCACGCGCGCCACCGTGCCTTTCCCCTTTGACATCAAGACTCTCATCATCGCCACCACCATGGGCTTCATCTCCTTCCTGGGCGTCGTGCTCTTCTGTCTGGTGCTCCTCTTCCTGTGGAGCCGTGGGAAAGGCAACACCAAGCACAATATTGAAATCGAGTACGTGCCACGGAAGTCCGATGCAGGCATCAGCTCTGCCGACGCACCGCGCAAGTTCAATATGAAAATGATTTAACCAGGCAACAATTTGCAAATAATAATGGTGTTGTTTTGTTTTTTTTTTTTAAAAAAAGAACAAATGAACAAATAAATAATTAACAAACATTGCTACAAACATACCGACCTCTCTCCTTCCACCGTGCCCTCTGCCCCTGTCCAAACCCACTGCGCCCGCACTGTCACCACCTCCTTCTCCTCCTCTTCTTCTTTATACCAGGAAAACATTCAGCCGATGTCTTCAGGACTCCTGTGTTTGTAAGGACTTTGTCTGATGGACTCTGGTGTCAGATATAACTCTGAGAGGGGAAAAACAACGGGGGAGGGTGGGAAAAAGAAAGAAAAAAGAAATAAAATCAATAAAAAAGTTACGAAATTTCTTCTGTAACTTTGATTTCAATAATTATGGATTTTTATGAAAACTTGAAATAATAAAAAAACCCTATTTCCTATAGATAGTTGGAATGCAAAATCTTGACTTCTTGATCTGTCCAGTTCTGTACCTGGCAAGCGCTTGCTTTCTTGCCTCAGAGGCACTTCCCAGACGCCTTGCCAAGAGCAGCCCCAGGCCAGGCCGAGTCTCCCGCTGACACCAAAGGCACCTCCTGCACTGCCCTGCGTGGCACCAAGAGGAGTCCGACTGTTTTTCCTGGTTTCGTAGTCAGTTCCCCTGCCCATCCCCAAAGCCTGTGGAGCAGGGCTGGGACACGGATGTGCTTTCCTGCCGTGTGGGAGGAGGATGCAGAGCCCCCAGTGCAGGGCAGGTGGCAGCTGACCCTGCCCATGGCCTCCAGGCTGGGAGCCAGCGGGGCCAGGCTTTGCCTGGGCAGGGCTGGGGATCCACTGCTGCTTACCTGGGGAGAGGATCTTCTGCCAGCCTTTGCAGCAGTACCAGGGTGTCTCCTCTCCTGCAGGGGACAGGCTGGCTCCCGTGTTCTGCACAGCTGTCCCCGTGGGCAGGGATGTGGCACATCCATTGGCAGCACCCAGCTGGGTGCCTCCAGCAACTGGTACCCTGTGGCTGGAGCAGCTTCAGCACTGCTCCCCACCTGCCTGTAATTTAGGACCTGATCACTGGCAGCCAGACTCTCAAGCACCCTCAGGCACATCCAAGGGAATTCAGCTTCCAGGCTCACAGGAGACCTTGTCTGAAAATGGAATTACGTAGGTCTATAAACACAGGCACAGGCTGAGGCAGAGAACAGGCACAGGCTGTGACACACTGTGGTACCATAGGGTGTGGTCACAGGAATATCCTGCCTTTGCTCAGCTCTGGGACTTGGATCAGGTCTGGAAGGTCTATGTTGCCTCACAGAACTGTGGAATGGGTTGGGTTGAAAGAGACCTTAAGAACCATCTCATCCCCACAAGAAAAGGGGAGAAATAGGGGTTAAATTGGCCACTGGGCTTCCAGGGTTGGAAGCACAAAACATCCCTGCAAATGGTGGCAATATGGGCACTGAAGGTTTTCTAATCCTTACTGGCTCAGCAGGTGCTTCCCAACCTTCCCAGCTGCCTCCAGGAGGATGGCACCACACTGACCCCCCGGCCCACCCAGCCTCGGTGGCACCCCTGAAGCAGATGAGCTGAGATTTGCATTCTTGGTTTGTAAGGCACCTAAGGAGTCTCCAGGGATCATGGTCGCTACAAGATGATAAAATGTAAGTGCCAGGAACCTGGAGCCCCAACAGGGGAAAGAACAGATTTGCTTTTCTTCCAGCAGTGTGCCAGCCTAGAAGAACCAACCTGAAGCATCTGTGCTGTGGGGAGGGGGAATTTTTGCTGATTTCAGTTTTCTGTTCATCTTCAAACAAAACATCTTGTGTTTCTTTCTCCACAGCAAGTTTCAGAAGCTTTGATTTGTTATTTTCTCATCTCTAACACATCTTTCCTTTGTAACTTTGAAACCAATACGTTTCTTAAAAGCCTTTGGCTTTTGTTTTGCTTTTTAAAAGAGCCAAAGCAAAATGCTCTTTGTGAGTTTCCCCTCCCGCCAGTGTTTAACCAACATTTCCACCGAGCTAAACACAAAACCGCCAACAGCAACACACAGACCTAGGGGTGAAGCTGAAGGCAGGCTCCAGGGACTGCATACCCTGCTCCAGGGGCTCAGAGCAGCGCTCCCCTGGGACAGGCAGGGATGCACAGGGGCCTCAGCCCTTGGAGGATGATGCCAAGCCAAGTGGAGTCGAGCAAGAAAGAACTTGAGGCACAGAAAGCTCAGTCTGAGCCTGGTTGCCAGGACTGACACGAGCTCAGCCAGTGGCTCAGCAGAGACGTGGAGGGGGATCTCCGTGACCCTGCACAGCTACGGGCACTGGCCATCCAAAAGAGCTGCTTAATTGGCTCCAGTTATCCCGTTTAATGCTGTAATGAAAAGAGTTAATTCAACACACACAGATTTAAAAAAATACTAATAACCAAGGCCAATGAGGAGTTCGCAGCACATTACAGAGCCCCAGCAATCAAAGGGGGAAACCAAGTGTTTCACTGTCAAAAAAGGTTGAAAAAAAAAAAACCAGAAAAGGAAGAAGCAAATTATTTATTTTCTGCAGAACATCTCAGGAATCTTCCCAGCCCAGCCCTGTCAAACAGCCCCACACCTGTTCCCAGCCCCACCACCTGTGCTGCCCAAAACCCTCCTGGGGGAGGCCACACTGCTGCCCTAAATCCCAAGCTGCAGCTCAAATCCCTCATTAGTGAGTGTGCCCGATGCTCTGTGGCACTGCTGCCTGTCACACACTTTGTTACCCACACTGATTTTTTAATCTTCGATGCTTTGTGAACTGGATAATTTTTTTTCCCAGTCACCATGTGATTGAAGCAGACGGATGGAGCAGAAGAAAAGCATCTCGGAGCGGCCAGCAACTCAGCTCAGCCATTTTCATAGCTGGTAAAAATGAGAAAAAACCCCAAATCCAAAGAATAGCCTCTCTTTCTCTCCTTTGCTGAGATTTACAGTCTGTTCTATTGCAGTTTAATCAGGAGTGAGAAAGCAGAGGCTGGGTTCCAGCACTGCTCTTCAGGGAACCGTGGCCCATGTGTCAGAGCCAGACAGCAGTTTCCACTTGTTTCTTTTGAATCACAGTAAATACAAAGCACTTTATAAAACAGTTTAAAAGAGGTAGCAAAAAAACCAGGGAGTTGTGCTTAGGGCATGGAGGGCAAACGTGCCTTACCTCCTCTGCTTCCTAGACTGGGAGTGCCATGGGGATCTCCATGACAGGCAGCGTGTGTGGAGACACAGCAGGGAGGAGGAGGAGGAGTTAAACAGCACTTCCAGCCTGGGAACATCACCCACCCCAGGCCCTTCCCTCCCCACCAGCTCCCTGTGTTCTCCCACTGCCAGTGCCCATGGCTGGCAGGTGCCTGGCAGGCAGGCGTCAGCTCTCCCCTCTGCCTCAGAGCCAGGAGCAGAGTTATGAGCACTCTGCAGGACAGATATTTACACCCACCAACTCCCTGACCCTCCCCATCCATCCCTGTGCCCACTCAGCTCCTCTCCATAGAGAGCATGGAGAGGGGTGAGGGTGACCAGAGAAGAGGGGGTCAGGCTGGCCCTTCACCTTCCTGTGCCACACAGCCCCCCCAGCTCTACCTGCAGCCCCCCAGCTCTGCCTGCAGCCCCTTATCTCTACCCGTAGCCC
>VZTG01004611.1:215752-258453 GCA_013397845.1 Melanocharis versteri
CCCCATCTCTGCCTGCAGCCCCCCGGCTCTGCTTGCAGCCCCCCGGCTCTGCCCGCAGCCCCCAGCTCTGCCCGCAGCCCCCCGGCTCTCTGCCTGGGCTTGCTGCCTTCCCCTGCTTCTATCAGGCCTTATCACACTTAATTTTACTCCTTCTCTCACTAACTGCCCTCTCTCTCTTATCTCAGCTTCAGAGCCAATATTTTACTCTCTCCCTTTTTTCTTCCTTATCGCTCTCTTTTTTTTTTTTTTTNTCCTTATCGCTCTCTCTCCTTTTTTTTTTTTTTAAATACTTTCTGCCTTCTGTGCTGCTCCCTCGCTCTCCTGCCATTTCTCTCTGTCAAGAGCTCTCCTCTCTCCACCACGGCTGTGCTTCCTGCAGTCCCCTCTGCATACAAGTTTCTCCCCCACATTTCTGCCTCCCTCCTCCCCTGGCAGGGTCTCATCCTGCTTCCACCACAGCAAGCAGCACACAGAGAGGTGGAGGGAAAAAGATCTTTGGGTTTTGATTCCCTTTTCTCCTTTCTCCCTTCCCTCTCTTCCCCCATCTCCTGCCTTGTCCCTCTTTTTCCACCTCCACACGGGCTCTCCAGCCCCGCCCAGCTGGTTTGCCATGACACAGGGCAGGGACTTTGCAGTGCCATCCCTGCTTGCAGGTTTTTCAGGACACAGCAGAGGAGAAGGGATTCGAGGTGCAGGGGCTCAACACCCCAGAGGAGATGGCTGGGGCAGCAGCCTTGCTTCCCCTCTCCCCTGCCAAGGTATACATAGCCCCTCCAAGAAAAAGCCTATTGCTTTCCTCTCTTTTTCCTGGATCTGTATCTGCATGCTTATGATAGATTTACTGTGATTCTATCACTTTATGATTAAAACCCATAAATTTTACTAGGCCTTTTTCTTATTTTCCATAATCCTCAGGATTCAAGGCAATCAAATTTTAACTGGAAAGCCTGGGCTGTGCAGTTAGTCCCAGTGTAATGGGGAACGTTCCATTTCCCAATCCACCCCCATTACTGGTGGTACTAAAGAAACACTGTCCTGTGAAAGACATTTTTCCTCAATTCCCTTTAAAACCATGTCCTTACCTGAGAAAATGATTAGAGGAACAACACAAACTGTGCCTAAAACACACTGTGCCCTGCCACTGTGGTTTGTTCCCATCCTGAGGTTTCCAAGCAGAGTTTCCTGGCAGATTTGGGTGGGTGCTGCGGGTCTCAGGGTGACCAGCCTGGGGTGAACAGGGTGGCAGGTGTGGGTCCCTGTCAGCTGCTCCATCTCAGCTCCCATCACCAGGCAGTGGGTAGCTCCAGCCCCTCTGGAGATTTCATCATGTGCCTGTTACGATCCAGGTAATAAGACATTTCATTCAAATGAGCAAATTTATTCCAGTGGCACTTTAATAACAAAATCAATTAAACTACACTTCCCAGCAGGGCTTTATCATGTGCTATAGCTACAGCATATTGCCTGGATATACTAAATTCTCTCCCTGAAATAAAGTGCAAAGTTTAGAAGACAGATGACACCATTTGCAGCACTAGTAGGATAATACCCTAATAAATCCATGGCCACCTGGGCACTTCAGAGTTGTCACACACTGCACTTGGTGGCCACTGGGAACTTCCCAATGACAGTGAGAACTGCAATGAGACCCTTGTGCTCCCGGGGCTCACAGTGCAGATGTAGGGAATGTGAGCTCTGGAGCATAGCCCTGTGTCAGAGCAACGAGGCATCCGTGCACACAGACCAGCCAGAGAAGAACACCTGCATGGGAACATTGTGGACCTGGGCATCAGTGCAGGCTACCTTATCTGTGGCGGCTCTCTCTGAAAGAAGCGGCTCTGACCAGGCAGAACAGCGAGCACCCAGCTTGGAGACCAGGCTGGCCTCTCCCAGCAAAACTCCTCGGTGTCACCACCAAGCTGGCAAAGAGATGAGACAGTCAGGAAAGGCAGCTGGTCCTGCAGGCAGCACCCTGGGAAAGGCAGCTGCCCGAAGAAGCACCCATGCAAGGGGGCAGCTGCTGCCCTGCCCAGTGCTGTGCTCCCCTCCGTGCAGGATCCCACCCCTGAATCCTGCCCTGGGCTTTGAGGCTGCTCTGCCCCGGGCCATCCCTCTCCCTCCCTCCCCCCTCAATTACCGCCTGCAGCTTCATCGCTGTTTCCCACGTCCTTACACTCCAGCACCCTGCCTGACACGAGATTATGGCTCTTCCCTCCTCCATCATCCTCCCAGACCATCATCTATCAGCTCTCCAAATCCTGCCCTGTTCTCAGCTGTTCCTGTCTGCCAGTCAGCCATTTCCCACCAGCTCTCTTCTCCTCATCATCCCTTCAGCTTGTGCTTCCCAAGCCTATCAGTGTTCCCCAGCCTTGAGTGCTGCGAAACTAATTAGCTCACTACAAAGATTGAGGAATAATTAGGGACTCCACTGAAAGCACAAAACTAGGGCATCTCGCCTTAAATAAACGCGAGCGAGTGCCTCTGTGCTCTGCTGACGGCCGCAGTTGCTTCAGGCAGATGATTACTCGACTCACTGTCCCTCAGCTCCCACTCCAGGCGTGTTCACCAGAGGTGCCTCTGCCTCCATCTCACCCTTTAGGCAGGTGCTTTCTGGGTTTTTTGGCTCATGTCCCTGCACCTAAAGCCAGATCTCCCCAGCTAGCCAGGCACCAAAGCAAGCAGGCAGCATTTCTGGAGATGCTGGTGCTGCCTCCTCAACAGTGCACCATCTCCATCTCTCTCTGGGGGAAAGCCAGAGCCAAGCATGGAAAATAGCAAGAAAAACATTTTCAAAATTTCTTTTTCAGTTGCCTCTGCTGGGTAGAAGAGAGGCTAAAACAGTCTTTCCCCTGGGCAGCTCCACTGTGATGGGCAGGAGCCTGCCCTGCCCCATACGGGAGCCCCTAAAGACCACAGTGGTACAAGAGAAGGATTTGGGGGCTGCACAGGTCCTTCTTCCTCACACACACAGACCATGCTGGGGACTCCCCGTGTGAGCACAAGGAAGTCCCTGGTGACACACACTCTCCAAGGAAATCCCCCTCCCTCCTGCCTGCACCAGGTAATGAGCAGGAGATGTAGTTGAAGGCAGCCCAGACTGAGGTGTCCCTGACCTTCAGCACTCACTCATCTCCCGGCACTGTGAACCATCCCTCCTCCAGTCATTGTCTGTGCCTGAGGAGCTACACACAGTTTTGGCACTTACTAATGATATTTAATAACAACCTGACACTCAGCCCCTGCATCTCACCCAGAGACTTGAGGCAGCCTGGTAACATCCTCAGCTGTTTGTGGAGGAGCAGGGGAAGGTGCAGCGGGGCACGGGGAGACAAGCCTTGCTTTAAGTCCTTCGGAAGAGCCTCTCCAGTTCCTGCTCCCCTTGAACCTGCTCAACGTAGGCTGAGCAGCCGCTCCTGCCCTCGCCTGTGGTGAGGGGTGCTGGTGGCCACAGTGGAAAAAGGCAAGTTCTCTCCTCAGGGACCGACCACCAAAGGACTTCATGGATACCCTGGCACTTCACACAGAACCACAGCCCCTTCCATCAGACGTCTTATGGCCTCGTGGGTTTGGTTTGTCCTTCTTAGAGTTTTCTCATGCCTCAGATCCCAGCCACAGAAGGCACAGGAAAGGAGAAGTGGGAAGAGGGTCCTTACTTGGCAGCCTACATCAAACCAACCTTCATCTGATTGCATTCTGTAATGTACTCATGCCCCTGCCTGCAGCAGGAATTGTGGCAGTGGGTGCCACCCCCAGATCCTGCTTGCTGCCACCAGCAAGGTGCATTTACTCAGCACACCCAGCACTGTGCATGTAAAATTGCACTGCAAATACAGGTCCCTTTTCTCCAGCCCTGAAGGGTTAAGGATTTGCAGAGAGCAGGTGAAGCCAGGCAGTACAGGCAGGGCTGGATGTGCTCTATCTGCACCCTCAAATGGACTGGAGCAGCTGCTCCCTTCTCCTGGGTGGCTGCTTAAAGGGATAATGCCAAGATCAATTAGGCCCAACCCTGGACCTGCCTTTTCTTTCTCTTCTTTTTCCCAGGGCTCACAAGCGTTGACTATTCAAACGGATGAGAATTCAGGACAAAAAGCAAGAGAGCTTCAAACATCTTCATCTAAGAACCCTTCCTGTGCTGGCTGGCAAGGCAGCTCAGCATCGCCTGCTCCACAACAGCTCACTAGCCCACTGCAACCTGCTCCATAAACCACAGGGGAAGAGACCCAGAGCTTTTTAAATTCCCCTGCTTCTCTTTCTGTGTACCTGGATAGCATGTTTTCACACCCACTGAGTCTGCTCACAGCATGCAAATCCTCTGTGGTGGAGTCAATTTCGGTATAAAACCTCCACCTATGCCATCTTACATTAGGCTGAGAACAGAGACAGCCCTCTGCCAGGCTGGAGCAATGCCCAGGAACTCCTCTGGTGCAGAACCAAGGGGGTTTGCTCCAGAGCAAACACCAGGCAGAAAGCTGCAGGAGTGGATGGGGAATGGGCTGCAGGACCTCCAGCCCCCTCTATAGTAAACCCCTCTGACAGGATGCTCTTGAAGCCAACCTGCAAGTGTCTCCACACTCCTGATGACTCCAGGTGCAGGTGACGGAGCATTCAGCAAGGCTGTGCTGTCAGGACCCCAGCAACAGCACCAAAGCTCTGAGCATTGTTCAAAAGCAGAAGTATGATGAGGAAGAAGAGGCATAAAATCACCTCAGACAAAAATCTTGTCCAGTGACAGAAGGATCCTGCTCTGGCATCTTTCAAGGAGGGTGAGAAGTGCCCTGAAAGTCTGAGATGGGTTGGGATCTGTGTGGAACCGGAGGGTTCTTCTGGCACAAGGCCCTCACGGATGCTCAAGGCAGCAAACAGACAGACGTCTTTATTCTGCAGTGCAAGTGGAGCTGTTCTTGTCTTTCAAACACATACCTAATCATTTTTAAGATCTCTGCCTCAGAACTATCTTTTTGATAAAACTAATCACAGGCTTAAATTACAGATAAATACCCGATATTAAAAGAACAGTTTGAAAGGGAGGAAAGGGGTAGTTTAACGGTGCTCATTTTCCTTGCTTTTCTATAGCACACATCTTGGGCTATTTAACTGTAGAGCTTATGGAGCTTCATTCTGACAGCTCTCCTTTCTTTCAGATGTGGCTTCTACAAATGTTTCCCCCGGTTTCTTTGCCCGCTCTGCCTCTGTTAGCCAAATTATTGCAGCAGTCACTGTATCTCCAGCTGAGCCTAAAGAAGCAGGCATGCTAAGAGCTGTATGAACACACACAAAGGAATCAACCTAGTGCTTAGAAGGCTGGACCCAAAAGCATCTACACAGGGAATGAGGGACTCACAGGTGCCTGCAAAGGATCTGGGCTATAATGGCTCAACAAAGAAGAGGAGCTAAAAAAGTAAATCAGAGCTGCGAGAGGCTCAAGAGGGCGGCTGAGGACAGAGGTCTGTGCCCACAGCTCGGCCGGCCCTTGTGCTGCCAGCCAGAGGGATGGAGCTGCTGTTGGGCTGGCAGGAATGATCCAGCTCTAGGTGCTTTTAAGCACAGCACAATCCAGGCTCACGCTGGCTTCCTCTGCTCTGCAGGGAACAATGGCTTTGATCAACAGAAGATTGCCGAGTTAATTGTAATGATATTCTAATAAAGCTGGGGAGATTAATTACGGCTCTTTATCAGCGCTGGCCCTCTGCCAAGGGTTGGCAAAATTGTTTGCCTCTGTTTCTTGTCATTTGAATTTAGGAGAAGAAAGGAGGAAGTTGGGCGCCTTGTTTTCCTGCAGCAATCAGGAGCGTGGCCTTGTGCCCTGCTCACGCTCACAGCTCGCTGTGCTGACGGAGGGGAGCGGGGGGGCACACAGGGAAAGCAAATGGAGAGCGACAGAGCAAACCAATTAGACATGATGCAGCACAATTACACTCCTAGTCAATAAGCGAGCTGGTGCAGAGAAGCACAAAGGATGACGTGCAGACCACAGGCGTTGCTCCACAGTGGGCAAAGCCGAGGCATGCTGCACCTTTGCAGGCTGGGGAAGACACGACACACAGAGCTTGCCAGGAGGGCTCACAGGAGCAGTGCTGACAACAGGCAGAAAAGCCTCATGGCCTTCATTCCTGCTCGTATCACACCAGCACAGCAAAGAGAGTGTCCAGAGAGCAGCCAGAGCCCTGCTAAGTGGCCTTGGGGAACAGGAGACTCAAACCTTCCTATTTCACTTGACAAATAGTTCTTCCTTCCAGGGAAGATTTAGCAGTGCCCAGGCAGGTGAGAGGCAGACCTGCAGAGGAATGATCCAGGCTGGACGGCAGCAGATCAATCAGGCAGAGCTGCCTGTCCCACTCATGGAGAAGGGTGAAGAGGCCTTTCCTGCAGCTGGCCAGCGCGAGATGTGCTGGTGGAACAGGCTGTGAGTGAAACCAGGGAAGGAAGTGTGTTCCTCACACAAACCAGAGAGCTGAGGATTCAAATAATACCACTTGTTTTTCAGCAGGGGGTACAGCAGTACTGGAAACTTCCTGCTGATGGGTCAGGGCTTGCAGCTTTGAGAAGGAAACATGCCACCATCTAACCCATGCTTTCGCCAAGGGCACCCATGAGACATGCAGCCAATCCAGAGGTGTTTCCCTCGACAGCCCTAGGAATTGCTCTAGGAGCATTGCTACTGCTTGTGAACCATGAAGACAGACTGAAGTCTGGATTAAGATTTTTAAGTATTATTCCTGCCAAATGGAATGTATCCAGGTTTTATGCACCTGAGACATGCTCAGACAGGATCAGCCCCTCAGGGTCCCTGCTCTCCCTGGCAGCGGGGCTGGCACGTGGCACAGTGCAAGCCCAGGTTATTCACCCAGGCTGAAAATTTGGCAAGAGTAGGCAGGGAGCACCAACTTCCACGTGCAACACAGCGCTGACAACCTCTGGCTGCTTTTCCAAGTGCACTGAGCCCTTCTCGCCTGTGGAAGGACCAGACCATGACAGCAACCTCCTCTCTGTGCTAAACCAGAGGACTCAGAGCAAGGTCACAACAGCCTAAGAGCAGGGTCCGTGTTTTGTACCATCGCCCTGATAACAATCCAGATAATTCTGTAGGGTTTTCAATGACCCATAAAACTATCTCACACCCGAAATGTTTGCTCCAACTGAGAGGAAAAATTGCTGATCTAAATACTTTTTTCCTGGAACATGACAGAAACAATTACTCATTTAGGCTTTTGTAAAGACTATTGAGTTTGGCAAAATGTCGCTCCAGGGGCAAAAAAAAAGGGGAAAAAAAGTTTCAAAAACCTTTAAAAGCCCTACTTTTTTTTTTTTTTTTTTTTAGATAAAGAAACTGCAGTTTTTCTATTTCAGAACAAATCCTTACCCTGAATCGGAGTTTATCTTAAATACAAAGAAACAAACAAAACATTAAGAGAATAATTACCAAGATGAACAACATCAGAAAGCGAAGTGTTGTAGAACCTTCCATCCCAAGAAAATTTGTCCTTTTATACAGATTCTGGGTGACCAAAGTATTTCAGCAGCTTAAGACATTCCTTAAGAAAAAAACCTAATTTCCAGCTGCCTGGAGCCATTATCCCTGCCTGCAATGGGTCTGGTACTTGTCCCTCTTAGAGGACCAGGGACAGCACCACTGCTCTGGCACGCACTACCCAAGATCCCCCATAAATAAAATCATCGGCATTGGCTCCCGTGTTCATTTCACAGGCGGCTGCTCTGCTGACAGGTTTCACACGCTGCTACTGTGTCTTGTCAGCTTTATACTCTCAGGCCAACGCCAGCTCACCAGCTCTGATGTATATACATAAAAATAAACGGCTCAGAAACCCCAATAAAGTGACAGATAACATAATGGGACCTGGCTTCAGAAAATAAGCTTGTTTATGGAACCTCTGTGCCTCCAAATTTGATTTATGCCACGCGGGCTGCCTCTCGGCGAGGGTTTGGGGAGCAGGGCTTGCTCGTGCTCACTTCCCATGGGCAGTGAGGGGACAGTCACTGGTTAAGAGCTGCCTTTAGGGCTCCTGCTCTAAGACTGGCAGCATTAGTGGCAGGAGCAGAGCTTCCCGCAGGATTTGGTTGATGTGATCTTCCTCCAGCTCCTACAGGTGCTCTGCATTTTTCCCAGAGGCTGCCTCCGTCAGGTCTGGTACCTGCCCACCTCAGGGAAGCTCTCCTCGTCCTCTGTGACCCCCTTAACTCCCCTCCTTGTGCTTTCTGGGCTTGCCCACGCTGTCTGCAAGCTGGAGGTAGCTGCAAAGAGCTCAGGGCTCCAGCAGCTGACAGAGCATATGAAGTTAAACCAGACAGCGCCTAAAGGAGACCATGTGGGCTTCAAAGGGGAGAGCTCCTGATGGCACAAGCAGGTTCTCCTGGTAGCCCCTTTGCCCTGAGCTGCAGATGGTCCTTATTCAATCTCTTTCTCAAAGAGCTTCCTTGCAAACAGGGATAATCCTTCATTTGATGTTTGCTCCCTTGGATATCGCTGTTCACAGCAAGCATTGCAATTTGTGTTTATTCTTGCCAAGCCATGTTTATTCTTGAGCCGCTTTGATTGTTACAGTGAAGGCTGGGACGGCTCTTTCAGTCAAAGTGCCTGTTTCCAGGGGGCTAATAATGAGAGACTGTCAGTCTGGAGGCACAAGGGAAAAGATCGCAGCCCCTCCTCTCTCAGCAAACAATCAGCCTCTGCCAGACCCCACGCTTTGCTCTTCTCAATCTTTGATATGCAGCCGGGAGATCCTTCGCTGCAGCCTCGAGTGGAGGTGCCAATGGGACGCCAGCCCCAGCACCGTTCCTGCGGAGAGGCACGGAGACTCCCAGGAAAAGCCGCACCCATGCAGTGTGTAAATGCCATGAGGCCTGGGGCTTCGGGCAGCCCTGTGCCACATGCCTGGGGTGGGGTGAGCCCAGCAGAACCTGCCTGGTGCAGCTGAACTGCTGGGACAGACATACCAGAGCTCCTGGCCCAGCAAAGCATTTCAGAGCCACCCACGGGCACAGAGTTCCTGCTGCAGGGGTGGGTCACAGCCATTCACTGCCATGTCCTACCCCATGACGGGTCCACCCTGCCCCTGCACTCCTGTCCAGCTCCCAGGCTCCCACATACAGAGCAAACCCCCGGCTAACTGCTGCCAAGCATGGACCACACCTGGAGAGGAAGAATCCCCCTGCAAGATGCAGGATCACACACACAGACCTGCCACAGCACAGCAAGGGGACCTCTGCCTCGTGTGACAACCACGTGGCTGCCTATCTCCTTGTTCCAATCTCTAGGCCCTCATACCATTCAGATTTTAATCAAACCTTACATTATGCTGTCATTTGTCTGGGGCTTACTACTAAGGAGGGCTATGGGGGAGGTTTCCCCTCAAATTAAATAATTAAAATGTTTTTCTCAGGCTAAATAATTTTAATTTCCCCCCCCAGCAGACCAGTGGCTATAAATATTTAATACATTGCTTGCTTCACTGCATCCAGTGTGTTGCCATTTCAGAAATCATTTTATTGTGTGTATTTTTCTTCTTTTAATTACAGTCGCCCGGTATCAGACCACTTCAATAAATAATTAAAGGCAGGGGGGAGAGAGGGCAGCCAGGATGCTTCGGGAGAGGTGGGCTGTGCTACCTGCATGGAGAGGTAGGAACAGAAAGAAGGGATGGATCCTATCCTGGCAGCCACCCTTGCTCCTGCTTGGTGCTGACCCCCACCTCAATGCTGCAATCCCGGCAGCTGCTTTGAGGTTATGGAAATGTCGCCTCTGGAACGGACACGGTGCTTATCCAGCTCCAGTGCAGAGATCCATCCTGCCAATCCCTCCCTGGCAGGGGCCAGCAGCGAATGCCAGGGGACGGGTGTGAAAGCTGGCCAAGCGTGCACTGATACCTCCCCAGGACGCTCCTCCAGCCGCCGGCAATCTGCGGCTGACGGACTTCCTGAGTTAGGCATCCTATCTCTCCTTTAAAAGCCCTCAATGGATTTATTTTCTTCCAGGAATTTCTCTAATTACAAGGATAGCCCGAGTGCTTCTTAACTGTTCTCTGTCCAAGCCAGCCACTGATTTCCAGGTAGAAGTGCTCTCCGTGCCTGCAGTGATAGGCTGGGTCCTGGCAATGCTGGGTGCAGCAAGGGGGGCTATGTGGGAGCAGAGGTCAGAAACTGACCCCCCACGCTATTATAAGCTGGAAAGCTGGGAGCTCCAGCCCTTCACTGCATGGCCAGATCCTGCTGTCCCCACAGCCACCAGCTCACGGCCCCAGCAGCCTGGCAAGGAGAGAGTTATCAGCTCCTGCAGCTGCCACCGCAGCCAGCCTGGTGAATGGCATTAGCAAAAATGAATAGGAATACAACGTGAAGCTAATAGGATCTGAGGGGAGCTCCTTAGACAAGTTGATTTCCAAATTGGACTGACTTTAACCTCACATAAATAAAAATGAACGCTTATAAAATATGGTGGAAAAATCCATAAGGGCAGATGAAGGCACTGATGCGTTTTTCTCTCCCTCCTGCACTTGCAGTACAGAGCTGGGCTCTGTGTGCTGCTCAGGATCAGCCCGACCCTGCCTCTTCTCCAGATTAGTCCAGGTAGGTTGTGTGTGGGGCCAGACTTGGTCTGCAACAGCAAATGCTGCCCTGAGGTGTACAGGGAGGTTCACCAGAAAGGTTCAGGCCCAGGAAAGCTCCCCTGGGCCACCAGCAAGCACAAGGAGCAGGCATCAAGCAGGACAGAGCAGGGGCTCAGCCTGCCCCACATCAGCACCGAGCTGTACAAACCCAGCGCAAACGCAGCTTCCATACCCTGGCTGCCAGAGAAGGTCCCTCTCCAATATCTGGACACTGCTTTTCACTAAACCTGGAAGGACACAACATCTCCACCCAGCCTGCCAAATTCAGCTTGAATTCACCACTGCTTCCCTAAAGCATGGCAGCAGGACAGGCACACATCACACAGGCACAAAGCCAGGAGGGTCTCACGAGCTTGCATTTCTTTAGGCAAACACTGCTGAAAAAGGGTCCTGCTCCAAAGGTCTTTAGCCTAAGCAGGTAATGGAAGAACAGCAAGAGAAAACAGGGTCACTGCCTGATAGACAGGTGGTTCCCACACTTGTGCCCAAGCCATTGTCACCAATTTGGGACAGGAGCTGACAAATGAGGGGTGAAGGGCAGGGACACATTTCTGTGGGGTGCCTCTGGGAGCTCCTCTTCGAGCAAGAGGCACTGGAGCAGAAAGCAGAGAGCTGGGAGACAACGGCGAGTGCTGGCAGAGGCTGTCACCGGAGGCTGAGTGACAGTGAGAAACCACGTGTGGAAAGGGACTACGAGGTTAACAGCAAAGGAAGCTGTGAAAGGGCTGGAGAGCAGAGACAGGTAACTGCTGTTTGCCAGCAGGAACCAGCAAAAGCAAGTAAAGCATGGGTGACACAAGCAAAATGACAGGCGCAGAAAATGATCCTTGCAGCAGAGCTCTGAACAGGCAGGAGTGGGAGAAGATTGCATTTGTCAAGGCCAGAGAAAAGGATGTTGAAGGAATTGAGCCGTGAGATGATGACACTCTGGATGAGAGTTTTAGCTGTACCTTAGCAACCTGAGGTGAGGGAAGGAGGCAGGCCAGCACAGCCCCTCCACAGGCAACACTGCGCTGGCCCTCGGAGCGGGGTAACCCTCAGGCACCCATGGGGTGCTTGCACACAGATGCTGAGATCACAGTCCGGGCAGAGGATGGGCTCCGGGGAGCCATTCCTGAACCAAATCATCTGCTGGCATTATAAAGGTCTTCAGACAGACAAGGCAAATGAAGAGGTACACAGAAAACCAGGAAAGACGATTTGGGTTGCCAAGGGAGGACAGGTCTTCAAGAGGTCTGTGGGATGAGGGAAATGTTTTGCCAGTGTGGAGCTGTTGCCAAGGAGAGCTTATCAGTATCAGAGAAAGCAGGGCACAGGGCCAGCCCTGCGCTGGAACCAGAGGACCAGAAATGGCCAGCACTCACTGACAGCATGTCCAAAATCCTACAGGAACCAGAGGGAAGAAAGGGATGTGTGAGAGCTGACAGAGTGTAAGGTAAAAGGGAAAAAAACCCGGGCCTGTCTGGGAAGGGAAGATCAAAGAGGAAAGAGGCAGGGAATCCCAATGAAGGGAAAAAGCCACTGCACCTCCTCTGCAAGCTCAGCCAGGCCTCCCACAGGCACCAGGTGAGAGGCATCAGGAGCTAAAGCCCTAAACCAGCCAGCTCTGAAATGCTGATTACAGCAGCAGCTCCCCTATAGAAAGGGGTCTGGCATCCTGAAAATAACGTGGGCAATTACAAAGAGGAGCAGCCTTAAATATCCATTTCCTCCACATAAATAAGACAGTCTATAACTCTGGCTTTACGTGCAAATATTTACAGGGCAGAGACTCTACAAAAGATAAACAACTTCTAGGCTGCTTGGGACAGAGGCATGGAGTTTGGAGAGGAGCCCCTCTTGCCCAATGTAAGCAAGATCCCTGGAAAAAAAAGGATGGGTCCAGGGACTTGGGCAACCAGCTGACACTGGGGGCCACGTGCCCCTCTGAAAGCACAGGCACTTTGTGCTTGTGAGAGGTTTTCTCTGCTGCCACAGGCCAGCTCGGAGCTGGCTGCATGCAGGACCTGGTGTTCACAGTGGGCTTTGCTGACAGTCAGGGGGTGACCTCAGCTCTGCTTCTGCCAGGAGACAACCTGGGGATGATGGAGGAACCAGGCTCTAGCAGCTGGAGGTCTGTGCTCACCCATGAAAGCCAGGCTTGGTCAACACACCACTCTGCCTGCACCAGCAGGTTTCAGCTGAAGGAGAGGGCAAACATCTCAGCCTCGTGTGTGTTGTACTTGTTAGGAGTGTCCCTGCCTCCAGCCTCCCTGGCACTACTTGAACATATCTTTGAGAAACACATCGTTGCCAGACAACATCAACCCCAAGGAACCCGTCTCAAAGCTGTGAGCAGCCCTGGCAACTGGGAAACCACCAGGCACACAGCAGTTGCAGTGTTTCTGAGAGAATATAGTGCATGAATTTGGATCCATGAAAAAAATGCAAAGCTTTTTGACCCATTTCAGGAGTGAACAAAAACAACAAACCCAGACCCATGTATTAAATCCTCCAAGGTTCCTGTGGCACTGAAATTCAGGCTCAGAGCAACTTTCTAGGAGCAAGGAATTCCCGCTGTGTCCCTCCTCTGCACTCACCGCTCATTATCCTCAGTATGGAAATTTTTCCTAGCATTTCCAGGAGGTGCTTTGAGCTCTTTTCAGCTCAAAACGTTCTGTGCAGTGAATCCAGATTGGACTTGGTAGGCAAGGATAACAGGAGGCTGCAAGCAGGAACAAAAATCCCTCATGATACACATACAGCATAAAGACGTCTCCAGCCTCAAAGGATTTACCACTTTCAGTCCAAACCTTGCAGCCTTCTCCTGAGCTTTCCTGGTCAAGTTTTATTGAATCTGGCAGCGTGGGCCAGTGCAGGATCAGAGCCCTGGGGAGGAACACGTACACCCAGGAGCTCGGGAGCGCTGCAGGACACTGCAGGCACCCAGCTCACCTCCCCTGGTGTGTCGGGGCAGATCAAACACAAACCCACAAATGGGTTCTTCTCCGAAAACACTGTCATGGCTATTCCAGAAACACAGGACAATTACAAGGGAAGAAGCCTCCCTCTGCCCAGGGGAAATCAGATCGCTGCTTTTGTGTTTGGGCTGTGTCCTACCCGCGTGCTGGGAGCCGGCGCCTCCCAAAAGTCAGCATGGCATGGACAGCTTGCCCACAGCCTCACCCAGGGCTTGGACAAGTTCCCAGCCCTCTTGTAGGGCACAAAGTGCAGGAGAAGGACTTACAGGAGTTTCACAGCAGGCTCAGGCAGGGACAGACACCCAGATGTCCAGGGCAGTCTGGGATGAAAGCAAGGGAAATTGTTCATGAAAGTGATGGATTTTCTCTTTTCTCTTCTCACCTCTCCACCTCAAAATGCGGGTTTCAAATCCAAAGACATACAGGTCAAATTTGGAGACAGACTTCAGAAAAAAAGAAGTGAAAATTAAAATTTCAGCCCTGACTTATTTTTCCTGGCTGTTTCTAAAATAGAGTACTTTTCACTGAGGAAGTGAGCCTGCATGCACAAACAAGAAGTAAAATGAAATGACCCCAAACAAATGAAATGGATTTTCATGGTTTGTTTCTTCCTCAGGGTGTGTGTGAGGAGAAAGGGATCACTGTCAGTCTCCCAGAGACATTCTTTTAACTGTTCTACTTCAGACACCACACTGAAAAACTGAATTATTCAGAGAGCTCTAATTGCAGCTCCGAGGTACCCTTTCCTTCCTTGGTATAGCACCACACTGGGCACAAACTGCTGTTTTTTCTCCTGCTTTCCCAAGGGATACAGGCTCTACCCAAACCCAGAGATCATCAGGTACCTATTCCCAACAGCACATCACCCTGGGGGAAGAGGGTTTTACAGACGAGTGTGCGCAGGTCTGGACATGCGCATGGGAACTTAGAGGGATGGGGGGAAGCACAAGAAATAATGAATCCCCCTGCACTCACTAAGTCCAAACAAATAGACTGAACTGGGAGCCTGATTTGCATTGGTTTGATTGAAGATGTAATTTGCTGCTGAATAAATGTGGTTGCATCCAAATCAAACCTTTAGTCCCTCAGACATTATAACTCTTTCCTCTCTTCCCTCAGGCTTTGCCAACCTTTAAGGCTGACCAAGGATGATGCATTACAAGAAGGAATGGACTTAAATAAGAGAAGGACAAGAATAGATTATAAGGAAAGACTTTCCATAAGGAAGAAGGAGATGTTTAAAAACACCTTAGAGGAAAGGTGCCATCACTGGAATGATCACAGCCAGCCCAGCCCCACATCCCACACAGCATCACCTCAGGAGTATGGAGGTAATAATATGCACAGAGCTGGCCCTAGATGCCAAGGGGCTGGGGCTCTCTTTTTCCAGCAGCCTCCTGCTCAAAGCACTTTGTATCTACCAGAGCTCCCCTTAGTCTGTGCCACAGGTGCCCAGCAGTGTAGGCAGCTCTCCTGGTGCCACCATGTCTGCTCAAAGCAGGGTACATGACATCCTGTCCTCAGGGCAGGTGGGACACATGCAGGTCTCAGTCAGCACACATTGCTAGGATGGGCCTCTGATAGAAATGTGAGCCCAAATTTAATGCTATCCAAACTGGAAAGCATTTCCCAGAGCTTTTCAGGAACTTAGAGCCTTGGCCCTGCTGCCTCTGTTCCAGTGAAGCCTGGTGAGATTCAGAGCTTTCCTCCTCTGCTCATATCTCCGTGGCTTATCACAGATGCCCTGCTGCTGGAATTGACACTTGGATGCCCTCCTCAGGCTATCGCTGACTGGGTGAACCTGCTCCCCATCACACACCCGCTACAAGCTGAGCTCCCTCACTTGTTCTTTCCTCCCAATCCCATATTTATGAGATCACTCCACGGTCCCTATCAATCGCTCGGGCAGCCTTGGCCACACAGCAGCTATGAGAGCAGCAAGTCAGCCTCTCAGGCAGGGAGCAAAGGAGAGCCAGGGCCCAGGAAGGACATCTTTACTCGGTAGCAGTGGAGGATGCAGCACACATCCTCGCCAGCCCCATCCCAAAGGACACCACAGTAATTCTCTGCCCGCCCCCAGCCCACAGCACAGCTTTATGCAGCTGTCAGGCAGCACGGTGCTTAGTAGAGAAAACAGAAGCCAGTACAAAAGAAAGGAGAATAACAGTACAAAGACGAAAAATCAGGCATTATAGCCAGGGAAGAAGTTACTTATCTGTCACTGAGCAGGTTTTGGCTTTGCCCTGTGCCTGAAGCCATGCTATGAACACACACCAGGGACGAGCATCTCCTGGGCATGAATTCTTCCCCTGCACAGGCCTCACTGCTAACTGCAGCTTCCCAGTGGAATGCATCCCTGGGAAGAGCAAGGATGCTCACAGCCTCAATTTATGTGAGGGAAATCCATCACAAAGCATGAAAGCCTTTCATTGAGGACAATTTGTTGCAGGAGTTATAAACAGAGGTGCTGGGAAGCCAGTTGTCAGGCCAGGAGTGCTGCAGATTGGCAAGGCGGAGAGGACTGCCCCTGCCAAAGGGATGAGAGTCACCGAATGAGCACTCACTGGGCAGGTGGGGCTGCAAACAGCAGTTTGGGCATGGGGGAAAGGAGGCAGCAGGGGTGGGCAGCTTCGTCCCTCGGCGCTGTTTGTAGCCTGGAGTCATCACTCAAAAGCAAGGACCGTGGTGCAGGCAACGCCAAGGCCAGAGGAAGGGAGAGAGGGAAAGATTGATTATCCCATAAATCAATCGCCAGGCACTGATTACAAAATAAACCACCAGGGCAAAGGTCAAGTGCTTTGTTATATCACCCAGCCCACAAGATTTATTTACCCCTTGGGCCATCCGTCCCCTCTTGCCATCTATTACAGGGAGCTGCAGCCTATGGACACAGCCAGCACAGCCCTGCAGGCAGCAGCACAGGGCTTAGAAATCAGATCCAGCTGCCAGGACCAGGCAGGTACAGACACTGATCCTGTAGAACCTACAGAGCCACATCTACAACACTGGAAAAGGTGAAAACCAAGCTGTCCATCCCTGCTGCAGGCACCAGTGGTGGCTGAGGGTGCTCACCAAGTCCCCTGTCACCACCAGCTCCCCTGGAAGCTAAGCAGTTCTCCACAGTGGGAAGATCAGAGGGACGTGGTCTCCTCTGGAAAAAGCCACCAGACCTGGCTGCGGCCACCACGAAGAGACTCCCATGGCCACTGGCCTCAGGGTGCACTTGCCTTTTCTTTCTGGGCTCCAGGAAAGACCGAACACTTTGAGAAGACCAGCGACTTCCCAGCAGGCAAGCAGGGCCTCACTCCAAATCAGATCTGTACCCAGCCAAGCTTTCCATGCCCACTTCCATCATCTGAGATCTACATCCTTACAGGGAGAACTGCAGGGAACATCTTGTAGCACTCGACTGGAATTCAGCCTAAAAAACTTTATTTTTTCCCCCCCTTCCCTCTCTAACTTTATATTTTAAACACAGGCAGCAATAAGAGAAATTCCTGGGAGTATTGTTCATCTGTTTCCCATAAGCTACTTGTCACTGACCATGAAAAAATTTTTCAGTCTGGCTCTCAAAATATAAAAACCCTAAAATGGACATTTTTGAGTCCTTTGCAGCAGCCCAAGGAGAATAACGTCAGAGCCGTATGATGTGTGTGCTGGGAGGGTGGCAAAGAAAGCTCCCGGGGAGGAGGCGAGGTGCCAGCCCGTGTGCCGTGGGCAGGGCGCCTTCTCCCGCCTCCACGCGCACAGCCGGGCGCTGCCGGGTGGGCTGCGGGCACACAGCCTGGGCTGGGCTGCTTCCCCTCAGGGATGTTCCCAAGGACCCTGAGCCTGTCACCCCATCCCCCCGCACCACGGTGCTCTGCCAAAATGGCTGCTGCAGTTGGCACTTGCCTGGGAGTTTATTTTTCTTTCCAAAGCTGAATGTTTCGACTACTATTTTAGCCCATCTGCCAGCAGAGAGTGGAGGCTCCAGCTCACGGGCCCAACCACACGTCCCCACAAGGCACACGGGACACCACATGCAGGGGGGACAACTGAGGTGATGAACTGCAACACATAAAATCACAGACTGGTTTGGGTAGGAAAGGACCTTAAGCACCATCTCATTCCAACCCTCGGCCATGGCCAGGGACACCTTCCACTAGAGCAGGTTGCTCCAAGCCCTGTCCAGCCTGGCCTTGGACACTTCCATGCTCCAAGCCTGATGCCAGTCAGTGCTGGCACTAGACAAACCTCAGTGATTTACCCTTGCTGGGAATAGTCCCCACAGACACCTCCTGCCCCAGGGTGGAATCCATCCACCTTTTGTAGGGCACCTCATGGCCCTGCCAGTCCCTGCACTGCTCCTGCTGATGTCACCCTCCCAGAAACTCAACCTCAACTGTCTCCAGCTTGAAAACACCAGGCATCCTCATTCCCAAGAGCTAAAACTCCCATCTCTGCTTCTCTGAACTGCAAAAATCATCCCTAGTCCTCCAGGACAACCCTGTGTCCCAGCAGAATCAGAAAAGCACAAGGGTCCATAGTTATTTCATTGGTCCCTGCTTCCCCAAGGAAAGCAGCACTCCATGGGAGAAGTCCCAGCAGTGCAGAGATGGGCATCTCTACCAGGAGCTGTGTTGATCTCAGGAATCACATTTCCCCCTCCATGGGTGGGCTCCTCAGAGGATGGTGCTCATCTTCAGAGCTCCACTCTCACCCACAACCACCACCTTGACCTCAGAGGGAAGGGTGTTGGAGGTAGCCAGCCCCTCCTGCACTCTCTCAGGGAATCCAATGGCAAAAGTATATTATTCCAAGCACTCATTCCTGGAGGCTTTTGCAAATCCCTTGAAGTCAACAGTATATTACTTTTAGGGCTTGGTATGTCTCTCCTCTCCCTCAGGGGTTCTGACCTGCACAGACATCCATCACTCCTATCGCTTGGCCCAGCTCCACGTTTCAGACAGTGGTAACAAACCGAGGTCAGGGCGAGGCAGTTATATCCCCAGTCCCCGCCTCTGCTCCCTCCTGGCAGATTTAGAAGTTCAGATTTCATCTGAAAGAGGGAAAATGGAGAGGAGCCTCGGCAGCTGCAGTTTCTGTAAATGTCAGGATAGGAAGGAGATCTTAGGAAGCCTTAATAGACTATGCAAATCCTCAGAGCATGACCGTGTGCTACCAGGGCTTTTTATTCCCCTCCATGGTAATTGGAGAGACAGGGATTAAAAAGAGGAATTGCCACAGAACTGGCTGGTCCCTCTGCTTTACCAACCATGGTTTAAAGACAATATTGGGACACACATGCCTCAGGGTCTGCAAAGACCTCCAGGCAGAGGTGAGTGTTCTCCTAAAGGGCACTGGCCAAAGACTTTTGCCTGCATAAGGCTATTAGAAAGTGTCCAAAGAAAGGCTACAAAGGTGGAGAAGGGTCTAGAGAGGGAAGCCATGAACCGAGTGACTGAGGTCACTTGGTTTGTCCAGCCTGGAAAAAACTGAGGAGAGACATCACTGAGCTCTGCAGCATTCTCACGAGGGGGAGGCACTGATCTCTGCTCTCTGTGAGCAGTGACAGAAGCCGAGGGAATGGCTGGAGCTGTGTCAGGGGGGTTTAGGTTGGATATCAGGAAAAGGTTTTTCCCCCAGAGGGTGCCGGGGCACTGCCCAGGCTCCCCAGGGAATGGGCATGGTCCCAAGGCTACCAGAGATCCAGGAGCGTTTGGACAACACTCTGAGGCACAGGGTGGGATTGTTGGGGTGTCTGTGCAGTTAAATAGTGATCTTTATGAGTCCTTTCCAACTCAGAATATGCCTTGATTCCCTACTTCGGAGTGTATTTGCTGTATGTGCGAGGGGATGAGAGATGTGTGCATGCATTTGGCTGAAAGTGAGACTGTGCTCCATGGAGACAGGAGGAGGAGGAGGCACTGCGTGGTGTCCAGGTGTGAAGCTCTGCGCTCCTCTTTCTACAACTGCATGTTTACATTGCTTTTTTTCCTCTACATGTTTTTTTTTATGGATCACGAAAGCTCCATCACTTTCCTTTCCTGTAATGATGTTGACCTGATTAAAATTTTTATTGGATTTTACAAAATAATTTCATACATACGGTTCCCTGGAGCACTGCAGGGTGGAGGGAAAGCGGGGGAGAGAGAAAGAGAAGAGAGTATATTAAGAATGAGGTGGAAAAGGAAAATATTTTATTTTACACTGAAATGATGTTGCTTGAATGAATTATAGATTAGAAATCTCACTTTTCTTTTTTTTTTTTTTAAATAGTGCTCTTACAAGTGCCCCTGCAACATGCAGGCATGAAAACATCACCACTTGAGCATTTTCAACCTATTTCAGAAAAAAGCTTTGCCTTCCTCCAGCTCCTAACCCTTTCCCCCACCTCTCAGCAGTAAGCAAGCCATGGTTAAGGGGTTGCCAGCACCTGGGAGACAGGCAGGAGCACAAGGACAGATCCTCCTGGATATCCCCAGCCCTTCCATCAACCAGCCCAGAGCACCCCTCTAGTCTGACCCCTGCTTTGACTTGATGCTTTAATGTAAGCAAACCATGTGGAGACACCCTACTGTCCCTCCCCTGCAGGGACAATGGTGTGGGGTCGGTCTCAGGGATTCCTAAGAGCTTCTCATTGATGAAATCACAGACAGGTCACAAACAGGACACACACATCAGGCTCTTGTCCCCAGCCTTGGCCAGTGAATGAGCCTGATGTACCCCAGGGAGCTCATGGAGCAGGGCAGACCCTGGGAAGCCTGAGATGAATGAAACACCAGTTACAAAGGAGGGTTTGGAAGCAGTGCTTGTCTTGCCATTTTGGCATTTTACTACTGTTTTCCTTCCTTGCCAAGGAAATGCCCTAGCACTAATGTTTCAGGCATAGAATTCCCATTGGTGTTTCCCTCTGGTCCTAGAAAGAAATCAGGTCTTTGCTGTATGAGGAATGTCATGAGGATGATTTAGTTACCCAGTTCCATTTTCATGTATTCAAATTAGACAGGAACCCCCTGGCCCAGGGACTCACTGTTGCCTTCCAGAGGAAGGCAGGCACTCCTGCCACAGGCAGCTTTGCACCCTAGGTCCCAGTGCCATTAAAAAAAAGTGCTTTTCAGGGAACTCAACATTTGCTTCGGTGTCCTTTCAAGAGTACCCCCACCGGGCTGGCTTGTTTGGAAATTTAGTTTTCCTGGTGGATTCTTATGAAATAAATATTTCAATGCTGCATCAATGGCTCACCAGAACCCCCGAGGCAGCAATAAGTCTCTGAGCTGAACCTGATGCCAATTTAGTCTCAGATGATAGCAAGAGAGTGAAGTCAAGGTGAGAGATAAAGCATGTTACTCTGTGGGCAGTGCTAGTGGCCAGCAGCTGAGACTGTCTGCAAGTCCCTTGCTCTCCAGGTGGTCCTCAAGGTCCCCCTGCTGAAGGTATTAAGGTTGTCTAGGTGAACCTTAATGTGTGTTTTGGAATGAGTCTATGGGGCAAGGGTTGAATTCTTTCCCAGAACCATATTCTCTAGCAATTGCTGCTTGACATTTCCCCACAGTCTCTGGTTTTACCCCCCTAATGAGTGTTCTCACAGGCTCCAGGTCTGACCACCTCTGCAGCCCCTAAATCCTGCTCCCCTACTACCTGCCTGCCTGGGACAGGACTGCTGGTTCTACACAGGGAGCAGTGCAAAGTGTCACCTGCCCTGAGAACACAGGCAAAGCTCCTAACCCCCAGCAGTACCGTGGATCACACCTGGGATTTCAGGGTTGGGATTTCACCTGGGCTCCACAGTCTGCCCTCAGAGCACCATCCCTTCTGCTCCTTCATCTCCTGCTGTGCCACTATCCCAAGGGCAACCATCCATGGGATTTCAGGATCTGTCATCCAGCACATCTTAACCTTGACTTCACCACTCTGTGCTACTCCATTCCCACCTGAGCCCCTCCTGGGCAAGGGCTGGAGGCAGCAGGGGGGGCCACCACAGTCTGTGCAGGCTGTCCCAACCCAGAGAGCAGCAGAGCAGAGATCTGGCAGCAGAAAGGGATTTGCAATGTAGTGAATAGCTAAGTGATAAGTACTACAGCGAGAAAATTCCAAGCTCTGGATGAAAATGGCTTATGGCATTGAGCTGTGCCCATCATCCAAGAAATGGAGGGCATCTGTCACCACTATTACACTGCCCCACACCCAGCACAAACCCCTCATTCGTTCCCAACTGACTTTTATTTCAAGTTCCAGACAGTGACAAAGAAAAGAAGAATATAAAGCCTCCCTAAGAGAGCAAGCACAGCAATTCACCAAGAGCCCGAGCAGGGCAAGACACAAAATGGCAGCAGCAGGTCCTGCAAGCAGGCAGAGCCAGCTCCTGCCTCGTGCTGCTGCACAGCTGCCTCAGCCCCAGCCCAGGAGGGGACAAGAAATTAGGGACATTAATTTCTACTCTGCAATGGGCAAAAAGACAAGCCCACAGGCTCTAACAAAACCTGAGTCTTTCTGGAACTCTGTCATTAATCTTTAGAAAGAAGAATAACTCTCTCCAAACACCCACATTTTCCTCTTCCCAGTCTGCGAGGAGATACAAGGCAGACGCCGCCCCTCTTTGCTGGGTGACCAGATCATGTCCAACCCACAGCTCCAGGAATCTCATACATGATCTGCAGGCCCACTCCCAGCCCTCACAGCTTCACCTCCTCCCATAGGAGCTCCTGGGAAGCCTCCAGGCTTTGAAGCACACATCTGCATATCAGCAGCCTCCATCCAGGCTCCCTGGAGTGCCTGCAGCACAGCCAAGGGCAGCCACCAGCTCCCAGGCCACTGCCTTGGCTCGTGCCTTGTCCCTAAATCACACATGCAGATGGGTTTAAACACATCAATTGATTTCCTAACCTCACATCTCCCTGGGAGCAGGGGCTGGAGCTGTCACAGCCATGTTACGCAGGGCAAACAGGAGAGGCACGAATTTGGGAACTGCTCCCAGACCTGTGAGAAGGGACAGGTCACCATCAGCTCCCACCAGCCCTGGCTGTCAAAAGATATCTTTTATGGGCAGGGATTTGGCAGCCAGTGTGTAAGAGGAGCCTGTAGCCCACACCACAAAACACCATCACCACAAGTAGCATTTCTCAGCCTCCACTGAAGCAGCTGTGCATTAACTGGGTCCCTCAGTGCACAGGGGAGGCTTGTGCTGTTGCTGCTTCACCCTGGATAACGACAGCTTTAATCTCCAGGTTTTTCAACTTAGCACCTTGGCTGAACTAGGACTCATTTTTAGTATTAAAAATAATGCATATTTATCAAACCTAGTCAGGCAGAGGGAGGGGGAAACAGCTGGCAGCAGCCTCCTTCTCCCCATCTGACATGTGCTTGCCATTTTTCACATTTTCAACAGCTCTCCAGCTCTAGTCCGTATAATTATGATGAAAAAAACCCTCACACTCGACCACAGTGCCTCACAGCCAAGATGCCAATGTGTTTCCACATAAAAGCCTCGTTGCAAAAAATCTGAAATTTCTCAGTGTCTCTGCTTTATTCCCATCCTCCCTTACATCATTGTATTCACATGGCGTTCAATTATTTACAAGCATACAAAACACTCCAGCCTGGATTCTCAACTGGTATTAATCAGTGAAATGCCAACTAAATCAACAGAGCTACAAAGACTTGCTCCAGAGAAGGATCGGTCCTGCTGTCCCTGAAGACCCCTTCCTCCCTTCACAGCACACACTGGGAAGGAGAGGATAAAACACAGTTTTAGTAGGGTGGTTTTTTTCATTCCCTGAGTCACACAAACATGTTAATGCCCCCACAAAGACCTGCTCCCTACTGCTGACCTACTTCCCATTCATGTGCATGTGACACACTCGCCTCCCATGGCAGCCCCAGGTATTCCTGGAAGCAGCCATCCACCCCTCACCCAGAACCCTGTGGCAACACCTGGAGCTCTGTGCATGGGGCAGGCCCCTGGGTGTTACTATAACACCTTTGACTTTAATGACCTAATTTCAGATTATTTAGCCAGGCCTGGCTCTTCTTTAGAGTTGGTGCAGCATCATCTGTCTCCAGCCTGGCTTTTGGGGGCTTTTTCTCCATCCTTTTCAATGGCAACACCTCCCAAGAGGCCCAAAGGGAGGGGCAGCTTCCCTGGCTGGAAAGCACAGAGGGCTCACAGACAGGATGAGCTCCTTCAGTGATGGTTTCATTTCTAGTTTTACAGCCTCCATCACTTTAATTCAATGAGACCAACAGAGCCCCAGGACATGGAGCACAAATCAGAGAGGCCAATACATTGGAATAGGCATAGGATATATCTTCTAAAGCTGTGGGACAATCTTCAGTCAAATTATGGTTTTTAGGATCCCCATAGAAAACCAAGCCTTCTGTAAGACCAGGCCCAGGACAAGCAATCCTTTGGTAAGTCTCTTTTTCAGGACTTTGTGATCACACAAAAATCAAAAACAGGCTTCTGAAAGACATTTTGTTGTTTGAACCTTCACTTTGAATCAGAAAGTGAAGAGTCCATGAAAACACAGTATGAATGTAAAGAACAGGTCTGGTCCCTCAAGAGCATTTTCACAGACAGACTGGAGAATCACGTGTGAAACCCCGGGGCGCTGGGCACCTCATTAGAAGACAGGAGATAAATACACTCCTATTACCAACACGGGTTCACAATCTGGGGCTCCTCCATTCAAAACCAGGAGGCCAAGGAGATGCAGGAGATACACACCAGGCTGGGTCTCACTGCACTGAGCACAGCTTACTCACGCCTCGTGTACCACCACCACAGCAGAGAGATGTCACAAGGCCTTCATCATGACTAGAATCATAATACCCATGATTCACATGGAATACTTTTTATACAAAGCACCAAGATAAAAATAAAATGAAGAGGGAAAAACTTAACAAGAAACTTGTTTCATTCCCTACAAGATGGATAAACCAAGATGAATGTAAACAGCTCAACTTGACCCAAATATTTTTTCGTTGCTGAGTAACCCCACAAAAAATGTCGTTATCTCACCAGCATCTGGAGAGATTAGATGGTAGGGAATTTTAAACAACCTTTCACCATCTTGCCTTGTTTGAGGAATTTCAGACTGGGCATGAACCCTCAGGACTGGCAGCACCTCAACTCCTTCCCGGAGGGAGCACACAGCCGAGGAGGGCAGGAAGCATCTGTTACATCTCCAGCACATGGACATGCTGTTGACATGAAGGTTTACATGAAACATTTGGGCCTCCAGCTTTCCAAACCCTTCCAAGGGAAGGATGCGGCTGCTCTGCGAAGGCTCCAAGCAGGAACACAGGCTCAGGCCATGCCTCCAGCAGGAGGTGGGAGCAGTCACAGCAGATGGCTGCGAGCCATTCTGGGTGGCAGCAGGCACCCGCCGAGGGGCTCAGACTACAGCCCACACTGGCTGCCATATGTTGTGACAGTGGCTCATCATCACACAGGACCCAATTTAGAGCATCCTTCGTGGCTGCAAGCACCACACTACCTCACACTGCTCCCCATTAGGACAATTGTCTTCCCACCAAGCATCTTTTAGCAGCTGGCTATCATATTTACTGATTTTTTGCATGTTTCTGTAAGTGGAAGGAGATCTGAGAGATCATCTGAGAGATTCAGCTATGAGGTTTTAGTCCCATTTGTGCTCTGGAGGTCAGGCCTGCTCACTCCTTCGCTCTCTCCCAACAGATAAGTGCTATCTCAACAACACACAGATGCTTTTAGAGATCACCTTGGCCACTGCTAAGCTGTGCAGCATTCCTGCCAAGTGCATCCCAGCAAGCAAGGCTGTGCCTGTGACACTGGGAGCTCAGAGCAGGGCAGGTGGGAGATTACAGCTCTGGAAATAGCAGTCCTTCCAGCAATAGCAGGCTTCCTTGGTGAATTTCTCCTGCAGAGACTCAGGGAAATGAGAGCAGCAAGCAAAGAAAGGCCTGGAGGTGGCAGGATGGAAATCAGGCTTCCATCATCCAGGGCTCAGAGGGAGGGGATGCCAGTGGCACCTGGCAACAGGCTGCAATGACGCGACATAAATGAGGGGCAGAGCTAAGGCAGAGCAGCATTGTGCTCCTGTCATTCAGCAGCAATATAAACCCCAGGGCTGTGGCATGACAGCACTGCAGCCCAGTGAGCCCCAGAGATGGGCAAAGCGGGGATGCCTTCGCCAGCCCGAGAGCTGGGCCTGCCCCCGGGATGGCAGAGTTCTCACAGCTCTGGAGGACTCTTCGGGAAACATGGCAGTCTGCTCAGAACACGTAGCACCAGCCACATGCAAGTTCATGGACTGGACTTTCTGCCCTATGAGAACAATGAATGAGATCAGTTCACCCCCCTGAACCACTGCTCTACATTTCACCCTGGGTCAGCCCAGCTGCCAAACTAAAGATTCAGGCAATTTACTCTGTAAGGGTCCTTAAAATATCAACTCAGCACAAGTATTGCAGCTCCCACCAGGGCTCTGAGGGAGGACAGTCATCCACACTTGTGCTAGGCAACTGTGGTTGCATCCCTTGGATTTATGAAGAATCTGGGATATTTTTAACATTTTGAAAAAACACAGCCACTCAGTGTTGGTTATTTTAACTCAGTACAGTCCACGAATTCAGACCAGCCCTACAAGTCCATTTGCTGGTGCCCAAGCCATCTCTCTCTCCACAGATGGCTCTGGCCCATTCTGCCTCCCAGATCACGGCAGCTGCATTTTATGCCTCAGGTGATCCATCTTCTCAATAGACACAGCCAGGGAGCTTCCTGGAGGAGGCAATTACAGAAATTGGACTCACCCAAACAAAAAGCAAATCAAAAAACAAAAAAACAAACAAGCAAAAAAAAGCTGAAATACATGTCAAAGACTCAGTTTTTCTCTCTACTACACCTAGAACCTGCATCAGACCAAAATGCATCAGTGGGAGCAGACTTTGCTCTTCTCCAGGTGCTGTCTGAGCCTCCGCCAGTGCCAGCAGCTATCTGGGCTAGCCCAGAGGCTCCAGCTCACCAAGGCTGTCAGCACAGACCAGTTGTTCTATTTGGACTGAATCAACCAGTTCCATAAAGGAAGTGGTACTGGTTTCACCAGTGCAGACTGGAGCCTGGGAGCACCATTTTCAGCCCTGGAGAGCGGAGGCTTCTGTCTGCTCAGAGCCTGCTAAAAAGCTTTGTTTTTCCTGCCCTACCTGGCAGCTACACACACAGCCAGCTCCATAATCCCCAGCAAAGCACATCTCAGCTGTAACTTAATCTGAACTTCAGCTCTCACTGACAGCTCAAGTGAAAATGAAAAGCAACTGATAAAAGAAAACCCACAAAATGCAGCAGGTGGTGAGGGGGCCAGAGGCAGGGAATGCGACTGGAAAGAGCAATGTACTGCTAGATCTGTGGTGGCAAACATTATTTGCTTTTTAAGTATTCCAGTGCTTTCCTTCCCCAGTGGCTGGTAGCTGCAGAATTCCTGCTCGTTCTCCAGTGGCTAAGGAGGAGAGGGAAGCCAGGAGTGTGTCAGCCAAGCAAGCCCAGGGACTGAGCACCCACAAACTGACCCCACAGGCGACAGCAGGAAGCTTCAGTGGCCCTGAGGCTGCTGACATTTCTTTCGAGCACCATTGCAGGGCAAGTTTACCAGGTCACCCCCACCATCTCTGGGGGAATCTGAACCTCTGCTGCTACCTGTGTGAAGACATATCTTGAGTTTCTACTCTACTCAAGTGCACGATTTGCTTCTGATCAGAGATATGGGTAGGAAAAAGCATAAACAAAGCAAGCACAGCCCAGATGTTTTGCCCCAGATTCTGCTACATTTCTGAGACTCTAAAGAACAGAGGAATTACCTTCTCCTCTGCCCTGCCGCCCACATGCCCCTGGATCCAGTCACTTCCAGCTCTCAGAGATAGGCCCCACTTCCTGCCAGCACTCCTCGTGCTATCAACAGCCTCATAACACAGCTGGCTTTGTGCATCCCTCTGCTGCTTTGTGACCTGGAGAGGCCAGGATTGGTAAAGTACAGCCACCACCAGGTCCCCTGCACCACCTGTATCTACAAGTGTCCCCATCCCCTCCCTACAACAGTCCTGAGCTAGCAACAGGCTTTAGGTTCAGCCCCTCAAGCCTTCGGCAGATCCCCTCCATGGGAATCTCACCCAGCACCATCCAATGATCCCACAGCAGCCCCAGAAGAGAAAGTAAATAACCTGCCTTAGCTAGACTTCCCTCCAAATGGACAGGAATTGGCACTGCCATTTTTGCTGGCATTGTCAGGAGCCACTTTCTGGCACTGTAATGTCTTTGATGGGAACTCAGATGAAAGGGATGAAGGAAATCATGCCTCATCCTGCCTTTCCAAAGCCAAGCCTTTTCATGAGGGAGGGGAAAAAGCAGCATCTTTAACACGGGAGAAAGGAACTGCTGCTACAGCAGCACAAACAAGCTCACCTTCCACTTGGCACAGCTGGGTAGGCACCCCAAGGGATGTTGTAGGTGGAATGATCTGGGGGTTGAACGCTGCTGGTGCTCCCAGGCAGACAACCAGGCATGTTGTCAACAAGAGGGGACTGAATCCCAGACCATTCTTCCAAAGGAAGAGGGAAAAGCAAGTCCCCTGAAGCCTGTGGCAGGGCCACATCCATGGCCACTGTGCCATCAAGCCACTAGGGTGTGACAAAACACCACCGAGGGGACACAGACAACCACCCACCCGGTCACCACGGGGGTGCTGAGGAGCAAAAAGCCATCTGGGGTACAGGAGAGACGCTTCAAGAGCAGTGGCCAACAACACAACACACATACTACAGAGAGGAAGCTCTTGTACCTTCACACACACTGCCCTGTTTCCTCAAAGACCCAATTCCAAGCCCTCCAAAAATCAATGAGATAACAAGGAGATGAGTTGCAGCCAATAAGGATTTGTCAAGAGCAAATCACATCACGCCCATCTATCTCCCTCCTCCAAGAGCCTAACAGGCTTTGGGCACAGCACTCCCTGTCAGACACCTCCACTCCAGTAAGGCTGCTGACAGTGCCCAGCCTGCCATTCCCATCAGCAAGGGGAATGTGGTCTTAAGAGAAACAGTGACAGGGCAGGCACAAAACTGCTCAGAGAGCCATGTGTAAAGAGAAGATATCAGCAGTCTCCTCTGCTACAAAGGCATAGCATATCGACAAACAGGATTTTGTAGGAACCTGTCACACACCTGCCTTCTTCAGAACTTTTGCTACTGGGCTGGATGAAGGAGCAAAAAGGAAACTTATTAAATTCACAGGTAGCATGGAGGTGGGAAGAGCTGCAGGTTCTTTTAGAAGACAGGATTAGGAAATGTTGGTATCTCAAGAGATCATCCTCTTTTTTCCAGGGCAGATACAAGGGCCAGATTTTTCTCTCCCACCAGAATAATCAGCTGTCCAAGAACAAGTGCCCAAATAGAAAGAACAAGTTTTCAGGGTCTTGCTTCGCTACTCTCACATATCAAGGGTTACTGATGCTGTAAGGAACTCAGGCCTCTTGCTCTTAACCCTATGACAGTACCATGTAGGGTTCAAGGCATGTTGCATTAGGCAGGCATCAGGGATCCCTTCCCTAGCAGCTTGCAAACAGAATCAGTGTCAAGCTCAAAGGCCCAGAACAGGATCAGAAAACATGAATTCCCACTCCCAGGCTGCTCTTTATCTCCTGCGTCACTGTCACCTCGTTGCAATTGGCACATGGAGAGCCTCTTGCGAGAGCTGCTTTCAGCAGGGAAGGCGTTGCTGTGCCAGCAGCACATCACGCTCATCATGACAGCCACGCACAGGCTGCACCCGACCGCTGTGCACGCCATACATGTTTCATAAAGCTGTCCCAACTGCCTGCTCGAGCCCTCCCCATAACCAGCTGCACCCAATTCTGCTGGCAAGTGTCCTTCCTCTTCCCCTGTGACAACTCACACCATTTTAACCCACACACTCTGCAAGTCCTCTGCAAGAGAAGGACTTCCCATCTCCAGTTGAGGCTGCCACTAGAAGCAAGCAAAGCACAACTGTCCCACAAGAATAATGACCCAGCATTTCCAGATGTGGTCATTTTATGGAAAACCATGGCCAAGCCCCTGCAATCAGATACATTTTCTAGCCTGAAGGGAACAGACACTTGCAGCCATTCTCCATACCATCCTTGGGCTTTCCCCTTTGACTGCACATTTGGTTTATCTCAGTGTGAGCTGGTGGGGAACTGGACCTTGCAGCCCTGGGAACTCTGATGTTCCAGGTAAGTTCATTCACTGCCAGAATAAGAAAGCAGAGTTTCCAAATAAGCGACGTTTCTTTTCCTTTGGCAGCAATTGCATGCAAGGCTGCAAAGTAGCAGGGGATTGATCTGGCTCCTGTGGAGGTGACTAATGGGAACACGATCCCACAGCTATGGCAGAGGACTCGATGGCACTGCCCCCCACAGCTGCCCTGGTGCAGAGACACTTCCCTCACACGTAATGGAGGGAATCCTCGTACCACACTCTCCACACGCACATCTCCCAGGGACACATTCTGCCACACACTCCAAGAACACAGAATGGGAAACAAACACTTGAAATGAAAGCAGGAGAATCAGGTCAGGGAAGGCACTTCAGGATCAGAAGTACCCAGTCAGCTGGTAAAGCCCTCTCCATTGGTGCATCACCCAGACCACGGGCTTTTAGAACCCTGTGGAGCATGACTGAATGCAGTCTTATCCCTCCAAAATGAAGTCTGAAATAAAGCACTGCAGCAGAAATTATAGTGAGACTCAGGGTCATCCCAGGGCAGGTCTCTTCATAGTGAGGGTCAAGACAATCCATGCATCAGGAACTTGACCAAATTTAAAGAAAGGTCCAAAGAAGAGACAAAGTGCATGAAGTGGCTTGTATTTATTACCCACCACAAAAGACAGCAAGAAGATCAAGCTGTAAAAGCAAGGCATTAGCACCTCTACGATCAGCATCAATCTGTGAGGATCTGCCACCTCTCTCACAGGTACTTACTGTGGTTTCTCTCCTGAAGGATAGGCTATGCATGTACACATCTGTACACTCTCCTTCAGACTAAAGGCTCACAGCACTGACAACCTTGGCAGGCAAGGCTCCACAGCCTGCCATTGCATTTTCTCCTTTAGAAGAGACTGGGCATCATTAACATCGCCAAAAAGCCAGTGAAGTTTAAAGCAGGATTGTCATCGCTTCTGTCATTCTCACAGATGCCAACACCACAAGGGTGCCCTAGAATTTACACAAGATCAGCTGGGAAGTGAATGGAAAGCACACGCTATGTAAATTCACCTCAAAAATGGCCCTGAGCACTGGAAGGCAGGGTCAGCGTGCCACTGGCACAGTCAGTTCAGTTCTTGGCTTCCTCACATCCCTTGCTGCCATTAAGCTGCACGTCAGAGCACCTGTGATCCACACTATTAACACCAGCATGTCAGCTCATTCCCGCCTGAGAACAGTGGCACAGCCACAGCTATTCGTGCCTTTTGCCACCTCTCAGCAAGACCACAGCAATCTGACAGCCCTGCAGTGTGTAAGGAGCTCTATCCAAAATACGCTCTGCACCCTGAGTGCTCTGTAATCCCATTTCCACACTGGGCTGGTCAGCTCCCTCCCAGCTCCTGATCCAGAGATCCAGGAGAAATCTGACTCAAGGTCTTGGCCCTCATGTCCCTGTGGCCTCAGCAGCAGAAGCAAGGCTGCTTCCCAGGATGGAGTCAGCATGGAACACCACAGAGTGCCACAGGATCCGTGGGGCTGATCCCATCCATACGCAGCAGAACCTCCTCAGCCCCTGCTGAGCTGTTGCTGCGCAGGGAGCACAGGTTATCAGACATGTCCTGCTGCAGACCACTGGGTTTCTTTGTGCTACCTGCTCTGACAGAAACGCACCATGACATGGATTTAAAGGAAATGTCCTAGAACATGACTTTCCACTGCAGGCACTTAACCCCTGGGATGACACTGAAATATCCAGACCCTGACAGATGCAGACACGTTCACTGTCATGCACAACTCAAATATCTCAGAGCACAGGAAGCTCTGTCTGCAGCCCACGCTAATAGTGAAGAGCTTATAAATTCTCAGTCAGCCTGTTCAGCCATATCAAATTAGCATGGGAGCTGTTTGGTTTCTTTGGAACAGGACTGGGACAGGTTATTGGGAACAGGACAGGTATTAGAGATATGAAAGGGAGAGGTGGGCTCTCCAGTGCAAGCAATGACTATCATGGCATGAAGTGACAGAAGGACATGGTGTCTGTGCCTCTGCTGAGCTCGTACAATTCCCCTATGGCTTCGCTCCCTCATCTGTAAAGACAAGGAAAACTTGGCTCACCTATCAAATTCCTATTTGCATCAGCTAAAAAGAATAAAGATCTGGTCCCATGAGGTTCTGATTCACTCCGCTGAAGGTGCCTTATCCTTTTACGACAAGTTAATGGGAGCTGTGGTACAAAGCAATCCACCTTGTTTGGACGTGCTGGAACAGATGACTTATGAAGAAAGGCAGCCTCAACAGCTCACTCTGCAGACTCCCAAACATTGCTATAGACCTTTTCTTTACCTGCCTCTGCCAATTTTCACCATGAGCTGTACTGCTTTATTATCACCTCTCCAAGGCTCCTCCACATGCTCCAAGCTCATCCCAGACTACCTAAACACCAGCCAGGGCAGGCAGAGAGCCATTAGCACTGCGGTGCTGTTATTGCTGCTGCCTGGGCTGGAATTAATGCTGCTCAGCCACAGCGCAGTGAAAATATTGACTTTCCAGCTAATCAAACCAAATTCCATGAAAGCTACAACTTCAAACTTCAAAAAAATCCATCAATGATTCATAAATATTTGAAAGTGCCAGATTGATTGCATCTGGATTACTGCAGAGGAGGGAGCTGAGGTCTGGCTGAGGAGGAGATGGACGAGGCAGCTGCTCAGACCTTGATGTCATGGATCACCCTGCACTCCCAGGACTGCATGGACCTCCCCAGCCTCAGTCAGAGGAAGAGCACCATATCCCAGTGCTGTGTTATCTGTGCTGGTGCAGCCCCGCCCGATCCAGAGTGCCCAGCCTGCAGGTAGGATGTACCAGTCCAGCTGTGGGCACCATGAAGATTAGAAGCCTAATAATCTGGTTGTTTAATTTCTGACTCTGGAATAAAAAAGTTATATATACATATATAGATAGATAGATATTCCAACCTCCTCTACCCATCGCCTGCCTGCTAACAAGGTTGTTGGCATTCCCAGAACATGCCAACCTTCGGCTGGTCTCCAGGGAAGAAAGGAGATTTGTTAGCCTGGCCTTCTCTCCACCCAGCCTAGCCCTTCCATCTTCACGCCATTCAGCCAGCCAAGGAGGGGTGTTTTATTTTCCCAACAACCTTTCCAAGGGGAACAAATTCCAGGAAATTACGCAAGATGCAACAAGTCAAAATGATTTATTTTTACTTCACCCCACAGAGAAGCTCCAACTTTTCCCACATAAAAGAAAATTAATCTGCTGTCTAATTCCAATTTGGATGGGGTAAACTTTTTGGAAAGAAACACAATAAATAGCTTTGGTTGCACTGCAGACAGGCTTTGCTGCACAGAAGTTGGTTCGCAAAGCCACTGCAGGCTGCCTTTGTCCTCCAAGTCTCTGGAGCTACATTTATACACAAAAGAAGCCGGCACAAAGTCCTTGCCTGTGAAACCATATATCCAGCTCTTGAAATCAAGAGCAGAAACAGAGGCCTACAAATCTTACTCTGAAACACAAAACTCTCCTTCATTAGCAACTGATGTGAGGAGAGAGTCCTTCAGGGCAGGGCAGACAGGTAAGAGAAGAGGCACCGTGCTCAGCCCCATCTCCTGCGACCGCCTCATTCCTCAATGACTGCCCTGGCAGGAAGCACAAATGCTGACTGAAGTGCTCCTGTGATTTGAGCATTCAGAGCCTCCCCTCCATAATCCTCTCTGTAATCCTGTAAGCTAACACGGTGCAGCTTCCCACTGCAGCCGCTCCCCTGGCGGGAGCACTCACAGCTCCAAGGGTCTGCGGAGAGAGCTGGGCGAGCACGGCCTCTGCACCTGCACAAGCCTGGTCTTTGTACAAGACAAGCAGTAATCCCCAGAGGCTGGCAGTACTCTGTCTGACACTCCAAGAGAGCCAGCTTTCCCAGGAGCACTGTATCTACCCCGACAGGGAAAGGCATGGGCAGGAAATCCTCATTTCACCACGTCAGGTACCTCATGTCCATGGTGTGCACAGAGAGCAGTGCAGACATGCCGATGGCAAGGGCTGTCCCCCACCACACGGGAGAAACCTGCTCCTGATCCTTTATGAAGATCAAGCCCCCAGAGTCTGCCAGCTGCTTGACCACAGACCCTGACAAGAAGGAAAACATTTAGCTGCCAGCCTTCTCCAATTTCCAATCCCCACCAAGCTCAAGATCTGGGCAAAGGGCCTCCTCTCCCTCCCTGGCATTAAACCATTGGCCAGGGCACCTCGATACTCAAAACACTGCTTGCACTGGTTGATTGCTGGCTGGGGTTAAACCACAACACACTGAAATAAGGAAATTAAACCACCCGTTTCTTTCTCACCACCAAAAATAAACTGAGGCCCTAAGATAGTGGTTCTAAACACAAGATTAGAAAACATTCCTTGCCCATAAGCTTCCTGGAGCAAGCCTTCCCATCTTCATTCCAGATAAAGATACCTTTAACACAACTCACTCTACAGCACTCTTGGTTCCTCCCCAAACATCTAAGAATAGTCTCATGCTCTATGTATTTAAAGAATTTTCCCTAATCAGGAAAGAAATAGGATAACCACTTGAAGTAGTTTAGTGGACTAGTTAGGAGTCATGAAAACCTCAACTTTATCTGGCAGGCATGGCACATACATCAGTCTGACCCTCGGTGCTCATGTAGGGAGTTTGAGGGCAGGGCTGAACCTCAGTTCTGTGCCACAGCAGTGCCAGAGATTGGGGTTCCCATACCACAAACGAGCATCACCACAACAGCCAGCAAAGCAGCAAACACACCCGTACTGCTCTGCCTGGGTTTTCTGCCGCAGCTGCCTCGGCCTGTGACACTGCCTTGTAAGAGGCTGCACGAGGAGGAAGAGGAGAAGATGTCCCTGATAGTGCTCCACAACCAACAGGTCCAGCTGCTTCTCCAGCCCTGCATACACAGATCATTTCTTGCCACCCTCCACATCCTCACTCCCCAGGGTGAAATTGTTTCTTATGAAAATCACAGGATCTCCAGTTTAAGAATTGGATTCCAGTTTAAATAAAAGGTATTTAAAAAGAAACCTGTCCTTGTGAGTTTGTTCATGGAAATCAATGGCACGCTAGCAGATGTACCAAATATCCCCCAAAGTGCATGTGTCAGTGCATTTCTTCCTTCAGAGATCATTAATGGCTCATCACCAAGGTCAGGAGTCAAGTCTAAGACTTTGCTGCTGATACAGAGGAAAGCATCTTTGCAGTGACACAGGGCACAACCTACCCAGCTAATAGACTCACAGGGCCTCGACTCCCAGACCTCATCCATCCCCTAATTTATAAATAATAAATTGCCATTTTAAAGCTGCTGTCTAGGAAGGGTATCCTAAGCCTTCACCACCCCTTGGAGAGTGCAAACACAGTGACAAGACAAGAAATACACAGCAGATTAAAACAGCTGTAACTAAAATCAGCTTCAAAGCCAGAATAAAGCCAAGCACACCACCAAAACCTGGATGAAGAAAGGTTTTTAGCAGAGAAGGCCTGAAATGGGCAGGCCCGGGGCCAGCCCCCCCAGCCTCCGCGAGGGAGGGCACTCAGTCACCATAGAGACAAAGCACAGGCACGATTGCTCGTGTCCCCACTCTGCAACCTCGGTCTCCTCCGAGGCTCCGGAGCAGATGGCAAGCTGCGAGCAAGGGAAGGAGGGACTGGTGAAATGCTGCATGTAAATAAGACAGCCAAACACTTTTGCTGTGCCTCGGCAGCAGCCGAGCAGGGCTATTAAGGGGCTGCTGCAGGCGAGCGGCTCGGCAGCAGTAATGAGCTGGCCACGAGTGACTGATTCCGTGTCAAGGTTGGGCGGTATCGATCAGATGTGCGGCTGCAGCTCTGCCACTCCGGCACAGACGCCGGCTGATGGATCGCCGGCAAGGCCACGGCACCGGGGGAAAGCCAGGGAGCAGAGCGTCCCAAGAGGGGCCGGGACAGCGCCGGGACTCCGGGCTGGAGCCACCCCAAGCGCTGAGCTTCTGCCTGCTTTCAGAAGCAAATGAAGATGTTCCTTTTGCTGCTGTCCTGATAGCCTCAGGAGTATCTTTTCAGCACAAATTCCTGTCTGGGTCTGGAAGCAGGAACAGGGATAGCTTTGCTTCCTTGGAGAGATGTATGATTTGCAGCACAGCAGCCACAGTCCTGTTGGAGACTCCTCCCCATGGACAGGGAAGGGAAGGTGAAGAGGCAGATGAATGCTGCCTTGCTTTGACACAGGACACACCGAGTCTCTGCAGCTTAGACTGTCCCATCACTACTCCAGCCAAGAAACAGGTGTTTTTTCAAGCCTCACCTTGTTTCCCAGGCATTCAGAGTATCTGGGTACTTTGTTTTTTCCCTTTATACCTGAGGAATTTCTCCACCTTAAAATTATCTCAGGCAAGGACCCTGTGTATCTCCTGGGCTTGGCCCATTGTTCCAAGAGAAGGGAGCAGCTCTGCACCTCTCAGATGGACTGATGCAGCTTCTCACCGTGTTTGGTGCCCAAAGCAGAATCACTTGATCCCTCCACACACATGCAAGGCCAAACCTCCTGCACAGCTACATCAGCACACCCCTGCCCAGGGTGAGAGGAGCAGGATTGCATTATCACAGCATGGCCTTGATGGATCTGGGCTGCAAAGTGCAGCCTAACAGCATGTGGAGACTGTCCTTTGGAAGAGAGGAGGTCCCGCTCCTGGTGCTAACTAGTGCACCACATCTCAGTTCAGCTTGCAGGGCCTGGGGGTTTGAGATGAAGGGTCTGCCCAGGATCAGTCACTGGAGCGGTCACCAGCAGTTACGGATTTCTCTGGGTTTACGCTCTTCCACCTCTCCCTTACACAGCCTAAAAAGACTAGCAATAGTCACAGCTCAAATACTCTATTTAAAGACTGCCTTGAGGACTAGAAGTTAATTTTAAAACTAACTGACCTAAGCTCTCTGCCATAGTACCTCAGGAGGAGTCTGGAAGGGTGGGGTTACTGCTAATGCTTGCCTAGAGAGTGTGTGTTTTACCTCCCAGCTCTTATTTCTCATTATTAATGTCAAGGTTTTTTAACAAAATTTGTCTTGGTCAATTAACTCAGACGGAGATGCTTGTAACATTCCAAATAAAGCCAACCACATCCTGTGCTCAGAAAGATGAGCGAGCATGGCTCAGGAAACAAGGGAATGACAAGGGCAAGGCATGACTCACACCTACCCCACTCCCACATCCCGGAAAACAACCCACCCCACCAGCCTGGCAAGGACACTGAGACACCAACAGGCTCCTGCTCTCCCCACAGGAGCTGTCACTGCTGTCCTGCACACCAAGGCTAACACCTGCCCGTGGCACAGAAGATAAAAAGCCTGTTTTGAAGTATATCTGCCTGGTGGATCTATCACAACAAAAGCATCGCAAAGACACTTGCAATGACACTGTTGCATACTAAAAATACAAAGAGGGATTCCTTTTCATAGGAAGGTGTTACTTGTGCATCAAAATATCTCTTGGTTTGACTTTTATCAAATTTAATTACAGTGCATTGGAATTTAAGGTACAGTTGGACTGACCAGGGCCATGAGGGGCCACCCAGCATCTCTGCAGCCAAGTAGGAATCGCACTGGGGAAGGTGGGGCCAATTCCCTTGGCTTTCAGTAGTTACACTCTGCAGTGGGTCACTTCACATGGTTTTTTTTCCTTGCCTGGTTGACCACTGCTGTGGAATTGGAAGGCAGTGACTGGTTGGCACCTAAGAGCGATGCAGGCAGAGCTATATTAATTCTTGACTGCTGAACAAGTGTGCTTCCCTTCCCAAAAACACCTCAGGCTGTTCCCAACTGAAAAACATTGGTTTTGTATCAAAGCATCCAAGTATTTCCCCAAACGATGTCATATCCAAGAGAAAGGATTTGTTCTGGGGAAACCTGGACAAAAAAGTAATTTAGAACTTCTTCATAGATCTGAAACAAAGTGTTTTGACTATCGGAAATTCATCTCTCGGCTGAAAAAACCTTTTACCAAACTCCTCTCGAATTTAGGGTGCTCACAGAAGCTGTACTTTCATAAATAGAAGTCATTGTACAAATAGTGAGGAAGGATTTTTGAAAGCCGTCATCTGAACTCACCACTTTTTCCGAGGAACACATTCGCAAGTATATTTTTTGCTACAGGAATTATAGCACATGTCATTTCCAACCAGAACATGCACTACCCATCTCAAATCTGAGGTACGGTCAGAGCAGGCACAAAACCGTGGGTGCCTGGGGTGAGACTCGCCTCCAGCCTCCCCCCAGGCCTTCCTCATCAAGTCACCTGCTAATGAAGAGTTTGTAACCACCCATCTTAGGGGAGCAGCCCCCACACGCCACGTGGGCAGGGCAGACCTTGCCTCAGACTGTCACCTGGCATGACAGGCACAATGGGACAGGAGACGGAAGGCTCCAGCAAGCACCAAGATCTGCGAGGGATAAGACCCAGGTGGAGAAAAGCAATCTGCTGGTGACCACAATGAGAGCACAGGTAAATGGCTGCTTTAGGTGAGTATTTATTCCCACTGCCTTCACAATTTCGTATTCCAATCAATGGAAATAAGGACTGCTCTGCACATTTTGGTTTTAGGCCAGATACCACCTAGAAGGTCTCAGCAGATGTCAGCTCCTGCCAGCCACAGACTAGAAATCCCAGGGCAGAGGTCCAGACCATACCACTTTTGGCCATGCAAAGCCCACTGAAATTCACAAACCTTCCTGTTCAATCCCAGCCCCTCCAGAAGCTCGTTCCTGCCCTCATGTGCAGCTACCAGCTTTCAGTGGAACCAAGGGAACCACGCAGGACCTCCTCCAGCCGCCTTCACAACAAACCACCACAGGCACACATCTCTGCTCAAACACTTCCGTACGTGCTCCCTGGTTCAGGATTACTGATCCCAGCAGCACGCCAGCTTTGCACTGCTCACGCCTGTGCTGACTCCTGGGGTGTCTCTGCCACAACACACCTCAGCCAGTCCCTTGCAGGGCCACCTCTGTGACATCCCATCCCAAGAAGCAGCCTGCTCGCAGCTGAACTGCAAACCATGGAGTTGCATTATCTGCACCAGAACACATGAAAACCTGTAGCCAACAAAATAAATAAATGCCAGTCTCCAATTTGGGAGTGCAGAAAGATAATTGCTTTGATTTGCAGTACGAACTAGAACTTGAATGAAAGCAAGACCGATTTCTACTAATTAGAATCATAGAATCCTAGACTGGTTTGGGTTGGAAGAGACCTTCCAGATCCTATCATCCCACATGCCCTACCACAGGCAGGGATGCCTTCCTCAGGTTGCTCCAAGCCCCACCTAACCCAGCCTTAAACTCTTCCAGGGATGAGGCAGCCATAGCTTCCCTGGGCAACCTGTGCCATGGCCTCACCAAAATTCTCTCCCTTTTAGTTCATTCAGCAGGGATGTGGGAATTACACAGAGCAGAACAAGAGCTGTAGCTGCTGCACAGCTGTGGCAGGTAAGTCAAGAAACAGCTGAAGCAGGTTACTGTGCTCATCCAGCAGCCCAAGAAAAGAGTTTTCAGGATAACCTTTCATTAGTGAATCCTGCTTTGGGCTGCACAGCCCACCTGTGCTGGATGGCAGCAGCCAGCTCCCCAAATCCTTCCCGTGTAACTGAGGGCACAGCACCACATCCTGGACCCCCAGAGCACCTCCAAGGGACAGCACAGCCCAGCTGACCCAGCACACACAGGCACTGCCTGTGCCCTTCTGCCTGCTGCTGCCCCGTGCTGCAGATCAGAAGTGGGATCAATACCACGCTCCTGCTAAAACCAGTGGTGAGGCCAACGATTTGACACTGACTAGAAACAGAAGTAAAACTGAGCTCATCGATTTTCATTTTCCAAGCAAAGGCAATGAGTAAGGAGCGGACTAGCAGTGCCAAGAGCAAAAGACTAATTTGGTAGGGGTTTTCTATTTTTAATTATTTCACATTTAATATCCATGCTCTTGATTCTACAGAGATTTAAGGTTTCTTTGGGCCTACACACTTGCGGAAGGTTGTGTGTGCATTTAGGAGACTGTAGGATCTAAGCCCAACTTTTTACTAAGTACTAGGTAAGCAGATTTGCTTAATAGGAATTTTAATTTGCCATTATCCCTTTAAAAATGTATTTGTTCTCTGCTAAATAGTAATAAATTAGCCTAACAGCAATCATTTATATTTCTTTAGCATCTTGGAAGCATCTCAATACATTTTTACCAACCACAGCAGCCCAATGAAGCTAAATCAACTACCGCATGTAGATCTCACAGGGCTTGGTTTGAAGACGGGGTCTTTACAGTAGAAAGCTTGAATTTTTCACTAACTCACTGAAAAAACATATTTATAATTTCAAGTGGGAGGGAAGACGCACAGGAGCTCTGCAAGAAGAGTTTAATCTGGTGAAAGGAAGAATTCTTTCAGCAGATTTTGTACCCTGCCCACCTTCCCTGCCACCACACATCAGGAAACTCACACACAGCAAGCCCAGCCCTTCAGAGGAGGCTGACACACCTGGGCTTTGGCACACAGGTACCAGGGCCTGCCTCCACACCACACCAGATCATCCCAGCTCCAGAGGTGGGCACTTCTCCCAGGGCAGAGATGCAGCAGAGCCAGCCCAGGCACGAGAGCCCCGGCCTGCCTGAATCCTTGGTGCTGGTTCCAACAGACAAGGACCAGTCCTGGAGAAATCTGTTTCACAAGGACTACAAAGCTTTTATTTTGGGGCTTGCCTGCTTCCTGAGCTCCCTCCCCAAATGCAGAAGGGTATTATCCCCTGAGGAGATGCTGGAGAGGTGACAGACACTAACCAGGCAGGTATCTCCAAACTGGAGCCCTAAAATGTCTCTATTTTGGCATTCCTCCTCTCCACCATAACCTGCAGCATGTACCACAACCCATTTCACTCCCAACACTATTCCTGGAGCAACACCGCTGCAAAGGCAGGGAGGGGAAAGAACAGCGATGCCTAAAGAGGAAGTGAGGCTGATCCAGGGTGGCACAGGAAAAAAAACACGCTACCTCTCCCCAAAACAGCCATGCTGCTGTCCCCTCTCCCCACCAAACCGAGCTGTTCACTTGAGTGCAGCTGGATAGCAATGAAGTATTGGGTGGAAATAGATTTTTTGTTCTGCCTGGCCGTGGATTTCTGGAGCCAGGGGCATTAGCTATGCACGGCAAGCAGGCAGCACTCCCTCATTAGCAGGCCACTCGTCTGCTCCAGCCACCTACATTATTGGTTCAAAGGAGTGTGCCCAGCCATTATTGCCCTCTCCAGAAATTCAGCCTAATTAGCTTAGGGAAAGTACAGGTTAAGAGCATGAACAGCTCTGCAGCTAGCACAGTTTTGCCAAGTCATGATTTTATGAGTTCAGGGAACTGCATATCCTCAGGTCCTGGAGTCTTCGGCACTGCACTTAACCTCACTTTCAGCATCAACTGAAGGGGACAGGATGCTTCTAATCCTCATGGCTACAGAGGGAAAGAGTGGTCCTTAAAGGACTGCAAGCCAGATGGAACAAGTTTACAAGTTTTTTTCTCTTTATTCTTTGAATTTGCAGGCCATTTTCCCAGGGAAGAACTGGTAATGTAACTTCCACAAATGTGGAAAAACAGGCATGTTTGCTCTGAGCTGAGGAAGCAGGCAGCCCCAGAGCCCACTGCCCCAGGCAGTGGAGCTCTCTGTCCTCTGAAGCCACAGCACAGGCAGAGCCCGCGGGGGCCAGGGAACCTCCATCCCCAGGCAGGCACCAGCCAGCACCCGCAGCCCCCAGCCCACACTCACCAACCCAGGCCTGCCTAAGGGCTGGTGTCAATGCATCCATCATCACAAACCCACGAGAGAGAGAAGGGAGGAACGAGGGCCCCTTCTCCAGCCACAACCACCACCAAAACACACCCAGCAAAGCATACCTTTGGTTCCTGAGCCGCTCCTGTTCAAATGATCAAGCATCCATAGTGCTCCTCAGGCTTTTGCAGAGGTTTCTCTCTCGTAAAGCTAAAGTAACGCATCAGAACTGTCCCCACAGTTCCTCCTTGCTTGCACACCTCTCCCCACTGCCCAGACTACCTCAGCTCCTCTGGTCAGCATGGTTTATTACCTCCTTACGAGTTCCAGGTGCGGCATTGCTCACCTGCTGAGCCTCCCTGTTAGTGCCACCTGTTTGCAATTACCAGGGATGAGCCAGGGACTGCTGGTGGGCTACCCCCACCCTGGCCTTCCTACCACCTGAAACTTGGGCCCTAACGCATCTCAGCTGCGTGCTCCTTTCCAAGCCTCTTGAAATCCTGACTGGATTTCAACCTTGCAGCCCAGATTCACAGGACTGGTGAGATTTACCCAGTTTCCTGGGGCCTGTACTCTAGGGAGACACTCGCCTTGGTGTTTGTTAGGGGTTACGATTTTTCCTTTTGTTTCTCTCTCTTGGGGAATTTGTCCTGTTTGTTGCTAAGAGACAATAGCGACCATAACTTAAGAGAGACAAAAAATGTACCCACGAAGGAGGAGAGGAGTGCAGCTGGCTGCACCTCTCTTATGTGAGGGGTTTCTCTTGGAGGGGCAGAGATACCGGAGATTTGGGCTGAGGGAAGTGGGACTGGGCACAGCTCCTCGCTCCCTTGCTCTCTCAGCATCGGAGGGGAAGCAGGCTGCGGTTGCTGTGGGGAGAATTCGCCAGCACTGTGAGGCTCCATCTCCTGCTGCCTTCTCCTACGAGGAGCGAAGCTGTTTGTGGAAGCGCCTGTTGCACTGGAGCCTTATTAACACCCCACCTCACTAAAAAAGGACCCTTCACCATCTGCTCAGGTGCCTCAAGGGACCCTGGGCCCTTTCCCCCTCCAAGGGAGCCTCTCTCAGCCGTGTTCGGGAGCCGGGCTGCCACTGTCC